>JALJCO010008135.1:0-328431 GCA_023101725.1 Atherinomorus stipes | reverse complement strand
GTTGTAAACATGTCTATTTCTGCTGTAAACATGTTTATTTCTGCTGTAAACATGTTTATTCCTGTTATAAACATGTTTATTTCTGCTGTAAAAGGTGTTTATTCCCGTTGTAAACATGCTTATTTCTGCTGTAAACGTGTTTATTCCTGTTGTAAACATGTTTATTTCTGCTGTAAACATGTTTATTTCTGCTGTAAACGTGTTAATTCCTGTTGTAAACATGTTTATTCTGTTGTAAACATGATTATTTCTGCTGTAAACGTGTTTATTCTGCTCTAAACGTGTTTATTTCTGCCGTAAACGTGTTTATTCCTATTGTAAACATGTTTATTCCTGCTGTAAACGTGTTTATTCCTGTTGTAAACATGTTTATTTCTGCTGTAAACGTGTTAATTCCTGCTGTAAACATGTTTATTCTGTTGTAAACATGTTTATTTCTGCTGTAAACGTGTTTATTCTGCTCTAAACGTGTTTATTTCTGCCGTAAACGTGTTTATTCCTATTGTAAACATGTTTATTCCTGTTGTAAACATGTATATTCCTGTTGTAAACATGTTTATTTCTGCTGTAAACGTGTTTATTCCTGTTGTAAACATGTTTATTCCTGCTGTAAACATGTTTATTTCTGCTGTAAACGTGTTTATTCCTGTTGTAAACATGTTTATTCCTGCTGTAAACATGTTTATTCCTGCTGTAAACGTGTTTATTCCTGTTGTAAACATGTATATTCCTGCTGTAAACATGTTTATTCCTGTTGTAAACATTTTTTTCTCACTGTTTATTTCTGCTGTAAAGTTGGACTTTTTAACATGGGAGTCTGTGGGGGGGGACATGCTCAGTTTTGCAGCCTGTCGCGGATGAAGGGAGAACTATGAAAAATGACTTCTTCTGGGCAGCCTCAGTTGGCCACCGGAGGTTGCTGCTTGGTCTTCAAAGCAGAATAACGCAGTTGTCGTGTGAATGAAAGGCACTTAAAATAAATTTGTTTCAATGAGAGATTTTCAGTTCTGTGTAAACTGAGTCCAAGAAGAACTTACTAATCATGACAAAGTAAAACTCAATGGCATAATTGATGAATACCAGTAAAGGTTACTTGAGTTTTCCTTGTAGGAGTAGCTCATGCAAGTAAAGTTTACTTGAAAATAAGCCTTATGAAATTTACTTATCATTTGTGAGTGCAGTCGCTTTCCTACGATGTTCTAAGTAAACATGACTCTCCAGTTTTTTCAGTGTAGGTTACAGCTCCTGCAGAGATCCAGACTCTGCAGCTGTGAGTCTGACCGCTCACAGCTGCTCGTTGAAGTAAAGAGCTGGAAGCGTTTACCACCAGCAGATTTTCAGGACACTTTATTTTACAACTACTTTCTACAAATCAGTGAATAAAAAGCAGTTCCAGCAGCCGAGAAACGACATCCACCAGCTGTTCTTTACACCCCAACCTCCCAAACTGCTCCAGCAGGGCCAGTCTGTTCTCATTAATCTCATTAATCCACTGCGATTAGCACGGGTAGCTGTGCTAAACCTGTTACAGATATAATCCTGGATGTTTATCTGTAATAATGCTAATGATAGCAGCAGCATGATCTCTGCAGATAGAAGCAGCTCTGACCCATGCAGACGATCGCTGCTAATTCGCTCAGATGCAGTTCTGAATGGAGGAAAGCAGCTGTAATTACAGCTGATGCTCTCATTTCATCTCTTTCTCAGCCTCTTCTCTATTCTCTCATTCTCTCCTCTCCTCTTTTCTTCCCTCTCTGCTCTGCAGGAAGCTGCCATGAATCACTTCTGCAGATCTGGAATATGCAGCCATTCACAGAGCCCTCCTCAATACCAGCAGGTGCACCTTCCCGCACCGCCCGGCCTCTCGCTCACATGTGCATGCAGCCGATCGTACACACAACCCCCCCACGCCCACCAACACCTGCTGGGGTCAGGAACGCAGATGTTCGACCCGCAGCCGAGGAGGAAAAGCCGAAACTTCAAAGTTCATCACTGATGTTTCACACAGTCAGCTGACAGAGCTGATAAAGTGGATGTAAAATGTTAAAATGGAAGTTTTCATGATGGAGACGCAGCCGATGGAGACGGCTGCTTTCCCAACTTTAAAGCAGCCGTAGCATGAAAAAGGGATTTTTAAGGTGAGACACCAGGGTAAAGATGTAACTACCTGCTATCACCATGAAACCTTCCTGCTTTTTTCATCACATCAGGGCTGTCATTTTTTGTATTGTAAGTTTTCTGAAATTTTATGTTTAAATATGCAAATTAGGTGTTATGTAGCCAAAAATGCACTAATTTGCACATTTCTAGGAAAAAATCTAAACAGGATTAAACCAGGTTCAAAGTTTCTTTTGAGTTTTGTTCACATACTAAAGTCTAAAGTTCTTACAGAGGGGATTTTGGATATCTCTGTAGATCATTTCACAGTTTAGAATAAACTGTCAACAACCAGAGAAAACTCCTTTTTTAGCATATTTTTGGGATGAAATGTTCTATAAATCAGGCTGTGAATGAGATATCATAATCCTTCTGTAAAAACTTTAAGAATCCAGTCAGGATCAAAATGTGAAAGTTTGGTTTCTGTAAGTGCTCCTGAAGTGGAGATTTTTTTTTACCTGGAATAAGAGAAAAAACTCATTTAGAGAAAACGGCCTTTAAAGTTTTGGATTGTAAAATTCTCCACATTTTTGTTCTATAACTATTTACAGACATCAGATCCAATCAGATTCATGAGCTGGAAATATGAAGTTTGGTTGAGATGACATGGTTCAGGAAAAAGAGACGTTTCCATGGAAACCAGACATGACGGGTTCAGACGAGCACCACAGTGCTGCTCCGTTAAAAACACCAACTTTAGCTGCAGTTTGAGGAGATTTGGTTCATCAGACAAAGAATCAGGAAAAAAACTAAAATGTTGATTTTTAACACGTTTTTACACGAGTCTGAAAGAAAACATGCTGAAGGAGGAAAAAAACAAAATCTCAAAATTGACCAGGTGATGAATAAACGGGGTTTTTACCTGTAACGTCTCCTCTTAAGGGGACTAGAGGCAGGAATTACGAAAGAACAAACAAGCATATCCAGGTTTTTTCATACTAATGGGTGATGAACATTAAAAACCAAAAAGAACGTTTCCACCACGTTTCTCTCCGTTGCCTTGAACAGGCTGTGCTGCATAATGCCGTGATCCTGCGGACGTGACGTCATTGACGCTGCATCCACGTCCCCGACAGTTCTGATACAGAAAGAAGCCGTCGCGGTAAATTCAAACACTGTAAGCGATAGTTATGGATTCTTCTGCCGTCAGCAAACGATCCAGATCAACTGAAAGACACTAAAAAGTGGAACTACAAAGAAAAAGCGTAGTAAACAACATTATAGCTTCAGTTTGTGCTCCCGTGACGGCTTGGCTCGTGGCTGCAGTTACCTGAAGCGCCAGTCGCGAGTTTCCTTTCTTAATCTTGCCTCAAGTCCCTTTAAGAGCTTTTCAGCACGTTACTGTGTTATTTCCTCATAAAAAACCTGACGCAGTTCCTACGATAAAAACGCCTCATGGACAGACAACAGCACCGGAGAGTGAAAACGTCTCCCAGATCAATGCTAACTGTTAGCCTATGACTCGTTAGCTAATGTACTTACTTGTCAGGGTCTCTGTAATACTTCTGTGGTACTGCATGTACTTCAAACTCCATATCAGACTCATACATACAGCTCCATAACAGGCTGCTCCGTTTTATCCTGTCGATCAGAGTCCGATTATCCATCAATGTTCACAGATAACGTCCATGTGAGTGACGAAGCCGGTGTTAAGAACAATTCTGTTACCTTCAGAATCTGTGTCTGTTCTGGGGGGACATCACGAAATGGATGTAAAACATGTAGAGATTGGTGGAAAGCTTCGTGGTTCAGGACAGTCAGCCATCTTACTTCCGTGTTGGAAATTAGACGATAAAAAACGAATATTTACACCAGATTAGTTTCTATAGCAACGATGGAACATGTTTAGCTGATAAATGTCTGGATTTGATTTATGGAACATTTGAAAAGCTGATATGGGGAGCGGGGTGATGTGAGACACCCGCTGTTTCAGGCAAAAATACTCATTTGTGATCAGGTGACCAATATGTTTTCAAGCCCCTCCTATTCCCCACTTGCCAGGAAGAAGTTGAGCTGGTGCTGTGTATGTTTTTGTTTGTTTTTTTTTTCACAAAAACGTGTTTTTTCCATGTAAAAGTAAATTTTCTTGCTGTGAACTTTATCAGCTGTTGTGTCAAAGCAAACTGATTCAGGTAGAAAAACTTCTATCAAGCATGTTGATGAACCTCTAACGTGTTTGATGCTGGTTAAAGATTAGCCTGGATTGGCAGATATACTGTTTTTTTTCCTAAAGTGGCTGTGGGGTGAGAGACAGTCTGAAAAATATAAAAATATAAATAAAGTAGAAAGTAACAAATATTACATCAATAGAAAAAACACAAAAACTGATGATTAATCAAATTTTGTGTTTACTTGCGTTATCTTGGGCAAATATTTCAACGTAATACTCTCCCCCTAGTTCCTTAGTAAGTACTGGATTACTTCCTGATAGTTTCCTACTACGTTCTGGAACTACCTAATAGTTATCTAGTAGTTCTTTAGTAGGTACTGGATAACTACCAAATAGTTTCTCGTTGTTTTCTAAAGTGTTCCCTTGTAACTAAGCAAATGTTGTGTCCGTTATTGTAACGTGTTTCCTATGATTTTCTATTTTAAAAATCACAAAATCCTGGAATTTTAACAGCCGTGTGAACATTTCTGTGTGAACCGTACTCTATTACATCTTTGTCAATAATTTATCAGTGTTTTGTCCGTTCATCTCTTTATTTTTATTTATTTATTTGAGTCTTGTTAATTGATGATGGTGCATCTGATGTCATCACACAGACACTCACAGTAAGCTGCCGGAAGTCCTGTACCTCATTATGGAAAATGAATCTCCACATGGTATAATTATCTGAAATTTAAGAAAGAGTGTTTTCAATTCTCAAGTAAAAATAGTTCAGAAGTGTTGTCTGAGAAGCTTTGATCGTGTAAATAATCAGTAAAATAGATAAATAGAACGGGCACATGAAGCCACAGCTGCATTCATCAGCGGTGTTATGGTGGATTTCTGCACCCCCAGTATTTCCTGATGCTTCGTTTGTGAAAAACATGTTTTAGTTTTGGTTTTTATCTTCTTCTGTTTGTTCGTGTGCTGACAGCAACGTACGGGGATGTAAGGAAAATAGGAGACAGGAAAGCTGTTACATCCTCCCTCATGTCAGGCTTCCTCATCCATGTGTAAGTCATGCATCATAAATCATGTGACCGCTGCGATGGCTTGTCAGAGAAGCATCAGCTGACTGCAGCTTCTTCACCTCCGTCTGTTTTATGAGTGTTTTCTCACTCTATTGTTGATGCACTGTCACCTCAGTCATCGGCTCTGGAAACATGAAAGAAGACCTTGCTGTTTGCCATATGTCCTCAGCAAACTGCACATGACTCATGTTTACCTTAGGAACTCATGTTTGCTTGTTTGAATCAACTAGCAGACAAGAAACATGACCAGAAATGATGAGAGTCCGGTTCTGAAACAGTTTTTCAGTTCTCTGCTGCACAGAATCATGTTTTACTCAAACGCCGAGGTTTCTGTCAGCGTTATCCAGAACTGCAGCACATTATCATTCTCCTCGTGGTGATCTCCGTGGGTACAATGACACACATACACTGCCTGACCCAAAAAAACACCTGGATTTAAGTACGCGAATAGGTAGGAGCCTCCTATTGGATAATTACTGCATGGGCGATTATCTTCCAGCTGCTGTAAGTTATTTAAAGGAGAACTTTCTTTCTGTCAACATGGACCTTATTTTTTAGAAGTTTATACGTGCATTTACTCTCCGGTAAAGTTTCTGCATCACTTTGTAAAATCCTTCGGTAGATTTTACGCAGAGGCACCTTCCAGCGTGCATCCAGTATAATGGCAGAGACGGGGTGTGTCTGAGTGTGAGTGTGTGTCTGAATGTGAGTGTGTGTCTGAGTGTGAGTGTGCGTCTGAGTGTGAGTGTGTGTCTGAGTGTGAGTGTGTGTCTGAGTGTGAGTGTGCGTCTGACTGTGAGTGTGTCTGAGTGTGAGCGTGTGTCTGAGTGTGAGTGTGTGTCTGACCGTGAGTTTGTGTCTGACTGTGAGTGTGTGTCTGAGTGTGAGTGTGTGTCTGAGTGTGAGTGTGCGTCTGAGTGTGAGTGTGTGTCTGAGTGTGAGTGTGTGTCTGAGTGTGAGTGTGCGTCTGACTGTGAGTGTGTGCTGAGTGTGAGCGTGTGTCTGAGTGTGAGTGTGTGTCTGACCGTGAGTTTGTGTCTGACTGTGAGTGTGCGTCTGAGTGTGAGTGTGTGTCTGAGTGTGAGTGTGCGTCTGACTGTGAGTGTGTGTCTGAGTGTGAGTGTGTGTCTGAGTGTGAGTGTGTGTCTGAGTGTGAGTGTGTGTCTGAGTGTGAGTGTGCGTCTGAGTGTGAGTGTGTGTCTGAGTGTGAGTGTGCGTCTGACTGTGAGTGTGTCTGAGTGTGAGTGTGTGTCTGAGTGTGAGTGTGTGTCTGACTGTGAGTGTGTGTCTGACTGTGAGTGTGCGTCTGAGTGTGAGTGTGTGTCTGAGTGTGAGTGTGCGTCTGACTGTGAGTGTGTGTCTGACTGTGAGTGTGTGTCTGAGTGTGAGTGTGTGTCTGACTGTGAGTGTGTGTCTGAGTGTGAGTGTGTGTCTGAGTGTGAGTGTGTGTCTGAGTGTGAGTGTGCGTCTGACTGTGAGTGTGGTCTGAGTGTGAGCGTGTGTCTGAGTGTGAGTGTGTGTCTGACCGTGAGTTTGTGTCTGACTGTGAGTGTGCGTCTGAGTGTGAGTGTGTGTCTGAGTGTGAGTGTGCGTCTGACTGTGAGTGTGTGTCTGACTGTGAGTGTGTGTCTGAGTGTGAGTGTGTGTCTGACTGTGAGTGTGCGTCTGAGTGTGAGTGTGTGTCTGAGTGCGAGTGTGTGTCTGAGTGTGAGTGTGTGTCTGACTGTGAGTGTGTGTCTGAGTGTGAGTGTGCGTCTGACTGTGAGTGTGTGTCTGAGTGTGAGTGTGTGTCTGACTGTGAGTGTGCGTCTGACTGTGAGTGTGTGTCTGACTGTGAGTGTGTGTCTGAGGGTGAGTGTGTGCGACTGACTGTGAGTGTGTGTCTGAGTGTGAGTGTGTGTCTGACTGTGAGTATGTCTGAGTGTGAGTGTGTGTCTGACTGTGAGTATGTCTGAGTGTGAGTGTGTGCTGAGTGTGAGTGTGTGTCTGAGTGTGAGTGTGTGTCTGACTGTGAGTGCGTGTCTGACTGTGAGTGTGTGTCTGACTGTGAGTATGTCTGAGTGTGAGTGTGTGTCTGAGTGTGAGTGTGTGTCTGACTGTGAGTATGTCTGAGTGTGAGTGTGTGTCTGACTGTGTGTGTGTGAGTGTGAGTGTGTCTGAGTGTGAGTGTGTGTCTGAGTGTGAGTGTGTGTCTGAGTGTGTGTCTGACTGTGAGTGTGTGTCTGACTGTGAGTGTGTGTCTGACTGTGAGTGTGTGTCTGACTGTGAGTGTGCGTCTGACTGTGAGTGTGTGTCTGAGTGTGAGTGTGCGTCTGACTGTGAGTGTGTCTGAGTGTGAGTGTGCGTCTGACTGTGAGTGTGTGTCTGACTGTGAGTGTGTGTCTGACTGTGAGTGTGCGTCTGACTGTGAGTGTGTGTCTGACTGTGAGTGTGTGTCTGACTGTGAGTGTGCGTCTGACTGTGAGTGTGTGTCTGAGTGTGAGTGTGCGACTGACTGTGAGTGTGTGTCTGGGTGTGAGTGTGCGACTGACTGTGAGTGTGTGTCTGACTGTGAGTGTGCGTCTGAGTGTGAGTGTGTGTCTGACTGTGAGTGTGTGTCTGACTGTGAGTGTGCGTCTGACTGTGAGTGTGTGTCTGACTGTGAGTGTGTGTCTGAGTGTGAGTGTGCGACTGACTGTGAGTGTGTGTCTGAGTGTGAGTGTGTGTCTGACTGTGAGTGTGTCTGAGTGTGAGTGTGCGTCTGACTGTGAGTGTGTGTCTGTGAGTGTGCGTCTGACTGTGAGTGTGTGCTGACTGTGAGTGTGTGTCTGAGTGTGTGTCTGAGTGTGAGTGTTTGTCTGAGTGTGGAGTGTGTTTCTGAGTGTGAGTGTGTTTCTTAGTGTGAGTGTGTTTCTGAGTGTGAGTGTGTTTCTTAGTGTGAGTGTGTTTCTGAGTGTGAGTGTGTTTCTGAGTGTAAGTGGGAACAGAGACTCATTCTTGGCTGTTCCTTAAAGGTACAGTATGTAAAAAAATTAAAGGTCAGTGGCAGAAAATGTGATATATAATTCAAAACTGTGTTTCTATTAATGTGTAATCGCTGAACTAGAACAGCTGTTATGTGTTTATTTTCTTAGAATGAGTCATTTATATCTACTTGTGTGTGTATGGGAGTTCAAATCTTTCTGAAATCACTGGTGAATCGCATCGTATCGGCAGGAGGCTTCACTGTACGGTGAATCGCATCGTATCGCTGGCGGCGTATCTAGATGCGTATGGAATCGGCCTCCTGGGTGGACATTCACATCCCTAATCCAGACAGCTGCTGCTCTCTGGATATTCTCTCTTCTTCAGACCGTTCTCTGTGCCCGTGAGCCTGGGACTACAAGCAGAACTTGCATTTTAGAGAATGACATGCTCTCCTGTCAGCAGATGCAGCTGCTCAGAGGTCTCATCCTACCGTGCTGGCCTTGATAATTACGGCCTATCGCGGAGACATGAGGAGCCCTTTTGACCTGGGAGTCCCGTTGGCTCACACATCTGAAACGTGAGGGGAATTCTGGTGGACTGACGAGCGGAGAACGTGAAACTTCAGACACTGGAGGCAGACACCCACTCCACAGCGCTGCTTCGGGCTCGGTGTGCTGACAGAAACAGGACTCCGTCTGGCACAGAACCGAGGAGTCAGCGCTGCTGTCAGAGTGCCCCGGGCCGAGGCTGTGAAAGGGGACTCAGAAGGGGATTAGTGGGGATTTACAGAGCAGTAATTACCCCTGCCCATGGAGGGTTTGGTAATTAAATTACCTTAGCAACCCCGTTACTGTCCCGCCACACAGAAGCTCCGAGATCAGCAAAAGAGAAATCTTTGGTTTGTGAAAAATTAGTTTTGCATTGTCAACGGAAAATGATCTTCTCCGCAGTCCCCAAGTCAGGAGCAAACATGCAAACAAGCCGCATGCATCACACTCCACAGTGACTTCATCAGGTCCACCTGTCCCACCGCTTGCTACCTCGGGGACCTGGAGGGACCTGGAGTACCTTAGTACCAACGTGGCGGTTTAACCACCACGGCCTACCAGAGTATTGTTGCTGACCATGTCCTTCCCTTCATGACCATGATGTCACAAACATGACATCATCTCCACCTGCTTTCTGCAACATGACCATGAGTTCACTGGACTGCAACGTTCTGCACAGTCACCAGAACTCAGTCCAGCAGAGCAGCTTTGGGATGCGGCGGGACGCGAGGTTCTCATCACGGATGTGCAGCAGCTCTGAGATGCCGTCATGTCAGGTAGATCAGCAAGACTCTCACCGGAAAACCCATGTTAACAGAATAATGTCACAATTAGAAGCAGCCTTCACATTCTGAGGGACGAGTTCTCCAGCGGCTGTGGAACGACTCTTTGCTTCCACATTCATAGAGACAGCGATGCGGTTGCTGCTGTATCGCTGTTCTGATGGGAAATATTGGACCCTGGCGTTCATGCGGCTGCTGCTTTGACTTGTACCACCCACAACAGGTAGTTTCAGTCCAAGCTCACCTTTCCATGGCAACTGCAGTTCCCATCAGGAGCAAACGTGACACAACTCAGGATGAACTGGGAAACAACAGCAGGAACTGTGCAAGGCGCTGAAATGTTCCAATCTGATCCAGCATCAGTGGAATAATGAGACTAATGACATAAACCTCCACCAGGAAACAGAAAACAGAAAACAGAGCAGTCTAAATTAGAAATGAGAAGTTGGAGATCTGGAGTGAGACAAAAGAGTGACAGGGGAGGGAGGGAGATGTGTGGGAGTAGCAGCATCTCCCACGCAGGCATGGAAGTCACGATCCAGCACTGAGCAGCTCTGGCTCTCTGCTCAAACTGACATGCAAACACGCCAACAGCAGCTCGCATGCACAAATGCAAACACGCCAACAGCAGCTTGCATGCACAAATGCAAACACGCCAACAGCAGCTCGCATGCACGAATGCAAACACGGCAACAGCAGCTTGCATGCACAAATGCAAACACAGCAACAGCAGCTCGCATGCACAAATGCAAACACACCAACAGCAGCTCGCATGCACGAATGCAAACACGCCAACAGCAGCTCGCATGCACGAATGCAAACACGCCAACAGCAGCTCGCATGCACGAATGCAAACACGGCAACAGCAGCTTGCATGCACAAATGCAAACACAGCAACAGCAGCTCGCATGCACAAATGCAAACACAGCAACAGCAGCTTGCATGCACAAATGCAAACACAGCAACAGCAGCTCGCATGCACAAATGCAAACACACCAACAGCAGCTCGCATGCACAAATGCAAACACACCAACAGCAGCTCGCATGCACAAATGCAAACACGCCAACAGCAGCTCGCATGCACAAATGCAAACACACCAACAGCAGCTCGCATGCACAAATGCAAACACACCAACAGCAGCTCGCATGCACAAATGCAAACACAGCAACAGCAGCTCGCATGCACAAATGCAAACACGCCAACAGCAGCTCGCATGCACGAATGCAAACACGCCAACAGCAGCTCGCATGCACAAATGCAAACACGCCAACAGCAGCTCGCATGCACGAATCCAAACACGCCAACAGCAGCTCGCATGCACAAATGCAAACACGCCAACAGCAGCTCGCATGCACAAATGCAAACACGCCAACAGCAGCTCGCATGCACAAATGCAAACACACCAACAGCAGCTCGCATGCACAAATGCAAACACACCAACAGCAGCTCGCATGCACAAATGCAAACACGCCAACAGCAGCTCGCATGCACAAATGCAAACACGCCAACAGCAGCTCGCATGCACAAATGCAAACACAACAACAGCAGCTCGCATGCACAAATGCAAACACGCCAACAGCAGCTCGCATGCACAAATGCAAACACGCCAACAGCAGCTCGCATGCACAAATGCAAACACGCCAACAGCAGCTCGCATGCACAAATGCAAACACGCCAACAGCAGCTCGCATGCACAAATGCAAACACACCAACAGCAGCTCGCATGCACAAATGCAAACACAGCAACAGCAGCTCGCATGCACAAATGCAAACACACCAACAGCAGCTCGCATGCACAAATGCAAACACAGCAACAGCAGCTCGCATGCACAAATGCAAACACAGCAACAGCAGCTCGCATGCACAAATGCAAACACAGCAACAGCAGCTCGCATGCACAAATGCAAACACGCCGCATCCTCTCACTCACCTCCGCGGAGGACAAGTCATTCTGCAGAATCACTCATTCACCTACAACAGCAGCCCTCACAGGATGGACAAACCTCCAAAAGCAGCCCTCACAGGATGGACAAACCTCCAAAAGCAGCCCCCACAGGATGGACAAACCTCCAAAAGCAGCCCCCACAGGATGGACAAACCTCCAAAAGCAGCCCCCACAGGATGGACAAACCCCCAAAAGCAGCCCCCACAGGATGGACAAACCTCCAAAAGCAGCCCCCGCCGGATGGACAAACCTCCAAAAGCAGCCCCCACAGGATGGACAAACCTCCAAAAGCAGCCCCCACGGGACGGACAAACCTCCAAAAGCAGCCCCCACGGGATGGACAAACCTCCAAAAGCAGCCCCCACGTGATGGACAAACCTCCAAAAGCAGCCCCCACGTGATGGACAAACCTCCAAAAGCAGCCCCCACGTGATGGACAAACCTCCAAAAGCAGCCCCCACAGGATGGACAAACCCCCAAAAGCAGCCCCACAGAACACAAACCTCCAAAATCAGACCCACAGATGGACAAACCTCAAATCCATCCCCCACAGGATGGACAAGCCCCGGAAATGCAGACCCCACAGGTATTTCCAAATCTTCATAACATGTTTGATCTCCGCACCTGCAAGCAGGATGACCTCCAAAAGCAGCCCCCACGGGACGGACAAACCTCCAAAAGCAGCCCCCACGGGATGGACAAACCTCCAAAAGCAGCCCCCACAGGATGGACAAACCTCCAAAAGCAGCCCCCGCGGGATGGACAAACCTCCAAAAGCAGCCCCCACAGGATGGACAAACCTCCAAAAGCAGCCCCCACAGGATGGACAAACCTCCAAAAGCAGCCCCCGCGTGATGGACAAACCTCCAAAAGCAGCCCCCACAGGATGGACAAACCCCAAAAAGCAGCCCCCACAGGATGGACAAACCCCCAAACAGCCACGCCCCGATGGACAAACCTCCAAAAGCAGCCCCCGCCGGATGGACAAACCTCCAAAAGCAGCCCCCGCAGGATGGACACACCTCCAAAAGCAGCCCCCGCCGGATGGACAAACCTCCAAAAGCAGCCCCCGCAGGATGGACACACCTCCAAAAGCAGCCCCCGCAGGATGGACAAACCTCCAAAAGCAGCCCCCACAGGATGGACAAACCTCCAAAAGCAGCCCCCACAGGATGGACAAACCTCCAAAAGCAGCCCCCACAGGATGGACAAACCTCCAAAAGCAGCCCCCGCAGGATGGACACACCTGACAGCCCACCGGGAAAAAGAAATATCTACTGTATGTAAAACCTACATGAATACTACAGATTGGACATTTGGCCAATATCCTTTATGCAGATATTTTTAAACTCATGTGGCAGATAACCGATATTGATGCCGATATTGAAACTAAAAAAAAAAGGACTTATTGCAAATAACAGTGTTGTTGTCCATTTCTGAAACTGAAAAATAAGGGTGGGAGAAAATATCAATACACTAAAATATCATGATATTTTCATTTGCCAATATCAAATCAATATTTAAAAACGTGACATCGATCTATTTCACTTAAAAAATCTTGCGAGATTTCATGAATTCTCACTAGATTTCATAACATACGATGAAAATTGTGAGATTCCGTGAGTAAAATAAATCAATACCGCTTTTTTAAATGTCAATATGATATATTAATATGATAAAATGTCAAGAAATTTTTGTGAATGCTTGCGATATTTCATCATAGAACGATGAAATGTTGTGAGATTTCATTCATGAACTAGATCTAATACCAGTTTTAAGTGTCAGTATATCAGCGTATGAAAATATTGCAATACTTCAGTGTATCGATATTTTTTCCCGCCCCTTGTCTTTATAAGTTCTAAAGTCTGTGAAAAAGAAGTTTTTGAAGAAGAAGAAGAAGTTTTGTTTTTAAGACTTTAGAAATAGCGGCTGATCGGATAAATATCGGTGGGGGTGGCCGATGTCTGATTCTCAGTTTTAAGGCTGATATAGGCCGATATCGATAGGGGGTTGATTATATTGTGCATCCCTAATAAATACTGCATATCTATATAAATATATATTACGCTGAACGCGGCAACTTTCTTGCCATATTTAGCGACCTTTCAGACCCCTCCGATCATTTTTTTTATAA
Source organism: Atherinomorus stipes (assembly GCA_023101725.1). NCBI lineage: Eukaryota > Metazoa > Chordata > Actinopteri > Atheriniformes > Atherinidae > Atherinomorus > Atherinomorus stipes. The sequence goes on along the minus strand of JALJCO010008135.1, from coordinate 314,738 downwards.
AGTGGCTAGCGACAAGTCTTGAGACATTTTCTGGTGTTACTGGAGACTTTTACAGACATGAAGAAATGTATGTTTTATATATATATATATATATATATATATATATATATATATATATATATATATATATACATATACATATATATATATATATATATATATATGTATACATATACATATATATATATATATATATATATATATATATATATGTTATATATATATATATATATATATATATATATATATATATGTATACATATATATACATACAGTATAAGTATACATACAGTTGTCCTAAAAATTATTCCGACCCTTAAAGGGACTTGAGGCAAGATTAAGAATGAAACGCGACTGGCACTTCAGGTACCTGCAGCCCCGAGCCAAGCCGTCACGGAGCACAAACTGAAGCTATAATGTTGTTTCTACGCTTTTTCTTCGTAGTTCCACGTTTTCGTGTCTTTCAGTTGATCTGCATCGTTTACTGACGGCAGAAGAATCCATAACTATCGCTTACAGTGTTTGAATTTACCGCGACGTCTTCTTCCTGGATCAGAACTGTCGGGGACGCGGATGCAGAGTCAATGACGTCGCATCTGCAGGACAGCGCGGAAATTCAGACACTGAATTTCAGCCTGTTCAAGGCAACGGAGAGAAACGTGGTGGAAACGTTCTTTTTGGATTTTAACGCTTCATCACCCATTAGTATGAAAAACATGGACATGCTTGTTTATTCTTTTGTAATTCCATACAGAAAAAAATCATCTGTCAGTGAAAGAAGTTGAAATTGACATAAGGAATAATAGATAAAAATTCTACTAAAACATGACTGATTTTAAATTGTGGTTTGAAATAAATATTTTGAACAAACAAACAAGTAAACAAGCATGATGGGGCTCTGAAGCTAAAATGTTGTTGAGTAACACTTTGAGACAATCACTGCAATCAGGTGTTTCTGTGACGTCCAATCAGACGTCTGCACCTGCTGACAGGTATGTTGGTCCATGTTCATGGGAAAGATGCTCTCATGTGTCTGAGACAGTTTGTTCATTTATTTTTTGTCATTGTTATTTTAAACCACGATTCAAAAGCAATATTTTACCTCACTAAATTATAATTTTGTAAATTTTACATTTTTATTAGTTCCTTTAGTTTCTTGTTATTTGAATTAATATTGTGAATTTAGTCTTTTCTTTTATTGGAGGGTATGAATGATTTTAAGGAGGACTGTACATGTATATATATATGTATATATATATATATAACATATATGGAAGCTTGAAATTCCCACCTAAAAAAACAACCTTTTGGCTAAAAATACAATGAAAGATTCATGAAAGAGAAAAAAAACAATGACTTCCAACTTTTACAGTTCACTTTGCATGGAACTTTAATTTAGGCTAAATTAAAGTGATTACTGAATGAATGAATGATTGAATAAATAAATAAATAAATGAATGAATGAATGAATGAATGAATGAATGAATGAATGAATGAATAAATAAATAAATAAATAAATAAATGGCCCTGTGACAGACTGGCGACCTGTCCAGGGTGTACCCCGCCTCTTGCCTGATAATAGCTGGGATAGGCTCCAGCAACCCCGAGACCCTGAACTGGATAAGCGGTACAGAAAATGACTGACTGAATGACTAAATAAATAAAAAAATAAGTAAGTTAATAAATAAATAAATAAATTGAATGAATGAATGAATGAATGAATAAATAAATAAATGAATGAATGAATGAATGAATGAATAAACAAATAAATAAATAAGTAAATAAATGAATGAGTGAACGAACGAACAAACGAACAAATTAATTAATTAATTAATTAATTAATTGAATGAATGAACGAATGAATGAATTCTGTGTCATTTTCGATTCCATAAGATATGTGCGTCATCATTAAAATTCTCCTTATCATAAATATATTCCACATTTTCTTAAATTCTTATCATCATAATGACAAAAAAAACTGTTAACAAATCTGTAGCCTCTGCTTCTTGCAACACTTTTAGTAATTGTCAGAAAAATAAATATTTTTTTTAAATCTACATTTATTCATGCTATTTATTCATGGTATTGTTTATCTTTCTAGAATTAGCATTCTCTGTAATATGCATGATTACATAATGTGTAGTCTGGGTAATTTGCATAATTAATGCACAATTTGTGTTTAACAATTTAATCTAGTTTTAGTGCCATTATTAAACTACATGCTGACTAATTCATACTGCACCTAACATTACGATATTTAATGATCATTTGTGCAGGAACATAAAGGACAGAATAAAAAATAGCTTTGTAGAAAATCACACGTGGCAGTATGATTCTCTCAGTCCGTCTCATCCAAATATCTGACATATTTTTGGCATCCTGCTTCTTTCAAGCAGGAATGTAAATGACTATGAAAATGATAGTTATTTCATATAACAGTTATTAAATGATAAACTTTTCATGAACAACTTTCAGGCTCCAGATTATATCTGTTTTCAAGATCCGGCGTCATGACACAATTCACACCTGGTGAAGTATCTGAGATTTAAATGGCCTCAAATAGTGTGATAACTTACAACCCAAAGTCTAAAAGAGTTGGAATGCTTAAATGAAATGTAAAAAATAAATAAAACCAGAATAAAATAGTTAGTTAATCTCACAAACCCGTATTTCATTCCCAGTGGAAGATCAGCAACAAATCAGATGATGAAACTGAGACATGTTACCAATTCATGGAAAATATAAAATTTAATATAATATAATATAATATAATATAATATAATATAATATAATATAATATAATATCTATCTATCTATCTATCTATCTATCTATCTATCTATCTATCTATCTATCTATCTATCTATCTATATATCTCACAAATAATTATATATATATATATATATATATATATATATATATATATATATATATATATATATTTAATTATTTGTGAGTTTTTTTTATTATTATTTCTGAAAAAGTCAAAATTCTGATGTTTTCCCAGAATTAGGACTTCCTTCAGAAAAAAGAAAAATAGTCGGAATTATGACTTTTTTTCCCCAGAATTGGAAAAAAAAAAAAAAATCTCCAGACATTTAAAAAAATGTTTTGGATAAGTCAGAATTCTGATTTTAATAATAATAATGATAAAAAAAAAACAGTCCCCCATTTTTTTTTAAGTTCTGGAAAAACGTCAGAATTTTGACTTTTCCCAGATTTTTTTTTTCCCAGTAGCTCTAATCCTGTTCTGTACAAAACATAACATAAAACATTTGCCAGAAAAAGATTCTTCCATTTTCCTTTCTGGGATTTTGTTCTTCTGAGACCGTGTGTTGCAGAAGAAGACCAGAATTTCCAAGCTAATAAGATGAGAAACAAATACTTTTACTTGTGGTACTTCTACCTTTAAAAATGAAGTGCAATTATTCAAATGAAACCCTGCTAAAACCTACATGTTATCAGTTCTTTATCACTTTTAGTCAATGTTACTGAGAGCCATTGTGGAAGGTCCAAAGAGCCAGTTGTGTCTCTGGAGCTGCAGGCTGCAGACACCTGCTTTACGGCATCCCTGGCATATGTGTAATGTGTTTCATTGCATCATCAGCTCCAAACTTTTGCCACTAAGCCCAATGAAGAATGTCTTTAGGTAGTCTGCCTGTGTGCTGATTAACTGCACAAGCTCTCATTAACCAGTACTGACTGTCTGTCAAGCACCTGCAGCCAGATGTTTCTAGGAACCGCAGACGAGGATGACGGACTGGACCAGCAGGAGATTCAAGTCTTCCTTTTCTAAGAAGAGACACTATGGACAAATAAGGTAATAAATGTTACTACCTGCTATCACCATGAAACTTTCCTGCTTTATTCATCACATCAGGGCTGTCATGTTTTAATTACAAGTTTTCTGTAATTTTATGTTTACATATGCACATTAGGTGTTATAAAGGCAAAAAGGCGCTACATTTGCATGCATAGGAAAAAAATGCCACTTTGGGCATAGATCATTTCACAGTTTAGAATAAACTGTCAACAACCAGAAAAAACTCATTTTTTGGCATATTTTTGGGATGAAATGTTCTCTAAATCAGGCTGTGAATGAGATATCATAATCCTTCTGTAAAAACTTTAAGAATCCAGTCAGGATCAAAACGTGAAAGTTTGGTTTCTGTAAGTGCTCCTGAAGTGGAGATTTTTTTTACCCGGAATAAGAGAAAACACTCATTTAGAGAAAACGGCCTTCAAAGTTTTGGATTGTAAAATTCTCCACATTTTTGTTCTATAACTATTTACAGACATCAGATCCAATCAGATTCATGAGCTGGAAACATCAAGTTTGGTTGAGATGACATGGTTCAGGAAAAAGACGTTTCCATGGAAACCAGACATGACGGGTTCAGACGAGCACCACGGTGCTGCTCCGTTAAAAACACCAACTTTAGCTGCAGTTAGAGGACATTTGGTTCATCAGACAAAGAATCAGGAAACAAACTAAAATGTTGATTTTTGATGTTTTTTACACGAGTCTGAAAGAAAACATGCTGAAGGAGGAAAAAAACAAAATCTCAAAATTGACCAGGTGATGGTAAAACAGGTTTGTACCTGCAGTGCCTGCTCTTAAATAAATGAAAAAAGAAATGATCTTGTCTCTATATCTTTTAATTTTCCCTCCACATATTTTCTGCTTCCTGCAGCTTTTCTGGGGAAGGATGGGGGGGCTTTGGCAGCTCTCCAGAAGCCAAATGATCAACAGACATGTATCACAGAACCGAGCCATCACCTTCCACTGCAGCTCACTGGAACATGGAAAGGGCAGGAGGCGCAGGAGCAGCTGGAGCAGCAGGAGCAGCTGATGCTGCGATGCTATCAGCCTGGCAGAATTAGGCCGCCTCGCAGAGCAACAATTACAAGCAGAGATTTTAATCTGGACTATAAGAATGACAGCAAAGGAAAGGTGAGGGGGAAATCTCCCTCAGTCGTGCAGGTTGTGAAACCCCCCACCCCTTGAGGTAACCTTGAAAATGCCCTTCACGGCTGCTTCTACAACACAGCGCACTGACGGCCCTTTCAGGGCGGGAAAACATGTCCCGAATGGCACATTTCTCTGCCTAATGTGATCTGTTTAATGACGTCTGAACATTTTCTATGATTTGCCTGCAAACGTTTGATCCCCATGTAATCAGAAAGACAGATGGTGTCCACAAATATGACAAATTAGAGCAGCAGGTCTCCACCTTTTTCATGATGGGCCCAGGTTCCAGTCCAAACTGGTCCAGGATCCAGGTTCCAGTCCAAACTGGTCCAGGTTCATCTTTAACTCTGTATCAGTGTAATGATCATTTCTGGTTTATTTCTTTAATAACTAAAGCAAATCCAGCTGCTTTAACAGACTGAACCTGTAAAATGTGGCTGATAAACATGAATAACATCATATAAAATATATTCTGAGATGGTCACAAACACATTTATATCACACGTATAATTCATGGAATAAAATCAGACTCCTACAAGAACAAATCAGAATTAGGCTATAAACACAAAATCTACAACATTTTACTACAAAAAGAGGAACAACAGAAAAAACTGATGGAAACTGATTTAAAGTTGTACTTCCATGGTCGTTTCATTAATATTTCTGTGTTCTCCATTATTATTGGATGCATTCTGCATCGTTTCTGTTTAAAAAAACCTTCTGGTATCTTTGTATCCAGCTGTATTTGTATACTAGAAGAGAGGCTTGTGGTCCAACGGCAGCTTTTCCGGGTCCTTCTCATGAATTTCCGTCTGATTGGCTGCCTCCCATCAGTGTATGAAGGAAGCTCCGCCCTCCGCTCATATTTTGTTACAGACAGGAAATAGAGCCGACAAACAAGTTTGTTCCGTCATGCTAACAAACAGTTAGCTAATTAGCTTCTCAACTCCGAAGCTACAGTCGTGCTGTCTTCACTTCTAGTGTGTAGTGGAGGGTTACCTGCCTTCCAATGGACAGATAGAAACCCCACGTGGGATACGCTATTTGCAATGTGACGTAGAAGTGCAAGGCTGTTCCCGATTCGTTCTTTTCTTCGTATTGTTTCTCTGATGAGAAAGCACAGCCGACTGGGGGGAACGCAACGCTAGCAAGTCAGCATGTGTAAGTAAACAAGGGGAAACCCTCCGTATTTCAGAAGGAGCAAGTTAAACGGGTTTTCAGTGGAAGGAGGCCTTTAAACAGAGATAAAATGCTGCAGTAATAGATCACATTGGAAATAAAAAGGCTCAGTTTAAATCATCTGTAAAAACCTGGATTTGACTTGTTTAGACAGGAAAGTTAGAGCACAAAATTTTAATTTCAAACAATTTATTTAAAGTGCTGGTGACACGATTTTAACATTTTTTGCCATGTTTTATAGACCAAAACGTCCTTCATGATGATCTATGTAACATAAACAACCGCAGCTGCATAAATGAGTTATTAGAAAACATCGCTGCTTTTCTGACCAGACTGTGGCGCTGTTCACCACAGGAGTACAAAACCAGATGTGACATCAGCGGAAGACTGCCCACCCGGCTTGTTGACTGGAGAGCTAGCGGTTTTGCTAACAGTTTCTCCTCTTTGTTTTAGCTTTACTGGCTAAAGGTTACAGATATGCGGTCGCGTTGTGTTGCAGGTTTTTGTCCAAACACTCATAAGAATGGCGTAAGTTTATTCAAGTTTCCAGCTACGGGACTTTTAGCTGTGCTGTCAGCGCTGTGTGCTGTCGAATGGGATTCCAAACTGAGAGCGCTTGTTTTAAGACAAGGAGTGTCTGAGGGTTGAATTTAGACTACAACGGATGTGGACACTTGTTTTGCAGGAAGGAGAGTGAGGAAAACAAGCACACCCCAACAGCTACGTTAGGGGTCGTAGCAAGATGTTACTAAACAAACCGTGTAGCTGTGACGAGCGGACTTTTTGGACGGTGAAAAATGATTTTTTTTCTCTGTGTGTCGGCTATTTTCACACTACGGAATCGTTTTCATCAAAAATATTTTTGATTACTTTAAATTGGTGAACCCTTACGAACTTACGAACAGAAGGACTGTGAACAATGTAAACAATTGAAGATTGGACTTATAAAATGGCTTCTGGATCCACTTCAAAGGTAGGGAGATGCAGTTGCTTCTTTTTATTTATGTATTTATTTATGTATTTATCTAAGCTTTATAACCATGTATATGTCCATATAGTGGCTTGCTGTTGTTAATTGAAAACACAGCTAAATGGGCGCTGGTGTCCAGGTGGGTGTGGAGAGGTTAAAAATCAGTTTTTTAAATAGTTACATTTATTCACAAATTACTATATAAACAAATCACTAACAACAAAAAATGCTAATCGTAATGTATAACAAAGACATACCAATCGGTGTTCCCCTGCCGTGTGTTTCCCTCTGCTGCTGCAATGACCATGTCATCTTCTCCGGCACTCCCGCTTTGAGTCTTGCTCACTCGGCATGAAGTCCGTTTGGTAAGGCTCAAATCTATAAGGTGTGATGCCTCTATATTCCTCAACATCACCTAACTCTTCTGAACTGTCTGATGATTCCGCCAAACAAATCAATTCCAGGCAGGGACCATCATCGTTACCGTCCACCGCTTCCATGTTGCTTGTTGTTAGCCGACCAAGTAAATTAAAAAAAAAAAAAAAAGCCGTCCGAGTTCTTTCGCTGACGTCGCAATATGGCGGCGTGTTTTTCTTAGTCGCTGTTGCAGAGCTCCTTTCAAACTCAGAAAACTTAAGATATTTCTGTGAAAACAAGTCTGTTTGACTTACAATTCCACTGAGCCACTCATTTAGTGTTGCTGTAATATTGTATAGTAGCATTACATGAAATGATAATCGTGTCACCAGCACTTTAAACTTTTCTTTTCTTCTTTTTAAAGAACTTCCAAACATAACAGACATATTCTGCATCAACAGCTGATTTTCTCTCTTTTTCCTTAAAAATTCTTTCTTTCCAACGAGTGTTAGATGTTTGTTTCTAGATGAAGCATGCAGATAGCGTTAGCATTAGCATTAACGTTAGCTGGTGCTCCATCCATCTTCTCGTCTTATTCCTCACTCACTTTCTTATTTGATGGTTTTTTCTCCTCTGGGGCGGGGGCTTTTTTTCTCTTTTTTTTTTTTTTTTTCTCTCTTTTCCACTTTCCTCCGCCTCCGCCTCCTAGTTTTCTCCTTTTCTTTTTTTTTAACCTCTAAAATTAACCCCCCCGGGGGGGGGGGGCTACATTGCAACTCATCCAGTCATAAATAACAGTATAACAGTACTCAGGTTGAGGGGGGATGAGGAAGGATGGCATCCCCCTGTAAAACTGCCATCCTCTGTTCCATCTCTTCCCTTTTTACAGCAAATCCTGGAAATATAACCATTTCATGATCAGAAAGTAGTACAGATGTTGAGTAAAATGAATAAAATCTGAGGGTACAGGGGCATGCAAACATGCCGCACAGGCTGCAGCGCAGACATCTTCAGGATTAACTGCGCTGCAGTGTCAGCATGGCCAAACGAGCAGCGGGACAACGCCATGTCAGAGAGTATTTTAAAACAGGTGAGCCATGACTCAAGACTCAGGAATATCAACCATCACTTTTGATCAATCTATCCAAAAGTTGCTAAACTCACCACAAGTAGCACAATAACAACATAGCTGCTTTGTCCAGTTCGCTGTGTTGCCTCCAGACAGCGCTTATCGTCGTCAGCTGACTGAAAGCCAGACACAGATATCAGCGTTTTTGTTTATAACTCGACCAGGGAGGTGAACGTGGAAATCTGATGGAACATTTCTCCTGCTATGCAGATGTGTCACTTACATCACAGTCACACGCAGCGCTGAATACTGTTGTTAATGGTAATTCTCGTAGTAAAAAGGATCCAGTTTTTAGGTTTTTATTAATGTCAACATGTTATCCCAGAGCTGAACTTGAAAGAATAGGCCTACTTAGAGCAAGTCCACGAAATGAAACGGTTACATCAGGACATTTAAAAAATAAAATAACTTTGTTCTGTCCCAAGGGTTTGTTTGTTTTTAATCGCCTAATTTCAGTCATTTATGGAAAATTTTTTAACTATTATCACTGTGATGGGGAGTTTGCCAAGTTCATGAACAGCTATATAGTTCAGGAGCACTGATGTTTACGGTGCCCCTTTTCTGGGGTTTTGGGGGTATAATATGATGTGTTGTGCACTGAGTAACAGCTGAGCAGTCAGGTCTGGGTTTTCAAACAAATGGATTTAAAAGCAAACTTCTGCAGTAACACTGAGGGAGGCGACCACAACCTTGTCATTACCTGTAAGTTTATTTATTTTCTAAATGCTGTCTTGTCTGGTAAACCTAGCTCACTGTCTAAAATGTCCATGTTGCTAGCAGTTAGCCTTTAGCAAAGTCCAACCGCAGCTTGACCTACTTTCTCTGAATGTGGTCATAGCCAAATAAGGTGTAGCCAATCAGAGTGAAGTCATGGTGGTCTCCGGGTAAAGCTGCACATAAATACTGCACCCAACTGTTTTACTGAGGAAGGAGGTGTAGCTGCCAAAACAATCCCCCGCTCGTGAAAAGTGACGTTTTTTTTTCTTTGGAGTATTTACCAGTTTGGATTAAGATTGAAATAGAGGCCTTTATGGCAGAGATGGTAGGGGCTGCCCCACATGGGAATGGTAGGGGGCTGCCTTACATGGAAATGGTAGGGGCCTCACATGGTATGGTAGGGGCTGCTCTACATGAGCGGTGGGGGCTGCCCCACATGAGGATGGTAGGAGGCTGTACTACATGTATGGTAGGGGGCTGCCCTACATGAGTATGGAGGAGGCTGTGCTACATGAGGTGGTAGGGGCTCACGTGAGGATGGTAGGAGGATGTACTACATGGTATGGTAGGGCTGCCCTACATGAGTATGGTAGGAGGCTGCCCTACATGAGTATGTAGGAGGCTGCCCTACATGAGTATGTAGGAGGCTGCCCTACATGAGTATGAGAGGCTCCCTACATGAGTATGGTAGGAGGCTGCCCTACATGAGTATGAGCAGGCTGCCCTACATGAGCATGGTAGGAGGCTGCCCTACATGAGTATGTAGGAGGCTGCCCTACATGAGTATGTAGGAGGCCGCCCTACATGAGTATGGTAGGGGCTGCCCTTACATGAGTATGTAGGAGGCTGCCCTACATGAGTATGGTAGGAGGCTGCCCCATGAGTATGTAGGAGGCTGCCTTATATGAGTATGGTAGGGGCTGCCCCTACATGAGTATGTAGAAGGCTGCCCTACATGAGTATGTAGGAGGCTGCCCACATAAAGTGAGGAGCTGCCCTTACATGAGTATGTAGGAGGCTGCCCTACATGAGTATGAGGGGCTGCCCTTACATGAGTATGTAGGAGGCTGCCCTACATGAGTATGGTAGGGGCTGCCCTTACATGAGTATGTAGGAGGCTGCCCTACATGAGTATGGTAGGAGGCTGCCCTACATGAGTATGGTAGGGGCTGCCCTTACATGAGTATGTAGGAGGCTGTCCTACATGAGTATGTAGGAGGCTGCCCTACATGAGTATGGTAGGAGGCTGCCCTACATGAGTATGGTAGGAGGCTGCTCTACATGAGTATGGTAGAGGGCTGCCCTACATGAGGCAGGAAGCTGCCCACACGAGTGTAGGAGGCTGCTCTACATGAGTATGGTAGAGGGCTGCCCTACAGGAGTATGGTAAGGGGCTGCTCTACATGAGTACGGTAGGAGGCTGCTCTCATGAGTATGGTAGTGGGCTGCCCTACATGAGTATGGTAGGAGGCTGCCCTACATTAGTATGCAGGAGGCTGCCTACATGAGTATGGAGTGGGCTGCCCTACATGAGTATGGTAGGAAGCTGCCCTACATGAGTATGGTAGTGGGCTGCCCTACATGAGTATGGTAGGAGGCTGCCCTACATTAGTATGGTAGGAGGCTGCTCTACATGAGTATGGTAGGGGGCTGCCCCACATGAGGATGGTAGGAGGCTGTACTACATGAGTATGGTAGGGGGCTGCCCTACATGAGTATGGTAGGAGGCTGTGCTACATGAGGATGGTAGGGGGCTGCCCTACGTGAGGATGGTAGGAGGATGTACTACATGAGTATGGTAGGGGCTGCCCTACATGAGTATGGTAGGAGGCTGCCCTCAGAGTTGTAGGAGGCTGCCCTACATGAGTATGTAGGAGGCTGCCCTACATGAGTATGGTAGGAGGCTGCCCCACATGAGTATGGTAGGAGGCTGCCCTCACATGAGTATGTAGGAGGCTGCCTTATATGAGTATGGTAGGGGCTGCCCTTACATGAGTATGTAGAAGGCTGCCCTACATGAGTATGTAGGAGGCTGCCCTACATAAGAGTGGTAGGAGCTGCCCTTACATGAGTATGTAGGAGGCTGCCCTACATGAGTATGGTAGGGGCTGCCCTTACATGAGTATGTAGGAGGCTGCCCTACATGAGTATGGTAGGGGCTGCCCTACATGAGTATGGTAGGGGCTGCCCTTACATGAGTATGTAGGAGGCTGTCCTACATGAGTATGTAGGAGGCTGCCCTACATGAGTATGGTAGTGGGCTGCCCTACATGAGTATGGTAGGAAGCTGCCCTACATGAGTATGGTAGTGGGCTGCCCTACATGAGTATGGTAGGAGGCTGCCCTACATTAGTATGTAGGAGGCTGCTCTACATGAGTACGGTAGGAGGCTGCTCTACATGAGTATGGTAGGAGGCTGCCCTACATGAGTATGGTAGTGGGCTGCCCTACATGAGTATGGTAGGAGGCTGCCCTACATTAGTATGTAGGAGGCTGCTCTACATGAGTACGGTAGGAGGCTGCTCTACATGAGTATGGTAGTGGGCTGCCCTACATGAGTATGGTAGGAAGCTGCCCTACACGAGTATGTAGGAGGCTGCTCTACATGAGTATGGTAGGAGGCTGCCCTACATGAGTATGGTAGGAGGCTGCTCTACATGAGTATGGTAGGAGGCTGCTCTACATGAGTATGGTAGGAGGCTGCCCTACATAAGTATGGTAGGAGGCTGCCCAACATGAGTATGGTAGGAGGCTGCCCTACATGAGTATGGTAGGAGGCTGCTCTACATGAGTATGGTAGGGGCTGCTCTACATGCGTATGGTAGTAGGCTGCTCTACATGAGTATGGTAGGAGGCTGCCCTACATGAGTATGGTAGGAGGCTGCCCTACATGAGTATGTAGGAGGCTGCCCTACATGAGTATGTAAGAGGCTGCTCTACATGAGTATGGTAGGAGGCTGCCCTACATGAGTATGGTAGGAGGCTGCTCTACATGAGTATGGTAGGAAGCTGCCCTACATGAGTATGTAGGAGGCTGCCCTACATGAGTATGTAAGAGGCTGCTCTACATGAGTATGGTAGGAGGCTGCCCTACATTAGTATGTAGGAGGCTGCTCTACATAAATATGGTAGTGGGCTGCCCTACATGAGTATGGTAGGAGGCTGCCCTACATTAGTATGTAGGAGGCTGCTCTACATGAGTACGGTAGAGGGGCTGCCCTACATGAGTATGGTAGTGGGCTGCTCTATATTTGATTATGTAGGAGGCTGATCTACATGAGTATGGTAGGAGGCTGTACTACATGAGTATGGTAGGAAGCTGCCCTACATGAGTATGTAGGAGGCTGCCCTACATGAGTATGGTAGTGGGCTGCTCTATATTTGATTATGTAGGAGGCTGATCTACATGAGTATGTAGGAGGCTGTACTACATGAGTATGGTAGGAAGCTGCCCTACATGAGTATGTAGGAGGCTGCCCTACATGAGTATGTAGGAGGCTGCTCTATATGAGTATAGTAGGAGGCTGCTCTACATGAGTATGTAGGAGGCTGTACTACATGAGTATGTAGGAGGCTGTACTACATGAGTATGTAGGAGGCTGTACTACATGAGTATGTAGGAGGCTGCCCTACATGAGTATGTAGGAGGCTGTACTACATGAGTATGGTAGGAGGCTGCCCTACATGAGTATGTAGGAGGCTGCTCTATATGAGTATAGTAGGAGGCTGCTCTACATGAGTATGTAGGAGGCTGTACTACATGAGTATGGTAGGGGGCTGTACTACATGAGTATGGTAAGGGGCTTTTACTTGATGAAAACCTCAGATTTGATAAAGTTACATAGAGTGCATTGGTTACTGTTTTCACCTGTTTCATGTTTGTTGTTATAAAAACAGTAATTTGCCATCAGCCTGCTGATTATGTTGTAGCTTTCTGTCACCTTGTTCATACTTTACAGACCACTTAGTCGGCTACTGTATAGAATACCGGACTGGGAGGATGGTTTTTATTTATTTATTTTATTTAACCTGTATATACAGGTAAGTCCCATTGAGACACGCATTGTCTTTTTCAAGGGAGACCTGTTTATCTAACGTAAACATGTCTGTACACGGTGGAAGGAAGGTTTAGGTTTTAATTTATTAGACAAGTACATTAGAGAAGTATATACACAAACAAGACAATGTGCAAGCACTTGTTTTCATTGAGAGGCTTTATCGTCTTTCCATTGATATTTGGTGGGCCAGTCTTGGTTCAAAATGCCCGGGCCGATGTTTTGTCCCAGTCCAGCCCTGGTGGACATAATGTTTTCTTTATTTTCTAGTATCAGGTTTAAACACTGAGCCTGGAGGCAGTGAAGTTACAGCAGCAGAAACACTAACCTCGTCCACTCTAATGGATGCAGGCGAATTGTTTTTGGGAAGAGAATTGTAGCCCTGCTTAGGACCACAGAGGAGGGGAGTCCATCTCAGAAGCCTGTTCTTCACTTTTTATTCGCCTCTGCTTCGTGTCTCTGCGGACGGCACTCTGCCACTTTGGATATGTCACGGCCAATAAGGATGAAAAATAGGACTGCTCCTTGGCTAACAGTCGACATGCTGGCTTCGTCCTCCACCTTCACATGCCTGGAGGAGGCCAAGCTCCACGCTCGCAAAACAAAATAGGATTTAACAAGGCCAGAATCACTCACAATGCCTCGGTGAACCCTTCCTGAACCAGCTCTGGTGGCTGAATACAGAGTGCTACAGAGGTTTGAATCCTCATGAAAATACAAATTCTACAACCTGGGTAAATGAAAACTCATCCGCCAAAGTCAACACGAGGCGAGTCTGCAGATCATGATCATTTTCTGGATGAGGAATGTGTTAATAAGAGCTGGAGGAAGGCAGGGCTGATGTAAAACAAGACATTTCACGGCTGGATGATGATCCAGAACATTAAATAACTGACTTATTTCCCAGCTTTGTTTAAATTATTAAAAGCTAATAACAAAAAAAGGCAATAACATTTTATGTTTTACAAATCCCACTTTCTGCAGAGAGGAGAAGCAAATGCAAACATCACCAGTTTGGTTCAGCATGACTGTTTCCTCACATTGTTGTGGATGACTTAGTTTTTTCTTCCAAGTTGAAGAAGAGATGAAAGAGTTTCAGATATTTCAGGTCTGGACTTTGACTGGATCATGTCAACTAACTCATTCTGTGTTTGGGATCATTGTCCCATTGCACAGTTTCAGCCTCTGGCTTAGACTTTTCCAACCAGTCCAAGCAGATGTCCCTTCTTCCAGGTCCTAGTCCTGATGGAGCTTTAATGTGGCAAGTATGCAAGTAGTCAGTTGGGATTCAATCCCAGGACTGCCAGGTGAGAGTTATGCACACGAGCCAGTCAGCCGAAGAGCTATCACATGCCATTAAAAACCCACATTTTGACCATCACATCCCCCTGTAGCAAGGGGTGGCCAGGGCCCCCTGGACAAAAAGCTGGCCACCCCTGCAATTTATATCAACTTTTACGTACTATTAACATGTTGCAGCTTTGCTTTTATTTGAATGTCAAAATCTTTATAAGCTAATAAAAATAAAAATAAAAATATGACACTAGACTGAGCATTTTCTGTCATTGGTGTTCTGCCGTATTCCCCCCGCAGGTCTGTCACTCCTCATTAACTCACTGTTTCTCATGTAAATTCATCCAGGAAGGCTCCACCCAGAACCGCCCCAACCAGGTTCTAATGCCCCTTTCACATCAGCTCCTACTTACCCCGCCCTCATTGGACCGACACCACACTACCCCGTTTAATCTGTTCACATTACAGCTGAGGCTTCGGCTCCGGTTTCAGTGTGAGTGAGGTCATAGTGAAGTTTGGGAAGTCACTTGTGTGCGACACAAATGATTTACTCCGGCTTCCTCCCACCATCAGAAGACACGATCTTAGGTTAACTGATCACTCTAAATTGCTCCAAGGAGTTTTCAGTTTAACTCAATGACTTTATGGTGTTTAGGTAAAGAAAACCCATATCATTACCTGTCCACCACCATGTTTGACAGTTAGTTTGAGATGTTGACACTGATAAGCTGGGTTTTTTTAACCTTCAACCATTCCCATTTTTTTCTTAACAGTCCAAAATGTATCCAGCATCTGGCCAAAAATGCTCCTACATTAACTCTCTTTGTTTATATAGAAGCATGAAAGGTGTCTGCCTTTTAGCTAAAGTTTCTTACATAAAGTGAAAATGGGAAAATTGGAACCCTTTCTGAAAATGTAACCTCAACATAATTTCTGATTATGAACCAAACATCTTAGCCCATCATATGATACCATTCTAAATAGCTTCAGATCTCTACTATACTATGTAGAAGAAATAACAAAGATATATTGAACACTGCATGGACACTTCACCAAAAACACACTGACCAAAAATCAACATTTCCAGGCAAGTGGGACGCCATATATTGACAAACTGGGACACTGGCAACATTACATTTAATGCAAACACAATAATAAAACAACAACAATTCATTTCTGATGAATATAAATATTAACAAGAACTTTAAAGGACGTAAAGAGAACGGGACAAAAAGACACAAACTCATTGCCTGAAGAAATTGAACAAATAGTCGGCTATTATTCAAAAACTAAATGTCACTTCAAAATCGCCGATTTTGGGTGATAAAAGAAAAATGAACAAAGGGCAAAAAAAGGCTGGAGAACAAAGGCAAATGTTTTTGTAATCCACTGGAAAAATGAAAGAACAAACAGCAAACTGTGTGAGGTGCGGTGGCTAGACATCAATACACTCACGGCAAGTGAAGGCTTCCCCACCTTCAATAATGCCGTTCTCCTCACCACCTCAATTTAAAGAGTATGCTAAACATGTGGGGCGGGGCAAGGGCTAGCTAGCATGGACTGGCAAAACATCACCATCATCATTTTCGTTGTAGCAAGCTTGATTTATCCAATTTAAGTAAATTTGAGTATCTATCTATGTAGACAGAAAAATTATGAGGGATGACTAAAAAGAGAACTTATGTCCACCTGTAGAATGAGTCACATGATTGTCTCAGTGTGCCAATAACACAGGAGCTAAATCGCATTAAAAAAAAGAGTAAGACTCAGATGGATGTAATTTTCAAAAATTATGAATCAACATTACACTCCTTTACAAAAAATATCACAATTATAAACTACCCACCAGTTTTCTTATTTTTAGAACTCTAACATTGTTCACCTAAAAACGCCGTGTCATTTTTTCCACCATCTTGTTTAGCTGCAGATGTAGGCCCCGTCCCAGTACCCACCCTAAACCCTACACCCTACATGAATGATGGGCAATATGCGTCGGTGAAGTCTGCATGGATGCAGACTTCACTGAAGTGTGGATTGAGGGTGCAAAGGGGGCGTGACGGACTTCCACCCTCAAGCAGCCCTGGAGAACCGCGACACACTACGCACTTCTACCCCCCAACGGGAGCATTGTAGGGGCGTGAGGGTGGTAGTGGGGGTGTTGGGACAGGGTCGTAGTTTAAGTAGTGAGCCATGTCCCCAGGAAGTGATGTCATCCACACTAGGGCTGGGCGATAATGGCCAAAAATAAACATCACAATATACTGAGCAGTTCAGCTCGGTAACGATACATGGAGGATAAACCTCCTATAAACCAGCAAAACAGACAAAAACTACATTTATTTTCATTTTATTCAAACAGATATTCTGCCTTAGCTGGAACTTCACGTGACGTCTTGTTTAGCAGATAGATTAACAGGTTCCTCAATAAACACCCAGTAGATGTTTTGGACATATGAGAAGTACTGTGGAACTGAAATACAAACATACAAATATACACATTAATGAATGAATTATGAATTATTAAATTGATTAACTCAAATGAGTTAGATTCTTATTCACATATGAGCAAATATTACTTTGTGTCCATGGAAACCAGTGCTGAGTCTCCCATTAAATGCACACAAGACTATCGATTAGCATGAATGCTAACTTGACATTGAAAAACCCATAGACAGGCTAACACAATTAGCATCACTGCTGTTGTCAAAACGTTTCACACAAACAACGTTCCTTCAAACGTTTATCACTTTACACTGACATCAGATAAACGTCACTGATCTTTTACAGACATATGTTTTACAGAAAACATGCAGAAGATGATGAAAAACACGAAGCTCCAGTGCAGGAATGTTACGTTACAAGAAACTACGGCAAGTTTGGGAGAACAAAAACGTCCCGTCAATTCCACTGCCACTTTCTTAAAGGGGCCGCAGCACCGAACATACCGACATGGGAAAAAATGACGTTGGTTATCGCTGTAAATGTCGGTGTCGGTATATTTCAGTTTATCGTCCAGCCCTAATTCACACAAAACCTTTTTTTTTTAATGTCATGCTGCCCTATGATGCGCTCAATGATGGTTTTTAGTAACAGAAGTAAACACATGCAGATAAACATGATTAACCTTAACTGTCCCAGTTTACCCATATTCACCCTAAATAATGACACAATGTGATATTTTGTCTGCCGCTGTACATCTGAGGTTGTATATTAGTTTAAGACCTGGTCTAAATATGTAACAGAAGTGAAAGAGGGTCTACTTTTTCTTCTACTATGACAGTATCTGATGTTTATCGGTTTCCAGGTACATTCAGATATCTTTTGTCCTAGACAGACACATTTGGATACCCAGGTATTAGGAATTCAGGAAGACGGTGACCTTCCTCTTGCTTCTCACATACATGATTCATCTTCTTGTACAATGAAAGGCAGATTTACTGCCGCCGGTCTGCTTCCCCTTGGAAATAATGCAGAATCAAAGACTGCTTTCAAGCTATTTGAATGGAAGTCATTAATAATGTGTCTACAAATCTGCATAAATGACAGCTCACTGGTTTTTGGAAATGACATCTGAACCGTGGATATATCAATAAGTCGGTCCTTCCAGTGTCGGCTTGTCCTCAAAGGTCAAAGCTGAATGAATCTTTGTACGTGTGCATTTACTCACAGCATCAGCCTTTAAATGCAGCACACGAACATACTACTACAGACATACTGATTTTCATCATTTCTTTTTCTAAATAAGTAGATTTACCAAGGTGTGTATACATATATAAATACATTCATATATATATATATATATATATATATATATATACATGAACATGACAATGAGTTCATTGTACTCAAATCACTTTTTCACACAGGGTATGGATTTCCCCCCCCTTACTAATAGAAATCTTCATTTAAAAACTGCATTTTGTGTTTCCTTGTTTTATCTTTGTCTAATATTTAAATTTGTTTGATTTGTTTGACATTTTTCACACAATTGTATATATATATATATATATATATATATATATATTATATATATATATATATATATATATATATATATATATATATGTGTGTGTGTGTGTGTGTGTGTGTGTGTGTGTGTGTGTACTGTATGTATAAATAATTCAAATACCAAGAAACTAAAGAAACCAATATTAATAAAAAAGTTACAAAATTATAATTTAGCTAAATAAACTATTGCTTTTGAATTGTAGTTGTGAATAATAATACATTTATGAACAAAGAAAACTGTCCCAGACACATTAGAGCACATTTCCCATGAACAGTGGACTGAAATACCTGTCAGCAGGTGCAGACGTCTTTTTGAACATTAGATAAGGCACCTGATTGTTTTTGACACACTTTTTCCATTTTCACATCCTCCATCTGAAGAAAATACTTCATCAAATATAAAATCTTAACACTCTGAAGTTGTCACTTGCATGTTTTTGTATATAAACAACATGTAAACAGCTGACATTAAAGGCTCCACTGAAAAAAATGCTAAACCCCAGGAGTTGATGTATTTTAGGGTTCATTAAATTTGTTTAATGAAATGTGAAACATGAACAACTTGATATTCACGATCCCAGAGCGAGACCCAGCGATAAAATGAAGCTAAATTGATCTTAAATGATATCCACGAGGCCAGTCATGTGTTAAATAAAAAAATGGAAGTGCAAAAAATGTGTAAATGAGAGTAAATGTAGCGTAATGCAATCCTGCAAACAGTGTAAAAAATGTCAGCCATTATTTTCTGGATAAGAAAACAGACTCACCTTTGACCCAACAAAGCGTCCTCAGTATCTCCTACAATATCACTGCGCTGCAACCGCCAAGTCCTGCAAGAGATGAAAAGAAAATGTGCAAAAATAAATGGAAAATGGTCAAAATTATACTAATGATCACAGTAATGCAGGAGGTTTTTAATGAGTTACAAAATGAGGGAAGAGTTTGCTGCTTTAGACTCATTTCATTCTGATGACAGACCATCTGATGAGTCTAAAATTAAAACAGCAGTTCGGCTTTGGGGGGAAGGTGACACTCATAGTCTTTCTTCTCCACTGTCTCCTCGTGCAGCTCAGGATGGAGGATTAAAAAGAAGATTTGATGCAATCTGTTGGTTTTCCTAGCTCGGTAATCAGCCTTTGGGTTGTAAGAGGTGTGACAGCAGAAAGGATCTCTAGGACCTTCAAGGATCAGAACCTGGATAGTGAACATAGTCCAGTGGCTGCTGGACAGTTACAGAAGGACAAAAAGCCTTTTTAGGACGTTTTAATGGCAAAATGATGAAAATCATTATCTTTAGGTTCTGCAATGGCATAAACATTCTCCATGAATGAGGAAAAACAGATATTTTTGGGAGAATTTTCATGTCAACATGACTTTTTTTTTTTATCTTTTTGAGGACGTTGGGGTGATAACTTAAACTAGACTTGCAGCAAGACTCAGAATCTTTTATTCCTGCCTCCCCGCATACGGGAACTTTGTTTTTTTTTTTTAATTTGTCCTTATTTACAGACGTTTACTTGTTATGGTGTCGCATAATAGTGACGTCATCAAAGCTGTCACTGTAAAAAAGTCTGTAAAATAGCAAATAAATAAATAAATAAAATAGCATACAAAATAGCCGCTTTGGTGGTGGTGGTGGTGGTGGGGGGGGGGGGGTCAGACTAAAGTTTCGTGGCTGGACGCGGTTGCCCAATCACTCCATTTTTCCATTTCCATTTATTTATTTATTTAATAGAGACAGCGCATATTAATGGACGTTAACAACGTAAATGTTAGGGATGAGCCAGATACTCGTTTCAGACGAGTATCCGGTACGGATTAAGCATTTTTGACCAGTACGAGCATGATACGAGTAAAACTCATCCATATCCGTGCTCGTGCTGAAGGAGAATCCTTATTTGATAACTGACTGTCTGCACGCTCTGTGATTGGCCAGTCACACACAGCACCCGCCTCCTGCACACACGTCTCTGCTGTGCTGCGCTCTCACGCACACACACATGATTGATCTCTGCTTGGCTCGTGCTCACGTTGCTCTTTCATATTCAGATTTTCTTCAGCTCGTCTTTATTTCTGTTTCTATGATATTTAAAGTTACTTAGTGAACTTCTTTCATAACGTACGCAGCACATTTGACAATACAGAGCTGAAACGGCTTGAGTTGCGTCGGTCACTGCGTCCACTCTGCCCCCCATCTCTCTCCTTTACCCTCTGCCTGCAGTTTGGCTGTGATGTAAAAACTTCTGAACTCGTTCTGAACGCGGTTTTTCAGAAGGATACAGTGAACAAGGCTGATATGTTTCACCGTTTGTGAATGACTGGATGTTCACACGAATCACCAAGTTCACACAGATCATTAAAACATAAACAGCCATGAGACCAGTTACACACACACACACACACACACACAGCTGAACACACAAAGTAGCAGTTATTAACGTTTTTATTGTAGGCTATTTTATAAAAATAAGTGTATTATAAATATTATAAATCAGGCTTTATATACTGTATGTAGGCCTTTTATAGGCATTGAGTACAACAGATATTTTAACTGTTACACAGCACCACACACACTCTCTCTTTCTCTCTCTATACAATGAGTGATACACACACATCTTAATCATTATTTAAGTTTGTGTGGGGGAAAAAAAAACAGAATGTTAGGTAATTAAATGAATAATGAATTAAAATTAAATTATTGAGAAAAAAAAATTACAGTTTAATCATGAAACAAAACAGAAAATAGACCAAAAAAATAAAGTTGCGTTGAGTATGAAAACTTGTTCATGCATACTTCCAAGTTCATAATTTCCAACTGGATGCTTTGTATGCACTCAGAAATATTCATCTTATGATTTTATATTTAAAAAAAAAAAAAAAACTGTAAATATTTTCTTTGCAATTGTGATCAAAAACACTGAATCTCAACTTTGAGGCTGTTCTGTGAATAGTTACCAAATAAACAACAAACTGAGAAATTCATTTGAGACTTAAAATAATGTGCTGATTTAAGCCCCACCCAGTTCCGCTCAAACCACACCCATTTCCGGTTTAAGCCCCGCCCACTCCGAGTACAGAGGCAGATACAGATAATTTAGATGGATGAACAGATACAGATACAGATACAGATAGTGGTGTACTCGCTCATCCCTAGTAAATATGCCAGATTGTAGCACAGGTGCTAATTTACACCTGCAGTCCCGAGGCAGGTGAATAAAAGTACAACAGAGAAAGTAAAGAAAGAAAGAAAGGAAAAAAATACACGTCTATATGCAAACATTTACATAAACGTACATATGCACGTATACGCACACATGCACACACACAAGTACACACATACACAGGAAAAGAAAAGATAAAAACAACCTGCACAGAAAGTGTCATTATGAGGACAGTCTACTGCCGTTATATCAGACATACGCTGATCTGAAGTGGATCTAAAAATCTCCCGAAGGAATTCAAGTTGCACCAAAACTGTCTGGGTGAGGAAATGAACAGATTTCATGCTAGAAAATAGATCCAGATTGAAGAAAACCAAAGTTCCCCTTTTAAGATACTTTCTGCCAAGTTTCATAGTTGCATGACTGTTTATGCCGTTGTACTACCTAATTTGCATTTCCATCATTTTGCATTTAAAATATGTCCCCTGTAGCTGTCCAGCAGCTACTGGACTGGGTCGTCCACCCAGGTGGTGTCCTCGAAGGTCCCAGAGATCATTTCTGCCGTCGAACTTTTACAACGTTCTGTGTCTGTTCTCCAAGCAGCCCAGTGGGTCTAATATAAACTGGACTAATGTGGATCGCACACTGGACGTGAAGAAGTGGTGCGATACAAGCAGGGCTGCCACGATTAGTCGATTAGTCGTCAACCAGTGTTGTTTTAGTTGACAAAATCATTTCGTTGACGCCCCTTTTTTTCATGACAATAACGGGACGATGACGAGCTAAACACGTCTCTGTGATGACTAAAACATGACGAGACGTGTGTGAATGTTGGTTTAGGAGACGATGCTGGAGGAAAATGTTGGTGTCTGGTCTGTCAGACGTTCATGATGCAGGAAGTTTCTGCTTATTCTGCATTAATCTGTCTGTCAAAAGCTGAAAAGTAGCTGCATCCTCTCGTTTAGTCATGTCGACCACCACCTGGCGTGCAGCCGCGTGCATCAGAGTTCTGCAGGTTTTATGACCCGCATCCGCCCGAACCCGAACTGAGACCCACGAACTCTCCCCGTCACACCCGACCCGCACGTTCAGTTCCTAAATGTATAAATTCACTGCAGTCTCTGTGATTTTGCCACGTAGGAGCTTTATTGATGTGATTCAGAGATTCCTGCGGGAACGTCATCATCCTGTTGTAACTTTGTTCTCCGTTCCTGCTTCACATCAGCAGCAGTGCAAATGCAGGAGATCCTGATGTTTAAACACGTCGTGTCCACAAACATAAGAAAAACAAACTTATTCTCACCGTGACGCCTGAACTACATGAATATCCTCCCACAGCTGAACGTGATATTCATCTTTGTCATTTCTGATAAACAGCGTGGTTGTGGGTTACCCGTCGGATGTGTGAACTGTTGCAGGACTCTGGTGCACATTTGCACAACACACCTGCAGTCAGACACACAGGTGAGGCAGCATCAGCCATGAAATGATGATGGACACACCAACAGCCGATAACTCATCACAAACAAAACACAATGACTTGTAGGCTTTATTATTAATATAAAGTAATGAGGTTCATTGTTTTATTAGAGCCTGTAACTTTTATTCCAGGTTCCAATACTTACTGACCTAAATTCAAACTTTTCTCTTTTCTTTTTTTAATATAGACTGAGTGACTAAGAGTAGACTGAAACTATCAGATGACTAAAATGTGACTAAAACTAAGAAGCATTTTTGTCAGAAAGACTAAGGCACGTTCACACGGCGACGATCAGAAGAGAAGACGCAAAAGTGGCGTCTCGTCTTCATCTTTTATCCACGTTTACACGAGTGTTGTCATGAAGAAATCTACGTGCATACGAGGATGCAAGAGTGCTAGAACTGGATTGGATCTGCACGGCAGGCCGTGAGGTGGTGCTGTGATAGAACTCCACCATGTCCACACGCATGCGTGAAATCTACCTTAGATCCTCTGGTTTACGAACGTTGTTTCTCCTGTTTGTGTGTGATGTCACGTGCATGCGACGTGAGCGTGGCGTGAGCAGGTCCACCATCGTTTCTGCATTTCTGACCATGCAGACGAAAACGCAACAGCGTCGCGTCTTCAGGAATTCCACTTTGGAACGAGTCTACAGATTTTTGCGTCTTCAACCCAGAATAACGCCGCTGCTGTGTGAACGAAAGGCACTTCTGATAAAATATTTTGCCATTTTTAGGACTAAGACTAAAACTCAGATAGCGGCCAAAAAAAAAAAACACTCTGTTGTTGACTATCAAAATAAACGACAACTAATTTTATAATCGACTGGTCGTTTATCGTTTTAAGCTTTGGTTTTCCTCTCAAAATGGCCTCTGCACCTTCGCTGGCTTGAACACTTGTACTGTCCTTCTCATTCATGCACTGTAAATTGCATTTTGGCATTTTTGTTGTCACAGTGCATCATTTCATATCAAATTAAAAAGCTTCTGGTGCGCTGTTATAAATCAAACACATTAAACACACAAAACATTGTGTTCAACTCAAACTTTTACGGCAGCCCTTTAACTCATATTTTTAAGCTAAACATTTTACAGTGTGGCAGCAGCTTTATGATTAAAACACAACAGAGCGTTCCAACATGGTCTAAATGTAAACCAGAACATGGTAAATAACATAGCATTCACAAAAGGTTAAACTCCTGTTGAACATGCATCTCCCATGAGCCTTTGTGGTCCAGATATGTTGAGTTTTGAAAATAACCCCTCCCCCTTCTGACAGGACTGCGTAGGCAAAGTAAAGTTTACTCACTTTTTACAAGTTGATCACATAATGAATACATTCAATACAAACTACTTAATAAATGTGAGTTATACTTACAATTTAAAATCAAGTTATAATATACAAACAACCGTTAAGTAGCTTCAAATCAAACTGAGCCTTTTTTAAATGAACAGTGTAATAAAACTCTGGTAAACTTACTTCTCATGTCAAAGTGGTTTTTACAAGACCGAACAATCCTTTTTCCCAGAGTCGGCCTGCCTGTCCTTGATGCATGCGTGTAGTCGTGGCTATTGTCAGCTTTTCTTCAGTTATTGACATAAATAAACACACACTAGCAGTCAAAAGTTTGGACGCGTTTTTCCATCAGATTCAGTGAGAAAGTGTCCAAACTTTTGACTGGTTCTGGAAATATGCTGTAATTTTCGTATGATCTTATTAGTCGACTTATTGACAAGATAATCGGTGACGAGTTGATTATCAGAATAATTATTTGTGGCGGCCCTAGATACAGGTAAAGCTGGATTAAACTTCTCTTTAAAACATTTCCAGAGGCTGCATGAACGTGGATGCTCCGTCAGGGCTGATCAGGATGCAGCGATGGAAAGTCAAGAGGTAAATACATCCCATTTTACGTATCACTAGTCATAAAACCAGATATCTGATCTAGGCCTGGAGGGTGACGGTAGTTCACAGATAAAGTCACATTTCTGCCACTCAGGTGTTCAATAACACAACAAGCTGTTAAGTGGAAAGATTCCACTTTGTGTCCCGGAGTTTTCCTCAGAAACCGGGACGTTGATGCGAGTCGGCCCGCTTCCTCCCTCCTAACAACACCGCTGTGGTCAGGGCTGGACTGGCCATCGGGAGCACCGATGAGCCGGGTTCCTGGCGGGGCGACGGGTCAGTGGGCCGGTGTAGCAAAAAAAAAACTTTAAATGTAGTTGGTCCAGCCCTTAATGTGGGAAGCAGTGTTTCCAGTTCCTCTTGTGTCTGGCTCATTAACACTGGCCTGCATGGATGTCTGTCAGACCTCTTTCACCTTGGTCTCGGGGCTGTTGGCCAATCAGAGCCAAAGACCAGGGCTGTGATGCAGGAAGAGGCGGAATGGCCATTTGCGTGTTGTGGAGAAGGAACGGCCGGTTCTCCAGGACGGCGGCTGACGATGAGCGTTTCATACGCCGAGCGCATGTGCAGTGGAAGAAATGGCTAACAGCCACCGTTAGTGCCGAAGGCTGCAGTGCACACAGAACACAGCACACGGTGTCCGAAATTAACTTTTTGACTAATCGGCCGGTAGATTTTAATCACATTTTTTACCGGCCAAAATATGAAACCATTTTACACACATATATCTTTCTGCCGTTAATCCAGTATTATGCTGGATGCAAACTGAAAAAACAACAAGAAAAACATATTTGTATTTAGTAAACTGGTCATTTCTGAATTTATTTATTTGAAACTTCCTGGTCAGACTCCTTGTTGGTGCTCTCATACCAGGTCCATGAAATCTGGCCTCCTGGTCCTGACAGTCCTGCAGCATCACAGCCTGGTGGGAGCATAGTTACACTGAAAAAAATGACTGTTGTTCTGCCCGACGCAAAAGGTAAAAAAAGGTGTCATAATTCATCCGAAATAATTCATGTTTAAAAAGATGGTCATTCAGTTAAAAAACAGTTAAAAAGAATTCGATGCAGTCAGTGTTGGTTCATCTGTATTTCATTTTAAAGTGACTTCCGATGCCACAGTGCATTATGGGTAGCAGTAACAGTTGTCAGTTGGAAAACCGTTTTACAGAGAAAAGCTGCCTATTCATGTGTAATCTTCACATCCTGTGTCTTAAATATGTATTTACACCTTCGAAAGCAATGGCTGTAAGTCTAATCTGTGTTCTGGTTATATCTATATATTTTATGAGCGCTGATTTAGAGATTGTTTTGTGAATGTGTTGGTACCAGGAATGAGCTTATCCCAAGGGCTTGTTTTGCTTAGTGTACTGTATATTAGCATAGCAGTGATGCTAACAATCTAATTGGCATATGATCACTAAAATGACTGTCATGATTCAGCTA
This sequence comes from Atherinomorus stipes, assembly GCA_023101725.1. Taxonomy (NCBI): domain Eukaryota; kingdom Metazoa; phylum Chordata; class Actinopteri; order Atheriniformes; family Atherinidae; genus Atherinomorus; species Atherinomorus stipes. The sequence continues at coordinate 288,069 of JALJCO010008135.1, read as the reverse complement.
AGGTTAACTCTAATATGTTCTTTTCGACACTAGCAATGTTATTTGGTATATTTATTTCTCATGGAAAAGAGCTGATATTTATTTCATTTTTTTGTTGTTTTTAGTTTCACTCAACCCTTTCACTGAGCCTTTCAAGCCACAGTTATAAACAGTTGTAAGCCGTCAAGACCTGAATAAAGGAGCAAGACGCTCAGTTTTCCTGGCTCATGAAGATCGAGTTTGGCTTGCCGTTGATCTGCGTCAACATACACAGTGTATCCACTGTGTACTGATAACAGTACAACTGCTGTTAAAGTTCCTCAAATCTAACATGTAGCTTTTACTTAAAAAAAATGTGTTAATAAGAAGTATATAACTATTTTATGTACTTTTAACTTAAAACCTTATAAATCAGTATTTACCTAATTAATTCATGTTGAGGTAACATGAAGGAATCTAGTTTAAATAATTGGCGGACATGCAGTGTTATGTTCAAACACTATTGCAAGATTACAATGCTTTTTCAACATAAAGCAATTTAGTTGTTTAAACTTAATGTCCTAACATTACTTTTACAAGATGTTTTAGTGTTAATCCAACTTATTTTCTATGGCAGGGTGCCCAAACCTAATGCCTCCAAAAATGTCAAATGTGCTGCTGAGCTTCTGGCCAAACAGGTTTTAAGGTTGAAACTTAATTCAACGTGAAGAGAAGTTGTTTCAATTATCTAATTATATATCATCAATAATTATACATGAATAAATGCATTCTTTTCCATCAGTGCTAATAAAAAAAATAAGGCAAATTAACAATAACGCCATAGTGAGACAGACTGGCGACCTGTTCAGGAGTACCTGCCTCTCAGCTGATAATGGCTGGGAAAGGCTCCAGCAACCCCCCAGACATGGCCGTAGTAAGAGGGACAGCGGACAATAACTGCAGCCACCATCAACAACAGCGTATGTACGTCTGAGTCTGGACTGAGTCTCCAGATAATATAATAAATCTTATATATAATTAAGGGAAATGTTGACTATAAAACCAAAAAAGAAACCATGAAAATCTAATGAGTCATAACACTGTTCCTACAGTATTTAAAGTTTTACTTTTCAAGTTGATATTGCGACGGTTGTTGTGATTGGTGCTGGTCGATGGGCTTCTTCACATATTTCCCATCATGCATTGCAGTACTCTGTTATTTTCTGCACCATGAATTAAATGTCCGTGTAATCCCATGAGTCTCTCCCAGTCTGTTTGCAGCCACATGTGCAAGAACTGGTCATGTGACTTCGTCTGCGAAGACAGCGAGCAGTGTGTCGTTACTGTGTGTGTAAATGACAAAGTTTCTAATGTAGAAAGTTCAGAAAGGGGGAGATTCTGTCAGCATGAAAGGGTGGTGGTGGATATTGGGTGGGGTTGGATGTCCAGCTCCTCCCACATGTCATTTTGATTGGATCGTTCTGGTACCTACCCCCAACCCATAGGTCGTTTCTTAACTTATTTTTAATGAGTTTAGATAACACAATAATCTTAAGTTGTCATGCCTACTCCTCCTCCACTTCTGCGTTCAGCTTCGCCTGCCTACTGATCTCCAGTTCTCACTACAACTCCCACAATCCCTCTGTCCTGTTCATCATGGCTTCCACCTGGTTCTTATTACCTTCATCAGTCACACCTGTTTATCCCTCTATTTAACCCAGTGCTACCTCTTCAACCAGTGTCGTGTATTCCTTGTGTTACCCTAGTCTTCATTAAACCACAATAACTTGCAATTGCGTCCAGCCTCTGCTTCAGCCTGACAATACACGACCAACCATGGACGCAGCAAACGTTCCTCTTCCAAGTGAGGGTCCTCCTGCTTCGGAACAGCCTTCAGCCATGGCTCAGCTCGCCGCGATAGCTGCCTCTCTGGAGCAAAGAATAGGAAGGCAGGAGTCTGTGATGTCAGATCTGTTGAGACACTTACAAATGCATCCACATGCACGGTCATCTCCACCTGCGGCTGACAACCTCCCTGCTACTTCCTCACCAGCTGCTCCAGTGACTGTCAATCGAGCCATTGCTTCCTGTGTAAGGCTCCCTGAAGTTTTTTGTGGAGATCCATCTGGTTGTGCTGGTTTCCTCCTGCAGTGTGATCTGTTCTTCATCTACCATCCGGAGCTGCAGGACGGGGAGAAGGTTTCCACAGTCATCTCACTCCTCGGAGGAAGAGCCTGAGAGTGGGCTACGGCTGTCTGGAATCAGGGAGGTGAGCCCCTCGCCTCGTATCGCGATTTCACTGCTTTATTTCGATCAGTGTTCAATCATCCCCCCGAAAGGAAGAGAGGGTGGAGAGAGGCTCCTCCGTCTACAGCAAGGCTCTCGTTCAGCAGCTGACTACGCCTTGGACTTCCGAACAGTTGCAGCTAGGAGTGGTTGGAATGAGCCAGCACTGATCTCCATCTTCAGGCAGGGGTTACGGCCAGAGCTAAAAAACAAGCTAGCCTGTCGGGATGATGCTCTCTCTCTTGATAAACTCATCTCCCTCACAATATGGCTCGACAACCTCCACCGAGAGCGACACAAACCCTCCAGACCTCCTCCAGCAGAACCTGATGAGGAGCCTATGCAAGTAGAACATGCCAGACTCTGCAGCAGAGCGTCGGCGCCGGAGGGAGCAAGGCTTGTGCATGTATTGTGGTGAGGGGAGTCATCTTCTGCCTACTTGCCCTTATGTTTCCCGGGCAAAGGGGGGTCGGCGTATGGCTGATCCTGTGGTGAGTGTTGCCCCGCCGGTTTATTCCTCTGAACAGTCTATATTTCCGGCCTCTGTTTGTGCTGGTGATCTCTGTTTTAATGTCTCAGCCTTAGTAGACTCTGGGTCAGCCGGGAACCTCATTTCTCCGGGACTGGCTCATCGACTCCGCCTTCACTTTCATCGACTCCCGGTGCCCATTGCCGTCCAGGCCATAGATGGAAGACCCATCAGCGGGGGTTCTGTGGTCCACTTCATTGGCCCCATTGAGCTCATGGTGGGAAACAACCGGGAACACCTCACGTTCTTTGTCCTTCCTCACTTATAGGGGCGGCTGTGGCTCAGGTGGTAGAGCAGGTCAGCCAATGATCGAAGGATCGGCGGTTCGAATCCCGATCCCCCACCATCAGTCGTTGTGTCCTTGGGCAAGACACTTAACCCTCCTTGCCTCCAGTGGGGGCACTGCTGCTGTATGAATGTGTGTGAATGGTTCCGGTGGTGGTGGTGGGAGGAGGGGCCGTAGGCACGAAATGGCAGCCACGCTTCTGTCAGTCTGCCCCAGGGCAGCTGTGGCTACAATTGGGCTTACCATCACCAAGTACAACTGAGGAGTGAATGAATAATGGATCTACTGTAAAGCGCTTTGAGTGCCTTGAACAGCGCTATAGAAATCTAATCCATTATTATTGGCGGTGAGCTTGCCCGAACCCCCTCCCCCCCTCCCCCTCCCCCCCCCCCCCCCCCCCCTTTCTTCTTCTCCCCCCCCCCCTCCCCCCCCCCCCTCCCTCCCCCTCGCCTTTTCCCCCCTCTCCCCCTCCCCCCCCCCCCCCCCCCCCTTTTTTTTTTTTTTTCTTTTTCGTTTTTTTCCCTTTTTCCCCCTTTTCTCCCCCCCCCCCCCCCCTTTTTTTCCCCCCCTTAATTTTTATATTTTATTTTTTTTTATCACTCCCGTCATCTCTTGGTCCTTGGATTACCATGGCTCATCAAGAACTCTCCTATCATCCACTGGAGAGAAAAAGCCATCACTTTTCCCTCACTGTCACCAAGCACCCACACTACTTTCACATGTGCTTCGACTTCAGTCGAGAGCCCCTCCACCACTGCAGGCCCCTCAGTTCCCAAGGACTATCAGGACCTGGCAGCTGTGTTTAGCCATGTCCGAGCCACTTGTCTGCCACCTCACCGTCCATGGGATTGTGCCATCGAGCTCTTAGCTGGTACTTCACCCCCCCGGAGTCTCATATATCCACTCACCCAGGCAGAACATCAAGCCATGGAGTCATACGTCGAGGAGGCTCTCAAACAGGATTTCATTCGTCCATCGTCCTCTCCTGCAGCTGCAGGCTTCTTCTTTGTGAGCAAGAAGAATGGAGGCCTTCGACCCTGTATCGACTACCGGGGGCTGAACAACATAACTGTGAAGTACCGCTACCCACTCCATCTGGTGCCAAGCGCCCTTGACCAGCTACGGGGAGCTACCATCTTCACGAAATTGGATCTCTGCAGTGCTTACAACCTTGTGCGCATTCGGGAGGGAGACGAGTGGAAGACCGCATTCAACACCCACGCAGGTCATTTTGAATATTGTGTGATGCCATATGGGTTGGCTAACGCTCCCTCTGTTTTCCAGAGTTGAATAAACGATGTATTACGGGACATGCTGGAAAAATATGTGATTGCTTACATTGATGACATCCTTATCTATTCCTGAACAAGGACCCAGCATGTTCAACATGTTCGCCAGGTGCTGGAGCGTTTGCTAGCCAACCAACTATATGTTAGGGCAGAGAAGTGCGAGTTCCATCAGCCGACCGTGTCCTTCCTGCGTTATGTCATTGGGCCAGAAGGGGTGAAAATGGACAGAGCAAAGGTGGATGCTGTCACCTCCTGGCCGGTCCCACAGTCAGTCAAGGAACTCCAGCAAATTATTGGTTTTGCCAACTTTTACCGCCGTTTCATCCGTGGTTTCAGTACAGTGGCATCTCCCCTCACAGCCCTTCTCAAGGGTAAGCCACGGGATCTCAAAGGCTGCCCTGGATGTCAGATGCCAGGGCAGCCTTTGAGGACCTGAAGAGACGGCTTACTACTGCTCCCATTCTGCATCTTCCCGACCCCAGTCTCAGCTTTGTGGTTGAGATAGACGCAAGTGATTCTGGTGTGGGGGCGGTCCTCTCGCAGCGTTCAGGCGAGCCTCCAAAGCTCTACCCATGTGCTTACTTCTCCAGGAAACTATCGTCAGCCAAGAGGAACTACGATGTGGGAGACTGTGAACTTCTGGCAGTAAAGTTGGCACTTGAGGAGTGGGGGCACTGGCTTGAGGGCTGGCTCCAACCTTTTCAAGTTCTGACTGACCATCGCAACCTGGAATACCTCCGAACTGCCGAAAGGCTGAACCCACGTCAGGCCAGGTGGGCGTTGTTCTTCTCACATTTTGATTTCACCATCTCTTATAGACCTGGAAGTCGCAACACAAAGGCTGATGCCCTGTCACGCCGGGATGGACCAGATACAGAATCCACCCGGCCAACAACCATCCTGCCAGCCTCAGTGTTTCTGAACCCCATTATGAGGAACCTCGATGAGGACATTGAATGTGAGTTGCAGTGGGACCCTGCACCCCCAGAGTGCCCAGCAAATAGGAAGTACGTCCCTCAGAACCACCGTCACAGAGTTATCAGGTGGGCACATACTGTACATCAACATCTACAGGTCATCCTGGGACGAAGCGTACAGCCCACCTGATTTCACAGAAGTATTGGTGGCCTTGCTTGTCGTCCGATGTTCTACGACATGTCCGTTCCTGTTCCCTCTGTGCCACCACCAAGTCCCCTCGTCATCTTCCTGCAGGGAAACTGATGCCACTGTCTGTTCCTCAAAGGCCTTGGTCCCATATCACAGTGGACTTTGTCACAGACCTACCTGCCTCTGAGGGATATACAGTGATTCTGGTGGTGGTAGACCGGTTCTCAAAATTCTGCAAGTTCATCCCTTTTGCTAACCTCCCTACTGCTCTCCAGGTTGCAGAGGCCTTGTTCAGTCATGTGTTCAGGAACTTTGGCCTTCCTGAGGACATTGTTTCTGACCGGGGACCGCAGTTTGTTTCCCGGGTCTGGAGATCCCGGGAAACGGGACCAGCACGACTGGTCCCCTTTCCTGCCTTGGGCGGAATACGCACAAAATTCCCTTATGAATGCCTCCACTGGGCTAACACCTTTTCAGTGCGTGTTGGGGCGTCAGCCCCCCCTGAGTCCATGGAACCCAGACCCATCATACACTCTTCAACTCCCCTCTCACTTCCGTACTTCACCCACTTTCCATGTTTCTCTCCTCAGGCCAGTGATCAGAGGTCCACTGGCTGATGCGGTTCCTCATGGTGAACCACCTCCGGCCCTGGAGATTGAGGGGACCGCTGCATACTCCGTACGGTCCCTCCTCGACTCCAGGCGCCGCCAGGGCCGTATTGAGTATCTGGTGGACTGGGAGGGTTATGGCCCTGAGGAGCGCAGTTGGGTTCCGCGTAAGAATATCCTGGATCCGGGCCTCATCCGGGACTTCCACTGTGCCCGTCCGGACCGCCCTGCTCCCCGTCCTAGGGGCCGGCCTCCCGCCAGGCGGCACAGCATGTCTGGAGCCGTGCCCCAGAGGGGGGGTACTGTCATGCCTACTCCTCCTCCACTTCTGCGTTCAGCTTCGCCTACCTACTGATCTCCAGTTCTCACTACAACTCCCACAATCCCTCTGTCCTGTTCATCATGGCTTCCACCTGGTCCTCATTACCTTCATCAGTCACACCTGTTTATCCCTCTATTTAACCCAGTGCTACCTCTTCCACCAGTGTCGTGTATTCCTTGTTACCCTACTCTTTATTAAACCACAATAACTTGCAATTGCGTCCAGCCTCTGCTTCAGCCTGACAAGTTAATTTTACCCAAACATATTTATTGGGTCAGTATTAACCTAAAGTATTTGTGTAAATCAAACTAATTTAAAATGAGTTCAACAGACTTAATTTAATTTGGTAAAACTAGAAAGAAAAAAATTAAGTTGAACATGTATTTTAATTAAATCTACTCATATTAAATGGTTAACTCCAACGAGTCTTGTTTAATTAAAATTTACTTAATTACAAATAGAATTATATTTAATAATATTGCGCGCAATTTGTTGCCTCAATTTTATTGAGTAAATATGGTATATTTTTCTATGCTCGGGCTGTTGCTAGTAAATGCTTCAGATTGTTACGTTTTTTTTTAAATCTGTACCCAGTTTGTGTTGCTCAGTCTGTAGAAAAATTAAATAATGATTATAGTAGTTAAAAAAGCTAAACTTGAAAGGTGCCATGACTTCAAATTTCGCTTTTATGGGGTTTGGGGGGTATGATATCATCTGCTGTGCTCTGATGAGGTCATGTGAATGTCAGAGTGAGTATAAAGTTCCTGTTTCTGGTCTGTCAGCTTTGTTTCTGCTCAAATGGTTGAATCAGACAGCAGCTTATCATTCTACGTAGTTCCATCATTCTACGTAGTTCTATCATTCTACGTAGTTCCATCATTCTACGTAGTTCCATCATTCTACGTAGTTCCATCATTCTACGTAGTTCCATCATTTTACGTAGTTCCATCATTCTACGTAGTTCCATCATTCTTCGTAGTTCTATCATTCTACATCAGGGGTCCTCAATTAATTTTCCCCGAGGGCCAAAAAATGTCCTCGCTGCCAAGGCGAGGGCCAACTTCTTCTTTTCCTTTTTTTTTTTTTTTGTTTTTGAGAGGGGGGGGGGGGGGGGGATTAATACCAGCGGTAACTGCTTTGTAATAAGTATGATATTACATGTATTGATCAATAAAATGTAAAGTGTATATTATGTAATAGTAGCTATAATACTTAAATACTTTTATGTTCCATCCAGGCTAGACTGCACTGACGACCTTAGAATCAGCTCTGCTTTAGCATCAGTGTTTATGTGCACATGATATAATCATATTAATCATGTGAAGGCACTTTACTTTTCTGAACTTCATCACAGAATAATCAAGAATCATCATCAATAAATGAACCATGGTGATTAAAAAATCCCACTGATGACAAAAGAAAGGTAAATTTTTGTTTAAAGTGCTAATGAAACCGTTTCATGCAGTGGAGGTGCGTTAAATATCCTTAAAGTTCACATCTCAGATAACATGCTGGATTAAACACCTACAGCTGATCCATTTTAAGGTACTACCGCGATGTGTATTCTCTGCAGGAGGAGAAACTCCGGCTGCTCCTCGAAGAGCGACTGCTTCCTCCTCCATCTCACTGGTTAAACTAAAACTGACCTGTAGACCTCCATAAACTGCTGTTGGTTCTTACTGGTGTTGGTTTAAACTGGAGAAGGCGGTTCAAACCGGAGAAGACGGTTCAAACCGGAGAAGACGGTTCAAACCGGAGAAGACGATTCAAACCGGAGAAGACGGTTCAAACCGGAGAAGACGATTCAAACCGGAGAAGACGATTCAAACCGGAGAAGACGATTCAAACCGGAGAAGACGATTCAAACCGGAGAAGACGATTCAAACCGGAGAAGACGATTTAAACCGGCAGGCCGGCCAAACATGCTTTATTTCACCTTTTTGAAGTTTATCACATTGTCTCACTGGGTCCGTCTCAAAATGTCCGTCTGTGCGGCCGGACATTTTGATCCGGCCCGCTAATTGCAGACCCCTGTTCTACGGTATTTATTTGCTCCAATTAGAGCACGCTATCAAGCAACCCCCTCCCCCCCTTCGCTCTACCCCCTCCCTCGCTGATTCAACTGCAGAGTGGAGCTGAGTAACAGCTGAGCAGTCAGGTCTGGGTTTTCAAACAGATGGATATAAAAGCAAACGTGCAGCAACACTGAGGGAGGGGGCCACAACCTTGTTGTTACCTGTAAGTTTATTTATTTTCTAAATGCTGTCTTGTCTGAAAAACGTAGCTCACTGTCTGAAATGTACATGATGCTAACAGATAGCCTTTAGCAAACTCTGACTGCTAGCGCAGCATGACCTACTTTCTCTAAATAAGGTCATAGCCAAATAAGGTGTAGCCAATCAAAATGAAGTCGACCTGGTCTCCGGGTAAAGCTGCATATCATTACTGCACCCAACTCTTTTACTGAGAGAGGAGGTCTAGCTGCCAAAACAACCCTCCGCTGTAAAAAGTGACGTTTTTTTCTTTGGAGTACTTACATCTGCAGTAGTGTCACCTACATGAACCAGTTTTCTGATATGATGTCATCACTCCTTCAAACATTTCATCTGTAAAAAGCAGCAATATGAACACAGAGTCTATAGAAATACTGCAAAGCTGAGAGGGACTGCTGTGATTTTATTTTTGAAAGTTTTGGTAATGTTACACTTATTACTGACAAACTGAAGACTGAACAGAAAAGTTGCATTTGGAAAGGTGTATTTTAATCAAAATGTGATGTTATTTCTTTGTGCAGTAAAATTAATCAGCCAACCGCATGATTTCAGATTTTTTTTTATATATAATAAAGCCATTCTGACATAGCATGGGATAAATAATATGCTGCTGTAATTACATAAACATTACACTTTACATCCGTTCCATCATTTGTTCATTCTGGCTGAGCTGAGACGAGGGCTGAGGATGACACCCACTCCAGCTCAGCCTTAAATTACCCCCCCATAGCAGACAGTGACACCCTTGAGGTTTTTTTCTTATCAGTGTTGTTTTCGTTAACGATGACGAAATCATTTCGTTGACGCCCCTTTTTTCATGACGATGACGATACGATGACGAGCTAAACATGTCTCTTTGATGACTAAAACCTGACGAGACGTGTGTAAATTTTCATTGACGAGACGAGACTGGACGAAAATGTGAATCTCTGGTCTGTCAGACGTTCATAATGCAGGAAATGTCTACCTATTCTGCATTAATCTGTCTGTAAAAGTTAAAAAGTAGTTGCATCCTTACTCGCATCCGCCTGAACCGACAGCTCTTCCTGTCAAACCTGACCCGCATGTTGCACATGAATATATTAAATTCACAGCAGTCTCTGTCATTTTGCCACGTAGGGGCTTTATCTATGTGATTCAGAGATTCCAGCATAAAAGATCATCATTCCTGGTTGATCTGAACTGCTGAGGGACTCCGGTGAACACACCTGCTTGGCTGCGCCATTCAAACGGTGGGAAGTTCGTCTCTTTTCAGAGAGCCGGTCTTTTTGATTCGGTTCCCAAAGAGTCGGCTCTTTTGAGTCGGTTCCTAAAGAGTCGGCTCTTTTGAGTCGGTTCCTAAAGAGCCGGCTGTTTCGACTCCCAAATGGTTTGTAATTTAAGATATTTGCAGCCCTATATTTGACCTTAATTCTGCAATAAATTGATGGTTTGTGTGTCAAAAATGTTTTTGCATTCAGTATTTTTATGAGAAGCTTTAAAATTTATTCTATCTTCAAACTTTTTTATTTGACAGGGACGGTACATATTAATGAACATATAGCAACATGTTGGATTGTCATTAGTAAGCTAATTAGCATCAGCAGTCCCTTGGCAGGTAAAGAAAAGATACACAATACAATAAAACAACAAAATTAAACTTTCAGGTGTCACATGATTATAATACAAGACAACGCAACTCACTCCCCTCACCATTAACTGCTGTCTTCACTTGCAATGGAACATAGTCTTTCTTTCTGTTTTCATATACAAACCTATATGCTCAAATGTAACCGGCAGCCTGGTCTCCTTGTGGCCAGTTATTCTTTTTTTTTTTTTTTTTTAAATATAGCCTACCTGACAAAAACTAGACTAAAATGTTTTTAATTTCGTCGACTAAAACTAGACTAAAACCTTTTTGATTTTCGTCGACTAAAACTAGACTAAAACTATCAGATACAGAAATGACTAAAATATGACTAAAACTAATAAGCATTTTCGTCAGAAAGACTAAGACTAAAACTCAGATAGCTGCCAAAAACAACACTGTTTCTTATTACCCTCAGAAGAAGACAACATACCTGTAAGTACAGAGAGTTCAAACACAAAGATGGTTCAGACAGAAGTGGCTCACATGTGAAGAGAAGCGTACGCTGAGCGGCCGTTCTCTGTACACTGCAAACTCACACACACATGTTGTGTTGTGTATTTCAGATAGCCTGTTTCCTAATGGTTCAGCCAGAGGGACTGTGGTGTCATTAAACCTTTAATTCTTTACAGTGTTCAAGTTCAACAGAAATACGATGTTCCAAACACATCTAGTCAGCATCCATGCTGTTATAATTTGGATGGTATAGTATCATGAGCCGTGATGAAAGCATTTATCTGCCAAGCGTTGTTGGATTTCTGTGCACCAATTGTTGTGGGCTGGGCCGTTTTTTGGTCCCAGTCCATCCCTGGCTGTGGTGGGGAGTTGGGTGCACGCTGCATGCTCGGCCTTTCCAGCTGTTCTCACATGTAAATCACATATCGGGTGTGCAGCCTGTGGTGACAGCAAACCTCATCACAACCATGCGCACAAACCAGCCATGCGTCACTGTTTGAGATGCACTGCTAAATATGCATGTATAACAGATAAGATCAGAACACAACGTGCAAGTCATCATAATATTAGTGGCAAGAAAATGCGTATTTGCCTTTGTGGCTGTTGGCAGCCATCTGCATGGATTCTTTTGTGAAGCTTCAAAGGACACAGAGCCTGCTCCTGCTGCGTTTTCACATTTTCTCCTCCAAGCCTTCTGCTCGTTAGCTTTTACCAATTTTTACCAAAGAATCCTGCAAGCCAGAAACCAGTCCATCCCTTCCAACAAACCATTTTCTGTCACATTTTTTTATTTGTAATAAAATCTGACAAATTTTTCAGAAAAAAATGGAACTTTTCCACCCAGCAAGCATCTTTCACTTAAATTAAAATCTTAAAAATCACCGCTTAGTTTCAACGCTGAGCGTTGCTTCCCCAACGCCACACATTTCCACCTCTCTCTGCAAACAGCATAAATCAACCCGTACGCTGATCTCCATGCTCGACGACACGTGCAGCAGCTTATGTAATGACCTGATGAGGAGGCAAGGACACAATCTTTAGATCTGAGTGTAGTCTGAGAAGCAGTCAAGGGGAGGGGACGAGACACTCAACAGGAGAGATATTACCAGAGTAATCTACACCGAGAGGCCGAGCTGAGGAGCACGCTGACCTTGAAGAGTTTAACCTGCCAATCACAGGAATGTTCCTCCTCTCTGACGGGCAGCCATGCAGAAAGCAGAGCCCCAGATATGTCAGCTGGGTTCAGATGTAGAAATGATGTGCAGCCATGAAAAGAACAGTGAACCTGCCGTGATCTAAGACGCGAGCCTGGAAGTGACGGGTGCGTCTGTGTGTTTTACATATACAGTCGTCCCCAAAATTATTCATACACTCCAGTTAAAGAAAAGACTAAATTCAGAACAGTAATTCAGATAACTGGAAGCTAAAGAAACTAATAATACTAAAAATTTACAAAATTATAACTTAGTGAAATCAGATATTGCTTTTTAAATGTGGTTGGAAATCATTTAAAAAAAAAAACAATCAAAACTGTCCCAGACACATTAAAGCATCTTTCCCATGAACAGTGGACAGACATACCTGTCAACAGGTGCAGACGTCTGATTGGACGTTACAGAAACACTTGATTCAGGTTCCACACTGTTTTCTTGAAGTTATTTTCCAGGACTTTTTCAGATGCTACGAGTGCGAGTACGAGTCAAGTTATCACAACATAAACGAATAAATTCCACCCAATGCTTTTGAAGAAGTGTTCTACAATTGTAGCTTATATTTTTTACAGCTACAAAGCAGTTATGAAGCAGCTACGAAGCAACTATGAGGTAGAGACAAAGTGGAGACAAAGCAGCGACGAAGCAGCTATGAAGCAGCGACAAAGCTGAGACGAAGCTGAGACGAAGCAGCTATAAAGCAGCGCCAAAGCGGCAACGGAGTAGCAACGAAGTAGCAACAAAGTAGCAACGAAGCAGCACTGAAGTGGCGACAAAGCTGAGACGAAGCTGAGACGAAGCAGCTATAAAGCAGCGCCAAAGCGGCAACGGAGTAGCAACAAAGCAGGGATGAAGCAGCACTGACGTGGCGACAAAGCTGAGACGAAGCGGAGATGAAGCAGCTACGAAGCACCTATGAAGCACCTATGAAGCAGCTATAAAGCAGCGCCCAAGTGGTGCCGAAGCGGCGCCAAAGCAGCAACGAAGCAGCGACGAAGTAGCGACGAAGTCGCAATAAAGCCGCAACAAAGTGGAGACGAAGCAGCTACAAAGCAGTTATGAAGCAGCGACGAAACAGCTATGAAGTGGAGACAAAGCTGAGAGCTGCCAAAGGTGAGACAAAGCAGCTATGAAGTGGAGACAAAGGGGGGACGAAGCAGTGACGGAGCGGCGGCGGCGGAATGGCGTTGGAATGGCGGCGAAGTGGCAGGGAGGCGGCGACGGAGCGGATAGGAGGTGGATAGGAAGCAGATACAAAGTGGATACGAAGCGGTGAGGAAGCAGAGGGAGGAAAAATAATTTTCCAGGATATTTTACTCTTTCTCTCATTTTCCATGTGTTTTCCATGACTGGAAAAATGTTCAATCATTTTCCAGGTTTTCCAGGACGCGTGGGAACCCCGTTGATTGCAGTGATTGTCTCAAAGTGTTGCTCAGCAAAATTTTAGCTTAAGAGCCCCATCATGCTTGTTTACTTGTTTTATTTTTTTGTTTGTTTTTAATATTTCTTTTGAACTATTATTCAAAATCAATCTATAGAATGGATTCTCAGTCTCATTAACAATGAATGAAAACCAAACAGAACCTAAACCAATAAATACCATAGATAATGAAGTCTCTAAACCAAACTGCCCCTCAGAAATGATTAAACATAGGTTCAGACAGGAAAACATGGCAAAACTGCCAGCTAGTGCCTTTAAAAGAAATAAAATACAATAAGGTAACCAACAGCAAAGATAATCTACATAAATAAACACATCATATTCTATATCCCCCCCTCAGTCTGGGAGAGTCAGGTTGCAACTTCTGAACAGCTACCTTTAAAGTGGAAATGAAACAGTCAACCAACCTAACTTAATTTACCAGACTGAGTCCTGGTCTGATCAATAATTATATACCAAACATGAAAAATAGAAGCATATAAAAGAAAAACGTAGCAATGTTTTCTGTTTTCAGGACAAGAACGCCGCCATGTTGCAGTTCTCTAAGCTCTGACGTCACCGGGCTGGTTAGTGCTCTGACTCCGCATTAAACCAGCAGGAATCAGCAGCTACGCTGCGCTATGATTAACAAGCTGGACACAACTTAGAAGATTAATATCAGGGACCCTGACTCCAAATCATGAAGTGACAATTTCTTAGAGAAAATTAGGAAGACTTGGAGTCTGGTAGCTAGAGGTCCACAGACGAAAGCCTGAAGCTTGAAGCTGCGCTGAGTGTTTAATATCACTGCCTATATAATTCTCATTCCTGATGAGAATCTCCCGTTGCACCACACTGGAGTCCAGTGAACTCATGGTCATGTTCCAGAAAGCAGGTGGAGATGATGTCATCATTATGACATGGCGCGTTCTCCTGCTGGATGATGTCATCTTTATGACATGGCGCGTTCTCCTGCTGGACTCCCCCTCAGCAGCATCAGAGGATGCTACACTGTGGTCATAAAAGGATGGACATGGTCAGCAACAATACTCAGGTAGGCTGTGGTGGTTAAACCGCCACGTTGGTACTAAGGGGCCCAAAGTGGGCCAAGAAAATCTCTCCCACACCATCACACCACCACCACCAAGCTGAAGCCTTGATCCAAGGCAGGATGGATCCATGCTTTCATGATGTTTCCAGCAGATTCTGAGCTGAAATGGAGACTCATCAGACCAGCAACGTTCCTCCATCTTCTATCGTCCAGTTCTGGTGAGTCTGTGTGAATTGTAGCCTCAGTTTCCTGTTCTTAGCTGACAGGAGTGGACCTGGTCTGGTCTTCTGCTGCTGGAGCCCATCTGCTTCCAGGCTGTATGCATTGTGTGTTCAGAGATGATACCTCAGTTAGAACCAGTGCTGATCTGACTGCCTGTTGTCCTTCTATCATCTCCACCAGTCTGACCATCCTCCTCTGACATCAGGACTCTGTCTCTGCAGTTTTATATTTAAGTGTGATTTGGGGCTACTGAAGATGGTGATGATGGATTTTTAGCTTAGAGGATAAATAAGATAAAACAAGTGCGATGTGCATGGAAACGATTTCCCAGCATGCTTTCCAATCGCTCTGCTGTGGCGCTGCAGAAGGCAAACCTGTGTGTGCGCAGGTCTCCACCAGTTCCACCATCTGCTCCGAAGACGATGCTTCCACAGGTCAAACAGTGAGGATATTTTAAGCTGATCATTCACAATCATTGCAACATCATTTTCCAGCTTTAATCATGCTGAATCTATCCTGCTTTCAGAAACGTGTCCTCCATTTTTCTTTTAAAAGTGAGAGATTCAGCCCGGGACTGAGGGATATTCTGCTTTTAAATCCGATGTCTGACTCTTGTGTTATCTCAGGACGCTGCCTGCTGTTCCAATTTGACTCATTTCTTGCCAAATACTGTCATTCACCCTTTGCCGCCTCCCTGAAGCACATTTCTGTTGAGTGTAATAAGGTTTTATTCTGCGCTGCACTCAGTTTGCAGAATACATGACCGTGTACTTGAAACCTTACAAGGCGTGAAGATTGACACCCAGCAGCGACACAAATAGGAAAAGCAGCAACTCGAGGCCTAGATTTGGGTTTTATTAGTTTTTCAGCTCTATATTTGTAATAAAAACGGACTCCTTATTCTTGTGTTCCTACTTGGCTCCGATGCGACATCCTGCCAGTTATTCATCCCTTTACACCGCTCCAGTCGAGCCTTGGGTGATCATATGCGTGAAACGTTACTGCTGTTGGTGGATGACACATTATGACGGGATATAAATGTACTTCCCTCCCTTTTTTATGACCCTTACTGCTCATATCTTTACATTTCCTGAAGCCAAATGTAGTTTAAAGACATCCAAAGGTACTCGCATCTTGTTTTGTGGCCCCCAAAAGGTTTGTTGGTGTTCTGACTGGGTGAGCATACATTATCCCATTAGATTCAATAGGAAAGTGGGGGCTGGATCCATCAAAGGTTTGCATGCATAAAAACGTGAGCTATCTCATAGCACACGCAAAAAAATGGCAAACTGATCTACTAAAGCCTGGGTCAAACTGCACGAATTTAGCCCGATTTTGGCCCGACGGAGACGCCGCAGACAGTCGTTCGCTGTCGTGCCCGATTCTGCGTTGTCGGATCACGGAACATGGCGTCTTCCCTCCATGTAGTGTGACATCATCAGCGATTGGTGATTTGGCGTCTGCGTAGCTCCACGACCACAACGCAGAATGACTGGCATGTCAGAATGTTTTGGTTTTGTCCGTCTAGCGTGACATGTCCTGCAACATGTCCCCACATATCGACCAATAGAAGGACAGCGCGCCCCTCGCTTTCACCAGAGACTTCAAACCAAGAGATTGATTGACAGCTGCTTGTCCCGCCTCCCCGTCTCGTGTCGTCTAATGCGACACCACGTGATGATCAGACGGTTGTCTGTCTGGTGTCATTCTTGGAGTGTGACCACTCACGAGTAACAAGACACCGTCCGATTTTGTCTGCTAACCTGACATAGCGATCGTCCGTGAAGAAGCAGTCCATCCATCGTGTAGTCTGATCCTGGCTTTACAGCGTGCAAAAAGGGTTGTATCTGTCAAAGGTTGTAAACAGTGCATCCTATCCTGATTGTACTGCACAGGGTCCACAAACAGAGCTGACAGGATAAGATTTGTGTCCTAGAAGCAGATAAATGATCAAGCCAACGTTAACATCCCTTCTTCTGCGCGTTAGTTGAATCCGTATTCAGTGTGGATGTAAATCTTGGAACAGAAGAAGAATAAAGTGCATGTGTGACAACATCATTTGCAGTGATGGCTGCTTTTCAGATTGCGACATCATAAATGTCAGAAAATAAAGACGGGTATATTATGTCTCCTTTAAAGACATAAAGGCAGAAGTCACAACATCTCCCACCTTGATCCGCGCGGTACCATGCTGTCCGGCAGCCTCGGTCCTCAGAGCAAACACCATCACCCTGACGAAGAGGCGGGCTTGTTTACTCTCCGTCAAGGTACTTTGGGGGTGACTCACTGTCAGGAAGCAAACTTTGGAGATGAGATGCTGCTCTCAAATATCCCTTGTGACCAACAAATGACTAAGGCTTTCTGTAAACCTGCCTCTCAAATAACTGCTGCCTCCAGGCTTCCTCACAGGAAAAGAAATTAAACAATTATCTGTTCTTCTAAAATATATTCATCCACAGTTTATCATTCCTTGACTTGTTCTGAAAATATAGGGGCTCTTTGTTGAAAAAAGGTTGAGAACTACTAACCAGTGATTCTTAACCACGGCTCGGGCCTCCAGCGCCACCTAGAGGGCCGTGAAAACACTTTCCTTTTCCACATGTGGGCCACGAGGACTGTATATTTACACTGTTATTATGACTGGATGAGTTGCAGTGTAGCCTCCCCCCATCTGGTGGCGCTAATCTGTCAGAGTTCAACAAACAAGCAGAAGAAGACACTCAGCTAGCCGCTAGCCTGTAGCTAACGTTGTAAAGAAGAATTAAAACTAAATGAAGATAAAAATGGTCCCAAACCGCAACTAAAGAGGCAAAAATCCACTCCAGTTTATTAAATACGGATTAGTGAGTGGAGATAACAAAGCAGAGCTGGAAGATGGATGGAGCTCCAGCTAATGCTAATGCTAATGCTAACACTAATGTTAAAGTTAATGATATCTGCAGCTTAATCTAGAAACAAACATCTAACATTTGTTGGAAAGAAAGAATTTTTAAGAAAAAAAGAGAGAAAATCAGCTGCTGATGCAGAAAATGTCTGTTATATTTGGAAGTTCTTTAAAGATTCTAAGAAAAGTTTAAATAAATAAATTGTTAAATGAAATTTTGTGCTGTGATGGCTGCAGCTCTCACAGAAGTCTGCCTTTTATAAATACATGATGTTGATTACAGTCAGGATGGAAGAAACATTTCACCCAGTAAAACAAGAAGTCTTTCTGAGCCGGATTACCAACTCTGGCTTTAAACTGAGCCTTTTTATTTCCAATGTGATCTATTACTGCAGCATTTTATCTCTTTTTTAAATCAGTTTCCATCAGTTTTTTCTGTTGTTCCTCTTTTTGTAGTAAAATGTTGTAGATTTTGTGTTTATAGCCTAATTCTGATTGGTTCTTGTAGGAGTCTGATTTTATTCCATGAATTATACGTGTGATATAAATGTGTTTGTGACCATCTCAGAATATATTTTATATGATGTTATTCATGTTTATCAGCCACATTTTACAGGTTCAGTCTGTTAAAGGAATAGTTCACCCTCAGAATGATGTAACTTTATCTTCCACTTCCCCTCATGGTGAGAAAGACTCTGGAGCACTTTTTTAATATGTCAAATGCAGCCCGAGATCAGGAAGGCTTCGTGTTTCCCCCCAATGGAGTTCACCGGGGTCCGAGCCAAAAAGGTCCATAAAAGTCCACAAAAACTTGTCAATATTCCTCCATACTGCTCGTCCAATGTAATCCAAGTGTCCTGAGTGGGTAGCGTCCAGAATTTACAGGAAACAACGTCATTTAGTAGATTTTTAGAGCCTAAACAGTACTACATCAGTACTACATCAGTACTACATCACATGCCCAGCAAGCACGCCAATGCACGTTTACGAAACTACGGAGGCCGCGGCAGACGAGATCACGCGTTCTCTTTTTCTTTCTTTCTT
The DNA here is from genome assembly GCA_023101725.1 of Atherinomorus stipes. Classification (NCBI taxonomy): domain Eukaryota; kingdom Metazoa; phylum Chordata; class Actinopteri; order Atheriniformes; family Atherinidae; genus Atherinomorus; species Atherinomorus stipes. The sequence goes on along the minus strand of JALJCO010008135.1, from coordinate 269,496 downwards.
TTAGATCAATATCAACCCCTCCTGTGTTTGTCCCGGTTTGTTTGCAGCTCTGTCGCTCTTACCACAATGTAAACAGTGAATTTCTTCTTCTACGCTTGCATTATCGGCAGAATAGGCTCTGAACGCTGAGGCTTCCATAGTTTCGTGACCGCGCATGTGCGCGCTTCATGGAAGTGAACAATACTCCTTTTTAGGGTCTAAAAATATAGTAAATGACGTTTTTTTAAAGGTACTGTTTCATTTTAAATGCTGGTACTGTGCCATTTTGGACGCTTTAGTATTGTGGTACTGTACTGGTACGGGTATACGGTGCAACCCTAACCTGAATAAGTTTAGGTTCGTTCTTTCCTTGGACAGTCATGAGGCTAACTGGCAGCAGACACGGCTGTTTTGGAGAGAGCAGCTGTGATAGTACAGTGCGAGTCTACAGAAACCTTGGTGATGAGGTAGACCAGCTCAGGTCACATGTGATCCTAACAGATGTGGACATGTGTCTGGTCTGCTGCCTAATTTCCCGAGCAGGACGGCTACTGTTGCCGTGCGCTTGTTTGGCCGACCGCCATTTGAGCGTGAGCTCCATCTTGACTAAAGATGACAGATTCCTCGCTCATTCTCTGTCATCCTCACAATGGTTTATCCATCTGCTGGAGGCAGTGCTCTCAGCAGTCTGATTGTTACTCATACATGGCTGAAGTACGGCACGGCGCTCGGATCTTCTGTCCGTGTGTCTGAGCAGGGAAAGTAGATAGCTCACACAGCAGAGAGGGAAGACAGATACGGCGATCTGTCGGCCACCAGGTTTCTAACCGTCTCATATCTGGACTGCTTTCCAGGAATTCAGATGAAATGATGGTGTGATGCCGACTCCGTGGACGCTTCCCTCTCCGTCTGTGTGGAAATACCAACGTGAGAAGAGGTGAGCCTCTGTGAAGCAGCAGAAGTGCTCCGTTCATGTTTATGTGCCAGAGAGGGGTAGGCTAAATAAACTAGGCCAAAGGAGGGTCGTCTCCATGGCGACAGCAGCAGAGGAGCGAGATGCAGCTGCGTGATGCAAGCTACTCCAAGTGCTTCAGGTATTATGAGAATATTAACAGTGAAATCCATTTGCAGGTTTAGAAACGAACCAGAATAAAAAGCATGTGAAGATAAAAAGGTTTTATTCTGTTACTGCAAAAACTCTAATCTGAGCAAGTAGACTTTTCTCATTTCTAGTCAAAATATCTCATCACACTCAGAATAAGACAAAATTACTCATAGAGAAACATTTCAGTGAGATATAGGACCTTGTTTTGAGACAACGCATCTTATTTCAAGAAATCTTGTCAAGAAAATTTTGCTTATGCCATTGGCAGAATTTTTTGCTTTTTACAACCAAAAAAAATCTTTTCTTAAAAACTTATTTTAAGACTGAACAAGATTTTATTGCTTGTAATCAGCAAAACAATTTTGCCAATGTAACGAGCTAAATTGTCTTGATAAGATTTCCTGAAAAAAGATGCATTTCCTTAAAACAGGTTCTACAGTTTATCTCTCTGAAATGTTTCTCTTTACGAAATTTGGTTTTATTTTGAGGGTGATGAGATATTTTGACTATAAATTAGGGATGACCGGTTTCAGGGGCTGATCCCTGGTTTCGTGAGGATGATAGGGCACATTTCTTACATTTTCTGATGGTTTCGCTGTAAGTCGGCGTCGTGTGGACGGCCCCTAAAATCAACTCAACTGCTCATCAACTTCTTTGCAGGCTGCTAACGAGCCTTTCATGAGTCAGGCGTGTTGCAGTAGGAATATCTTGAAAACCAGCAGGGCGGGGGTCCCTGAGGACCAGGATTGAAAAAATACGGACTTAGATGTTTTAAAGTCTGTAAAAAAATAAGTTTTTGAAGAAGAAAAAGGTTTTTTTGTGTTTTTTTTAAAGGTGCCATGACATCAAATTTCACACTTCTGAGGTTTTGGGTGTATAATCTGATCTGTTGTGCACTGATGAGTTCATGTGAATGTCAGAGTGAGAATCAACGTTCCTGTTTATGGTCTGTCAGCTTTGTTTGTAGAAGCTGCAAAACAGAGCAAATCCCCACAGACTCCCTTGTTAAAAACGCCAACTTCACAGCAGGAATAAATATGTTTACAGCAGAATAAACATGTTTACAGCAGGAATAAACATGTTTACAGCAGAATAAACATGTTTACAGCAGGAATAAACATGTTTACAGCAGAATAAACATGTTTACAGCAGAATAAACATGTTTACAGCAGGAATAAACACGTTTACAGCAGAATAAACATGTTTACAGCAGAATAAACATGTTTACAGCAGGAATAAACACGTTTACAGCAGAATAAACATGTTTACAGCAGGAATAAACATGTTAACAGCAGAATAAATATGTTAACAGCAGAAATAAACATGTTTACAGCAGGAATAAACATGTTTACAGCAGAGTAAACATGTTTACAGCAGGAATAAACACGTTTACAGCAGAATAAACATGTTTACAGCAGAAATAAACATGTTTACAGCAGAATAAACATGTTTACAGCTGAATAAACATGTTTACAGCAGAATAAACATGTTTACAGCAGGAATAAACACGTTTACAGCAGAAATAAACATGTTTACAGCAGAAATAAACATGTTTACAGCAGGAATAAACATGTTTACAGCAGAAATAAACATGTTTACAGCAGGAATAAACATGTTTACAGCAGAATAAACATGTTTACAGCAGGAATAAACACGGTTACAGCAGAAATAAACATGTTTAAAACACGTTTACAGCAGAAATAAACATGTTTACAGCAGGAATAAACATGTTTACAGCAGAAATAAACATGTTTACAGCAGAATAAACATGTTTACAGCAGGAATAAACATGTTTACAGTCTGGTTCAAGCATCATTTTAGGTATAATAGGTCAAGTTTACCTTATCAGCTGTGAGGGGGATGAATTTTTTTTATGACTCAACCGTTTAGATGTTATTTAATCTTTAAATTACACATCTTTAAGGGCGTGTCCTTTTGATTGACAGTTGGAAGAATGGAAGCCTGGGCTGCTGACCGGTGGCTAACAGTTAGCTCCTTGTTAGCTCTCAGTAAGGTCTCAGTCTGTAGCAGATAATATCAGTCTATTCGTGTCTTACCTTTATCCCGCTGCTTAGGAGGCTAATCTTTGTTAGCTCCTGTTAGTTTGGAGTTAGCTCGGTTAGCGTTTAGCCCAGAGTACGCCAGCTGTCAATCATTTGCCCTGCAGCTCGGAGCGACCTTGCCTTTGCCCATTTTAGTATTTTCCGGGAGTGACGACACATGTGACATGGCAAGATGGCGACAGTGGGTCACGCCCACCTGGCTTCACTTTTAGCTCTTCAGAAACCAACGGGTGCACACTTTCAGGGTCGCATGTTTACGATGCACGCTCCCGTAGTACAGCTGAGACGAGCAGCTGCTACACAGACAACAACAACAACACAATTAGAGAAACTCTGAACTCACAGGACGATAGTACTCATTCATTCGTTCTACTTAAAGCGTTGATGAAAGGAAGGAGTTTTACTGCAGATAATGTCTGACAGAGAGGCTGCCGCATTGTCGCCATTGTACTGGAGGAACACCAAACTGCAACTCAGCGTAACATCTTCCTAAGGACTCAAAGTGACGCAGAAACTTTACCGGTGAGTAAATGCACGTATAAACTCCTAGAAATAAGGTCCAGGTTGAAAAAAGAAAGTTATCCTTTAATATTACAGATTAATCTCCCTGCATTAGCAGATTTATTTTTGACAACCCTAATAAAAATTCTAAATTGATTTAGTTTACAGTAGGGACCGAATGTTTTCGGACAAAAATGACCCAAAAGTGCATTTTCGGTTTTCAGCCAAAAGACACGAATCACTGAGACAACACGGCCGAAACTTGTGATGATGCAGCAAACAGCACATCCAGCACGTGACTTCTGCAACTTCACAGTACTCCAGCTTCAGTCTGGATATTAGTATTTGTTGTAGTAGTACTACAGAGAAAAAGTCAAAAGGCATTATGTAATGTACACAAGAGTGCCGTCAAACTAAATATTTGTTTTAATTTTGAATTTTAATTCATATTGTGCATTGCTGTAATGTCAGTGATTACATGAATATTTTGGTACTTTTGTATTTGATCTATAATTGCAATGCCTTGATTTCAGTAAGATGACACGGTTTTAATCACATCTTTCGGTGTTTCGGTTTTTGGCCTTGGTTTACTCATTTTCTGTTTTCGGTGCATCCGTAGTTACAGCAGTAACAACGGTCTGGATACCCCTGAACTTGTCTGTAGGAATCTCCAGTCCGGGAAAGGTTGTTCTGGGGATCTATGGGTATATCAGTCAGTTATCATGGCCCAGGAAACCTTCGTGGTTTCTGAAAGCGCTCTCCATCCTGATCCTCCTCTTCCAGCAGTGCAGTGCATCCACTGTGAAGCACCGCAGTATGTGTACTCAGTATTTACTGCGACTAAAATCACACCCTGTACATACACAAAATCTACCCCCTTAACTGCTTCATCGTCAAATTTACAGAAAGGGATGAATTGTGTTCTTTTTGTAATGTTTCTATAAAAACCATTTCACATTTGTTTTTTGACTGTAAGATCCCAAAAGCTTTCTGGTTGGATCTTAATTTCCATTTTCTCAACCCAGCAAATATTAAAAGATATGAAAGATATTATTTGCTACTACAATAAAAACAACAAAGACCTTGAATATTTAATGAATTTTGTAATACTTCAAGCTAAATTTCATATCCACAAACAACAATGAGCCAATTCTTGCCTCAGTCTTTAAACTTTTCTTTTAAAATTGAATTGAAATTGCTATGTCTTATTGAAAGCAGCAAAGTATCAAAATTATTGCTCATTATGAGTTGTTCTTTCATCCTCTGACTGAACTTGTTTGCTTAACTTTAATGTGTTAAGCTGTTTGCTTACTGTTATTTTCTTTTGCTTATTTAATGTCTCTTAATTGTTTTTATTTTAATGCATTATCTTGAACCCTGTTAGTCCTAATTTCTGATATACATTTTTGTCAGCGTTTCAGCTCTATTGTACCTGACTGTTGTTACTCAATAAAGGAAAGAGAAGAAAAAAATCCTCTTTCCTTCATTTGTTTCAAGATTTGTGTTTCACATCTCGTAGATTTGTACTAGAACTTAATATTTTGTAGATTTGTTTCCTAAAAAGACTTATTTTCAAATTCGTAAATGTCATTTATGGATTTGTTTTTTTGTTGTTTTTTTTTTTTCAAATTTGTTAATATTTTTGAAAATGTAGATGTGTTTCTGGACTTCTCAGCCACCGTAGTGAATATTCTGTTAAACTGGAACTGTAGGAAGAGTACGTGTAAGGGTTCATTTAAAATACTCTAAAAGTGATACTTATACACCAGAGCTGCTGGTATTTCACCTTGTCATTTATAGAAGTGCGTTATTTTGCTCTTATTCACAAAAAAATATGCTTTGGTGTGTAAATGTTCCACACTCACAAAGCACCTTTTTAACCTTGTCTAGGTTTTAAAAGTGTTTCTCTCACACTCAGACACTTGAGCAGCACTTATTACTACGTATGTGCTCCACATACAGCATGAGAGCCGGATCTCTACGCTCACACTGATGAACACACTGAGGGCAGTCCGTGGTTTAGCGTCCACCATGACCTTCCGGTTGGAAGAGGACCAGTACGAGCTGAGCCACGGCCCACGTGATGAAGACAGATGATGTCTTCCTGGGCCTGGGCTGATGATCGGCCATCATGACGTCCAAAAGTTTACTGAACCAAACAAGAAACTTACAAACATAAAGATGCTCCACACTCACTGAACAGTGTCCTGAACACCTTCTTCATTCGGTGCTACTCGTCTGTTGTCTTTGTCTAAGTGCATCAGTTCATCCTGTCAGTTAGCGACTTACCTTCTGGGACGCTGGTGTCCTGCTGAGAGAAACTCACACTTCATTTGAAGCATTTAGGGCGTCTACCACCTGTGCTCTGTTTCACACCGAGCTCTTTATCTGCTTACTGGTGTTTAACTCACCCGGAGTCCCTGATAAGCAGAGCTGCCACAGGTTACTGTGAAAAGTAATCTGATTACTGGCTACTGATTCATTCTTTAAAAAGCAATTATTTACTTTACTAATTACATAAGTTTCAAAGTAACTAACATAGATAATTAGTTACTCTTTATTAGTTACCTTATTAGTTAAAGGAATAATACACCCACAGAATGATGGTCCTTCTTCTTCTCCTCATCCTCATGCTGAGCAAGACTCTGGAGCACTTTTTAATATGTCAAATGCAGACGGAGATCCGGGGGGGTTTCGTTATCAGCCGACTTTAAAAGGACCAGAGGCAGGAATTAAAGAAACAAACAAACATGCATGTCCATGTTTTTCATACTAATGGGTGATGAAGCGTTAAAAACCAAAAATAACGTTTCCACCACGTTTCTCTCCGTTGCCTTGAACAGGCTGAAATTCGGTGTCTGAATTTCCCGCGCTGTCCTGCAGATGCGACGTCATTGACGCTGCATCCGCGTCCCCGACGGTTCTGATCCAGGAAGAAGACGTCGCGGTAAATTCAAACACTGTAAGCGATAGTTATGGATTCTTCTGCCGTCAGTAAACGATGCAGATCAACTGAAAGACACTAAAAAGTGGAACTACGAAGAAAAAGCTTAGTAAACAACATTATAGCTTCAGTTTGTGCTCCATGACGGCTTGGCTCGTGGCTGCAGGTACCTGAGGCGCCAGTCGCGAGTTTCGTTTCTTAATCTCGCCTCAAGTCCCTTTAATATGGTGGAGTTCACCGGCAACTGAACCAAAAAGGTCCATAAAAGTCCACAAAACTTATTTTTTATTAAATTATTCCTCCAAACTGCCCGTCCAATGTGGGTAGCGTCCAGAATTTACTGGAAACCACATCATTTAGTAGATTTTTAACTAGCTGCAGCTAGCTTCCTCACCGAAGGCAGATGGACAGACGCTCAGCAGCTGGAATACGGCGCCTGAAGTTTGTATCCTGGAGGGATATGCAGCACCGATCCTCCCCAACAGATCATCAAACTGGGAGGGGGTGGGTAACCCCCTGGGAACAGCCGTCATCCAGACGTAACTCCTGGATCAGGTGATGAAAATCACGAGCTCTGAGACCTCTGGAGAATCTGGTGGACTCAAACGCGGCGGCGTCTTCGGTTCTCTGACGCTCTCTCACAGTATAGCCGGGTTCTGCCATGCTCACCTGACTGAGGTGACTGACGGGTGACAAACCACCACCCCCCACTCCAGAAAGTTCAACCTGACAGGCCAATGAAGCATCTTATTTGCGCGTACTATTCGCTCCATTTATGCGAAGAAAACGCACGAATCAAGCGAGTAAACATCCAGCATTGTGACGTTGAAATGTGGGCGTGTATGTGAATGGAGGCGTCGGCGTGAACACACGGTTCGGAGGTGCTGTAGCAAGTTACACTCCTCTGCCCCTGCACCTGAATCATGAAGCTGCATCATTCTGTGTGTGATGGCCAAACAGTTATGAAATAATAATGACTGCGGTCACTCACGGGGGGGTTTTCAGATTACAGGCAGCAAACACTGCCAGAGCTCCCAGGCCTGGTTGGCCGGGGCAAGGCAAGGTCGGGAGGTGTTTTCCTCTGGGACACTACCAGTAACTCCTCTCTTCCTTCTTCTTGTATTTAATAGAAAAAGCATTTAGGATTGCCACTGAGACAAGTGAGGGAGGCTGCTGCTATTCCAGCCAACTGTCCTGGAGACACAGAGTCTTATGGGCATGCTGATAAGTTGATCTCTTTCTGGAGTGTTTTCTCTCTGACCCTTTCTCGCTTATAATGCATCCTGCTGGCCACAGGGCTCAAGCAGCGCCTGCAGCCGCTGGATGCAGAGTGTCTGTAATTCCTGACTTTGCCGTTTCCCTGCAGGACACACAGCCTCTGTGGCTTCCAGGCTGTTCTCTGGTAGTCAGCTGCAGACTGCCAGATTCTCAGACAGCTATCTCTCAGGTGATGAGGCCTGAGCACGAAGTCCGTGTGACAAATAATTCAAAATGAGCTAAAAGACCAAGAGACGACACTCAGCGGGACACTGCAAAATGTCAAATCTTACCAAGTATGTTTTTCTCATTTCTAGTCAAATTATCTGATCACACTCAGAAAAAGACACAATTACCAAAAGAGAAACATTTCAGTGAGGCGAAGCATCTGATTCCAACTGATCTTATCAAGAAATTGTTGCTCGTTCTATTGGCAGAAGTGTTTTGCTTTTTACAAGCAATAATTGAGACGCCCCTACCACTCTGTCCTAGCAGGACTGAGACCCCCCTACCCCTCTGTCCTAGCAGGACTGAGACACCCCTACCCCTCTATCCTAGCAGGACTGAGACACCCCTACCCCTCTGTCCTAGGCTGGCCCCCCTCCCCCTCTTCCTAACAGGACTGAGACACACCTACCCCTCTGTCCTAACAGGACTGAGACACCCCTACCCCTCTGTCCTAACAGGACTGAGACACCCCTACCCCTCTGTCCTAACAGGACTGAGACACCCCTACCCCTCTATCCTAACAGGACTGAGACACCCCTACCCCTCTGTCCTAACAGGACTGAGACACCCCTACCCCTCTATCCTAACAGGACTGAGACACCCCTACCCCTCTGTCCTAACGGGACTGAGACGCCCCTACCCCTCTATCCTAACGGGACTGAGACGCCCCTACCCCTCTATCCTAACAGGACTGAGACACCCCTACCCCTCTATCCTAACAGGACTAAGACACCCCTACCCCTCTGTCCTAAGGGGACTGAGACGCCCCTACCCCTCTGTCCTAATAGGACTGAGACACCCCTACCCCTCTATCCTAACAGGACTAAGACGCCCCTACCCCTCTATCCTAACGGGACTGAGACGCCCCTACCCCTCTATCCTAACAGGACTGAGACACCCCTACCCCTCTATCCCTAACAGGACTAAGACACCCCTACCCCTCTGTCCTAAGGGGACTGAGACGCCCCTACCCCTCTGTCCTAACGGGACTGAGACACCCCTACCCCTCTACCCTAACAGGACTAAGACACCCCTACCCCTCTGTCCTAACAGGACTGAGATGACCACCTACCCCTCTGTCCTAACAGGACTGAGACACCCCCTACCCCTCTGTCCCTAACAGGACTGAGACCCCTACAACTCTGCCCGGCCCTAAGCACAAGACACACCTACCCCTCTGTCCTAACAGGACTAAGACACCCCTACCCCTCTGTCCTAACAGGACTGAGACGCCCCTACCCCTCTGTCCTAACAGGACTGAGACACCCCTACCCCTCTGTCCTAACAGGACTGAGATGCCCCTACCCCTCTGTCCTAACAGGACTGAGACACTCCTGTCCCTTCACATGAACATGCGAAACGGAGAAGAAGGGTTAGGGGGGAGAACTGAGATTGGGCCTGAATCTGTCCTGCAGTAGAGAAGCAGTCCATCCATGGGGTACCTTACACCTCGTAGCAGCAGGGATGCGTTCCAGTCCCCCCCTCAGCTCTAAGCTGGAATAAGCAGGCAAAGATGGAGGGAATGATTAATACGTATTCTGTGCTGATCGTACGGGAGAGCTTATCATTTTGAGCAGGACTGTGAATTGTGTTGTAAGCCTAAAGCATTATCATGACAAAAGCAACCTCAACCCTGGTACCTTTAAAGCACCTCTCCAGCTCCGACTCCATGATCAAAGCTGCTCGAGGTGTGTGAAAAGCGCGACTCCAAGGGCAACGACGTCCATTGACTGCAGCTCCTCTGCCTCGCCTTTAAGGGCTTGACTGCTCTTTCATTTAGTCCTCCTGCCTCGCTGCAATTACTAAAAGCAGATGCCTCAAAGAAGCTTGCTCCTTTATCATCAGTACGTGCATGAGAACAAGATGTGCCTGGACAGGCCAAAAAAATGACGAAGAGGAGTTTGTAAATGCTCCCATCTTCTTCATTTATCAGAATGGTTAAAATGACATCATTAAGGTGGGGGAAAGTTCAGTAAAACCTGCAGAGAGGAGCAGGTTGAGTTGCTGCAGTGTCAGGCTGACCCCTGTGGTGACAATTACTCCAGCTGGACACGTGCAGGCTGCCGAGCTTTTATGCTCTTCGAGTAAAAGCACTCTAGATTTGTTTACACTCGGCATCAAATGCCCACATCACGCATAAATCTGACATCACTGTGAACCTGTCGCTCAGCAGCTGTGTCGCATCGCCCCTGCACTAATGGAGCAGCATCCACTTCTGATTGTTCTCATTTTGCCATTAGTGTCCATTTTGTGATTGACGTCGACAGTAAACACAGAAAAACTTCCTAATGTGATGATGTTTCAGCTCTTCCTCCTTTCTCAGCTCATCTATCTAACAAAAGGAGCTTGTGAGCGCAGCAATTATTCTTGGAGGTGTGAAAAATTGACGTAGTTTTCAGAAATAACAGCAACCTTTGGAGGCATTCTGTTACCAGGCAACAAACCGACTTTGACGCAGCGCTTATGATGAATTTACACATCAAGCTGAGAACTTGCTTCCAGGTTCAGGCCTCAGATGTGAGAGGGGTTAAAAATCCTCTGCGATGAGGAGGCATTGATGAAGCTGCACAGACATAAGGTTCGCCCATGTTTGAACACGACAAACAGACGGTGGGAAATAAATTGCCATGTTCATTTATAGCCAGCTTAGAGCCAGGACAGCGTTAAACAAGCATCTGGCTGTTTTGGCTCTGGCTGCTGCAGGGACGCATTCTTCTGCAAAGCTCTGCGCGGGAACCCCAGCCTACCTCATCGGATGGCAGAGGAACATGTTCTCAGTAACAGTCAGGACCAAATTTGGGAAGAACCCTTCAGGAAATGAGGTGGGAGGCATTTGGGGTTAAACTTGTTTTCTTGGTTGTTCCTGTCGTACTTTTGGCACAGAATCCATTTCTGCTGTAACTGTAAAAGTTACGGCTCAGTCATAATTATTGATGAGCTAGCATTATGATTGATTATTCGCCCAATATTACAAATGGCTTTAACTTTCCAAGTTGTGAATATTCTATGTGTGGTTGTTTGGTATCATTGTAAAGGAGACAGCCAAGGCTTTCATTTAAAGGGGAAGTTCATGATTTTTGACATAGGGCCTCATTTTCAAGTGAGCCAGAATGCTACTGATCACTGGAGACAGTTTCAACATATCTCAGTCCGTTATTCTAGTTCCAGTGGGTCGCTAATGCTAATGCTAGTGTGAGTCAATGGGAATCTGCTAGCCTGTCATTGATAACAATCTTATCCACTCCACAGAACATCCGAGGCAGATCATGTATCATCAGACTATCTGTGTAAATGTCGTGTTAACAGAATAATGTCACAAATCAAACTAACCTGCATTTCGTTGCATTTTGATTGTTGCTGCTGAGAAACTTTACAGAGTTTTACTTCCTGTATTTGGCAGCAGAGTGATGTCATCTGCTGCTACGTGCATGAAGTAATCTGATTACACAAATATACGGTCAGAACTACGGCCACGTCTGAAAGGCATGAGGATATGTGGGATTTTGAAGACGATGTTGAACTTTTTTCATCAAACTAACTGTCACCATGTCTCTATGAACCAGAAGACACTGACAAAGGTAGTAATACTACCACCCAGAAGCAAAGTATATCATTCCACAGCTGGTAAGAAACTAGTTCCTCAATATGTAATGCAACATTAGTCATACAAGGCTAGTTTTACTAGTTTAACACACGAGTTTACTAGTTTAACACGGCATTTACACAGATAGGCTCACTGATCTGCCTCAGATGTTCTGTGGAGTGGATAAGATTGCTATTAATGACAGGCTAGCAGGTTCCTATTGACTCACACTAGCATTAGCATCAGCGACCTCCTGGAACTAGAATAATGGATGGAATATGTTGAAACTGTCTCCAGTGATCAGGAGGATCCTGGCTCACTCCAAAATGAGGCCCTATGTCAAAAATCCTGGACTTCCCCTTTAAGCCCAAAGTTGTAGCTTTCTGACAAACACAGAGGTCACATGACCTCTTTAAACCACAAATTTCACAATTTTCGCCTAAACTATATAGTTAATTTAATCCCTGTGGGATCAAGGGACATCAGGGATTAAAATAACTATATAGTTTAGGCGAAAATTGTGAGGAAATGTGTGAAATTTATGGTTCAAAGAGGTCATGCAACCTCTGTCTTTGTCAGAAAGCTACAACTTTGGGCGTAAATGAAAGCCTTGGATGTCTCCTTTACAATGATACCAAACAACCAGAATATTCACAACTTGGAAAATTAAAGCCATTTCTAATATTGGGCGAATAATCAATCATTATGCTAGCTAATCAACAATTATGACTAAGCCGTAAGTACCCACAGAAGTACTGCAGACCAGTTCCTGGTAAGTATCCGTCTAGGATTCCCGTCTGTTAATCCATCCGAGAGTCTTTGTCCGGGAGTTGTAAAAAGCAAAGTCAGCAGCCGAACTTCATCAGTTCTCCCCCACGGTCTGTTTAAATATTTCCCTGCCAGATTAGCTTTGTTAAATACACAATCCAACACCATTACGTTAGCTTCTGTGTAAGTCGCTGTCAGGAGGCAAAGAGACAAAGACAAGCAAGTAAACTGCTGCCAAAGCCGGCCGGTCCATCCGTCAGCAGTCCAGCCGACAGACAGCTGGAAGCTGAGGTGTGACATGGACTATTAGTCCGCTTCGCTTAGACCGGGTGAGAAGATAACAGTAAAAATCTGTTTGTATTTGCAGTGTAAACCAAAAGCCAAACTCCGCTGGAAAAGAGTATCGCCAGAACTTAAGTTGAATCATTGTAGTTCTCTCTTCATCCACTAGGGGCTCCACAACAGAACAAAAAATGCCCCACAGACTCCCATGTTACAAAAAAAAACTTCACAAAAGGAATAAACATGTTTGTAAACATGTTTGCAACAGAAATAAACACGTTTACAGCAGAAATAAACACATTTACAGCAGAAATAAACACGTTTACAGCAGAAATAAACATGTTTACAGCAGAAATAAACACATTTACAGCAGAAATAAACATGTTTGCAACCGAAATAAACATGTTTACATCAGAAATAAACATGTTTACAACAGAAATAAACACATTTACAGCAGAAATAAATATGTTTACAACAGGAATAAACATGTTTACAGCAGAAATAAACATGTTTACAGCGGAAATAAACATGTTTACAGCAGAAATAAACACGTTTACAGCAGAAATAAACACGTTTACAGCAGGAATAAACATGTTTACAGCGGAAATAAACATGTTTACAACAGAAATAAACACGTTTACAGCAGAAAGAAACTTGTTTACAGCAGAAATAAACACGTTTACAGCAGAATAAACATGTTTACAGCAGAAATAAACACGTTTACAGCAGAAATAAACATGTTTACAGCAGGAATAAACATGTTTACAGCAGAGATAAACATCTTTACAGCAGAAATAAACATGTTTACAGCAGGAATAAACATCTTTACAGCAGAAATAAACATGTTTACAGCAGGAATAAACATGTTTACAACAGGAATAAACATGTTTACAGCAGAAATAAACACGTTTACAGCAGGAATAAACATGTTTACAGCAGAAATAAACATGTTTACAGCAGGAATAAACATGTTTACAACAGGAATAAACATGTTTACAACAGAAATAAACATGTTTACAGCAGAGATAAACATGTTTACAGCAGAAATAAACACGTTTACAGCAGAAATAAACATGTTTACAGCAGGAATAAACATGTTTACAACAGGAATAAACATGTTTACAGCAGAGATAAACATGTTTACAGGGGCAACTGGCCCCCGTATCTAAGTTCACCCTAAAAACCTGCTTTTCTCCACCCTGAAGGGCTCGGATAGTCTCATCGAGTGTCCAACATCATACTAGAGAGGAGACATGAACCAAAGTATCTACATTACCTGGAGATTACTATTTGTTTTGGTGTTTTTGTCGATTTCGGAAAAAGATTTGATTTCCAGCATCTTGAGATTTGGACAAAACCACCAAAACAAACAGCGATCTGTAATATAAAAAAAAACACAAAAAAATAAACAGGTAAACAAGCATGATGGAGCTCTGAAGCTAAAATGTTGAACAGCATGCTGAGGCAATCGCTGCAATCAGGTGTTTCTGTAATGCTCACAAAGACTTTTACACCTGTTGACAGGTATGTTGTAGGGATGCACGATATTGGAATTTTGGCCAATATCCGATATGCCGATATTTTAAAACTGATGTGGCCCATAACCAACATTGATACCGATATTAAAGCTGTGAAAAATAAGCAGCCATTTCAAATATCAGTTTTTTTATTCATTTCCGACACTTTGAAAAATAGGAGTGAGAAAAAATATCGATACACTGAAATATCACAATATTTTCATATGCCAATATCAAATTGATTTTTCAGGAGCGGCCAGACCCAGTCTTTCGACCCTTCTTTAACGTTCCCCCCTGCTAAGAGAACAACAGGCCCATCTACTGGTCACTTTTGGAAACGACACTATTTCCCGTGAAAAAAAAGTAGAAAATGGAAATTATTAAAAATGGACCTATTCACGGATCAGTTGTTGTATTTTGAGTCATGTTTTCTCACTCATGTCATAATGTCAATCATCTATGATGGAAGAAAACTGTAGTTACCGAGTGAATGACAGAAAATATTGTGGTTAAGTTTAATCTGTGGGTATCAACCACAGTAACAAAAACATTGCGGTAGGAATTGTACGCAAATTATACGCAATCTATGAGGACTCACGTCATATTTACGCATTTGTCAGCTGTTCATGATGAGATGCACCTGCTTCGCTCAATAAAAGCATGGCCATTTACGCATACCCGTATCAGACATCATGGCTGCTTTACAGCAAATTTTGGTAGCAAACCAACAGCGTCGCCGTAGACGGAGTGACACTGTGTATGTACATGCTTTCATGCGCCAGCATTTCAGTCCTCTAGATGTGCTGTCATCGCGCTATTCAGATGCGTTACAGGCTACCGCGCGACGAAATCGAGCGGATCATTCAAATAGTTGCTCCACACATCAGGAGGCCCACAAGGTGCAACTTTGCTCTGAGCCCAGAGGTGCAGTGCCTGGCTGCGTTGCGTTTCTACGTGGTGGGGAGCTTTCTGGAGGTAGTGGGGGATGGAACCGGACTCAGCAAGGCGTCGGTGTCTCGGAGTGTGGCAGCCGTCACATCAATTCTGCTCCGTCATTCCAGGGAGCACATACAGATGGCTTCAACCATACAGGAAACCAACGACGTTCACCAGGGCTTTTTCCAGATGGCTGGAATCCCCAGGGTGATTGGAGTAGTGGACGGCACCCCTCATTCCCATCCTAAACCCCTCCTGCCACTTCTTCAATCAGAATCGCCATCTCCTCTGGCGTGAAGGCCGGAGAGCGCTTCATCCTCTTAGTGGGGTTCCCTTCAGCCATTACGTCAACAAATAGCGTCAGAATGACCATTATTTATGGGGCATCTGTAAATTTCCAATCGCCTACACCTGTTTAGCACAATTTGGCCAATTACACAATATACAATGAGCTTTTCAATGAATATTTGCAATCACTGGTAATCACATGCATATTTTTAACAGTTTGTCTTCTTGCACAAACACATAAACGTATAAATGGGCTCAATATCAGCGTCGGAAAATAACCTCCACACTAAATGAATGGTGTCGATCGGTATACCTGACCTCGACTGCTTTTTTTTCAGCACCCCCGGAAGTGGATAGCTTCTGTTAGGACCTTCTAAAGATGTAGCGTAGCAAAGACGTTTCTCAGGAAATAAGAACGCGCGAAAGAAGCAATCTGGGAAACGGGGCGTATCTTTGCGATCCTTTGTTGGGAAGAGCTTCCTTGAGGCCTTCTTTAATCCAAAGAAGAATCTTAACTGGGAAACGCAGCCATTATTAGTTTCTTTAGTTTCTAGTTATTTGAATTATTGTGAATTTAGCTTTTTCTTTAATCGGAGGGTGTCAATGATCTTGAGCACGACTGAACAACGCACCGTGAAATGGAGGCCCCCCCCTGCTGGCCTGAGGCCCCCGCAGCCTGATCTGCGCGTGTGTTGGGGCGCTGCTGGTTGTAGGGCAACTTTACCGTCATTAAATCATAAAAGTTGACGTCTCAGAGAGTGTTTCTTCTCTATGTGCCATTTTCATTGACTTTTTCCCAGCAGCAAGGGGTGGCACGTGCCCCCCCCCCGAACAAAAAGCTGACCATCGCACTGGCCCTTGCAACTTTTACGTACTATTGACATGTTGCAGCTTTGCTTATATTTGAATGTCAAAATCTTTATAAGCTAATAAAAATAAAAATATGACACTAGACTGAGCATTTTCTGTCATTGGTGTTCTGCCGTATTCCCCCCGCAGGTCTGTCACTCCTCATTAACTCACCGTTTCTCATGTAAATTCATCCAGGAAGGCTCCACCCAGAACCGCCCCAACCAGGTTCTAATGCCCCTTTCACATCAGCTCCTACTTACCCCGCCCTCATTGGACCGACACCACACTACCCCGTTTAATCTGTTCACATTACAGCTGAGGCTTCGGCTCCGGTTTCAGTGTGAGTGAGGTCATAGTGAAGTTTGGGAAGTCACTTGTTTGCACACACACACACACACACACACACACACACACCACACACACACACGCACACACCCACACACACGCACACACACACATACACACATAACTGCTTATTACAAGCAAAACAATCTTGGTCTGAAATAAGTAAAAAAAAAGATTTATGGTTTTTTTTTTTTTTGGGGGGGGGGGGGGGGGTTGTTCATAATTAGCAAAAAATTCTGCCAAAGGAACAAGTGAACTTTTCTCATATTTCTTGAAATAAGACGCATTTGTCTCAAAACCAGTTCCTGTATCCCACTGAAATGTTCCTCTTTGGGTGGTTTTGTCTTATTTTGAGTGTGATGAGACATTTTGATTAGAAACTTGAAAAACGTCCTTGGTAAGACTTTTACAGTGTGTTGTTGAAGTTAAGGAAGTCTGCTGCAGATAATGTCTTCTAAAGAGGCCCGTTCATTCTGCTCCCTTCACTGCCGTTATATGGATGTACGCGGATCTACGACTGATCTGAATATCGTCCAAAGGAGTCAGAGAGATGCAGAAACGTTACTGGTGAGTAAATGCACGTACTCCAGGTTGAAAGAAACAAAACTTATCCTTTAATAACCTTTGGCCACCTGCTATTGTCTCTGGCCACCCTGTGGCCCCCCTGAAAAAGCTTTCTGCGGCGCCCCTGCCCAGCAGGCTTTGTTCACAAGCGCTAAAGCTCATGCACACATTTCTAACAGAAAACTCTGCATCACCTTGACGATGGACTGCAACAACACCAGCGGACTCGCTCTGTATGTAGTTTGCTGCCTGACTAGCAGCTTATGAAGCCATTTTTCAGCAAATCCAGAGAAGTGGAGGTGACAGAAAACCTATTCATCACCGTGACACACACATGCAGAGTGTGCGGTGTCCAGACCTGTCTTCCTGCCTGGACTTGAAAAGAAAATGGAGCAATTCTGAGGTTCAACGTTGAGATTGTGTTTCTGAACACTGGGTCAGAGCTCATCTCTGCCCCCCCCCCCCCCCCTCCGTCTGCTTTTACTGACTGAAAAGGTCCAAAACAATCAAACACCCTCTTCCCTTTATTAATGAAATGGTGGAGCGTACTGACGCTGAGGCTCTGTGTGGAACATAAAAGCTCCCGGAGGATTATGTAACTGTGTGGACCTGGAAGTAAGAGGAAACAAGTCACACGTTTCATTTTAAATACGCAGTAATTGAAACGGTATTTCATTTAACTGCGTTATAAAACCAGACTAAAAGTAATAAATTCCCAATCACATTTAGTGTTCATCTGTGGCCCGTTATAAGAGCAGGACTGGCTGCGCTCCAGGGACGCTTAAATATCCCACATTCATCAGCTTTTACTGGCGCTCAGCTCCACGTTTTACTGGTGAAGACATCAAACCTAGCCAACGAGTGACAGCCCCCCAGAGAGACCAGGAGGGTCTTCAACATGGGAGAAAAACAAACGGGGTGTGTGCCTGGGATTCGTCATATCTCCTCCAGCCCACGCTGACCGCAATGTGTCCGAGTCGCTTTGGCTCACCGAGGACAGATTGGCAGCGCCGAGCCCGGGGGACCGGAGAACTGGAGGAGATGCCTCCCCCCTCGGCCGTTATGAGCACACCCATCCGTCCGCCCTCATCTGTTGTCTCCTCTAAAGCTCATCCGGGGGGGCGGGGTGTGCAGACCATGACATCTGATGGTCACTAAACAGTATGTGACACCCTAAAAACACACTGAAGAAACTCCGCCGGAGTGTTTTTCAGGAAAATACAGTCGTCCTCAAAATCATTCACACCCTCCAATTACAGAAAAGACTGAATTCACAATAAAAATTCAAATAGCAAGGAACTAATAATAAATAAAAAATTACAAAATTATAATTTAGTGAAATAAAATATTGCTTTTGAATCATGGTTGGAAATAATAATGTTAAAAAACAAACCAACAAAACTGTCCCAAACCCATCAGAGTAGCTTTCCCATGAGCAGTGGACCAACATACCTGTCAACACACTACAAAAACTCAAATCTTAGCAAGCAGATTTTTCTCATTTCTATTCAAATTATCTCATCACACTCAAAATAAGACAAAATTACTTAAAGAGAAACATCTCAGTGAGATACGGGACCTTGTTTTAAGACAATGCATCTTATCTCAAGAAATCTTATTGAGAAAATTTTGCTTGTTCTATTGGCAGCAGTTTTCTTGTTTATTACAAGCAAATAAATCTTGGCCACTAAATATAAGTAAAAAAAATGTTTTTTGCTTGTAAAACATACTTGCTAAGATTTGAGTTTTTACAGTGCAAACGTCTGATTGGACGTTACAGAAACACCTGATTGCAGTGATTGTCTCAAAGTGTTGCTCGACAAAAATTTAACGTCAGAGCCCCATCATGCTTGTTTACTTGTTTTATTTTTTGTGTCTGTTTATTTAATATTTCTGTTGAACCACAATTCAAAATCAATGTCATGATTTTCATAGATTTTTTATTTATTATTACTTTTGTCAATTTCCGCTTATTTCACTGACAGCTGATTTATTTCCTTCTTTAATTTGAGGGTATGAAAACTGTTGAGGACGACTGCAGATGTTTACAGCTGAACCTTTGATCAGCACCTCTGAGCTTAACTAGATTAATCGTCATTATCAACTAGCCATGAACCAAAAGCCTTTCAGCCCGCTGTGATAACACCACGGCCTGAAAAGCCCAGTCAGGATCTTGGCAATTACAGGCCTCTATCCAGCCCTCCATTTATCTCCAACAAGCTCAAAATAGTAGTTTTAAATTAGCCGGTCACCCATTTGCAGAATCCTCTGGATTTCAATTAGACACAACGAACACAGCGTAGCTGACAGTTCCAGACGACCTTCATATCGCCGCTAATGATGATCTTTTCTCTGCTGCATTTGACACCACTGGCCAGGGGTTCACAAACTTTTTGAGCCATGACCCCTCACTGGTGACAGCTGAGCTAAAAGTGAAGCCAGTTGGGCGTTCCCATCGACACCATCGTAGCCGTGTCGTCACTGGTAACTCGAAGCTAACAACAGCTAATGAAGATTAGCCCCTAATTAGCAGGATAAAGGTCAGACATGTTTAGACTTGATGTTAGCTGCTAAAAACCACCATGTTGCTGCTCTGCTGCAGACTGAGACCCGACTGAGAGCTAACAAGGAGCTAACTGTTAGCCACCAGTCAGAACGCCGACGTCCGGCCTGCCACATGTCAATCAACGGGACTCAGTGTGTTTTTTTCTGCTGTAAACGTGTTTATTTATTCTGTAAACGTGTTTATTTCTTCTGTTAACATGTTTATTTAGCTGTAAACCTGTTTCTTTCTGCTGTAAACATGTTTATTTCTGCTGTAAACATGTTTCAATGACGTAGTTTCAAGTAAATTCTGGACGCTACCCACTCAGGACACTTGGACTACATTGGACGAGCAGTATGGAGGAATATTGACAAGTTTTGTGGACTTTTATGGACCTTTTTGGCTCGGACCCTGGCGAACTCCATTGGGGGGAACGAGAAGTCGTCCTGATCTCCGGCTGCATTTGACATATTAAAAAAGTGGTCCAGAGTCTTGCTCACCATGAGGGGAAGTGGAAGATAAAGTTACATCATTCTGAGGGTGAACTATTCCTTTAAGACTGATGTAATAGTGATACTTCTTTGAATGGAATGAGAAGAGTCGACTCGTGTCAGAACAAACTGCATCTTCATCTGCTGCTATTTAGCAGGCAGCAGCCGGACTTTAGTTCAATGGGCACACTTCGGCTGGGAACTCTGGGATCATGCCATTGTGTGGAAAAAGGAAGGGGGTGCTCTGAAGACCGAGCAGCGGTCCAGGCCAAGTTCACAGAAAGACGGTAGACCGGATTATAATTCAGGCATTTCGGAAAAAAGTGAAGAAATGAGCTACAACTCAAAAATACACAGCTTCTGGCTAAATTAAAAAATTTGGAGACATAAGAGTTGAGTGTAATAAAAATATCTGTCAAAATAATTTATTTGTTCTTACATACATTGGGGGAGTGGATAGCCCAGTGGTAGCGTCATGGGCTTGGGCGTGGAGGACCCGGGTTCAATTCCCCGACGTGACCCCTGGGTGAACCACCGTGGACCCCTGAGCAAGGTCCTTAAGTAGCAGCCCACTGCTCTCTGATACTCACAGTACAGAGATGGGTTAAATGCAGAGCCCTAATTTCCCCTCTGGGATCATACAAGTATAACAAATAAAAAAAAATATATATATATATATATACAGCCATGGAAAAAATTAAGAGACCACCCTTATGTAAAAAATAATGGTTAAGCAATCGAGCACCAACTGTGGTGTGAATCCAGTGCCATAGGTATTCATTTAAGAACTTAATAACCAAAATCACTTTTCAAAAAAAAAAGCATGAAAATGGTAATCTGTTCTGAAATTAAACTCTTATGAGCTATTTTTGTTGTTATCATTATATTTGTCCGGACAAATGTACTTTTAATAGTACCAGGCATTAAAATGATCAAGAAACATGAGAAAACAAGGTGGTCTATTCATTTTTTCCATGACTGGATTTTTTTAATTTTTTGTGTTTTTTTTATTTGTTTATTTATTTTTGACGGATGTTATGATGCAAGCTGTGAGCTGCTGGACACCTGAATTTCCCCTTCTGGGAATGAATAACGTATTCTTCTACCTACCCCGTACACATACTATCTGTCTAAAGTTTCACAAGATTGTTGTGTTTAACTGCTTGTTTAATTGATCAAAGTCTTAACCAATAACAAAAAAAATAATGATAAAAAAAAGAGTTTTATGAAAACATTCACTAAAAATTTCTTGAAGGCAGGATGGATGATGTTTTCCAGCAGCATTTTTTACTAGACTGCCTAAAGTCTTTTATTGCAGACAATTAATTAAATATTCTGACACAAAAATGTAAAAAATGAATCACCAGTGGAACGTACAGGACTGACAAACTTCATTGGATGGGATGTGAATGGCCCACGCTGATTTATTGAATGATTATTATGTCCATCAAAGTCGACTGTCATACAAGGTCTAACCTGGTATCGCAAGATAAAAAGGTAGATACTGAATGTAAATTTGAATCATTTGTCACATTTTTCACAAGATGTTTTTCATAGTGATGGACATTTCAGAGTTTGTTCATTTCTGTAAGCCACATGAAACTGATGTGAGCCCACGATTATCAAATGACAGGTTCTGATTCGATTCAATGAACAAGGCCGGAAATGAAAAGGCAGCGCAGGAAGATTAAAACGGGAACAGGAACTGCTGCCTGTCCCTCTGAAACACAAACAGCTGAATACCAACCCCACAGAGGGGAAGGACAACTTCATTTTGTGCTGGCAATGAAAAGCTTAAACGCTCCAGGAGAAAGCGGCTGAAAGATGTCGCAAAATATTAGCCAAATTATTAAGCTACTGATAGCAGAAATGTGACTCCACTCCAGTAATACTCTCACATTCCCTCACTAGCTTTGACTTTTTACTTTCAAATCGCAACAAGAAGATAAACGCACCGAGATGTGCTGAGTCATGATCAGTCATGGATAAACTTTCAGTCTGCTTTGATTTTAGACTTTAATACCGACTGAGTTGATGTGCATCACCTATATATTTTGACAAATGAAACAACATCAGTGTTATGACGAGACACTGCAGGTACAAACCCTGTTTTACCATCACCTGGTCAATTTTGAGATTTTTGTTTTTCCTCCTTCAGCATGTTTTCTTTCAGACTCGCGTAAAAAATAGTCAAAAATCAACATTTTAGTTTGTTTCCTGATTCTTTGTCTGATGCTCCCAAATGTCCTCAAACTGCAGCTAAAGTTGGTGTTTTTAACGGAGCAGCACCGTGGTGCTCGTCTGAACCCGTCATGTCTGGTTTCCATGGAAACGTCTCTTTTTCCTGAACCATGTCATCTCACCCAAACTTGATGTTTCCAGCTCATGAATCTGATTGGATCTGATGTCTGTAAATAGTTATAGAACAAAAATGTGGAGAATTTTACAATCCAGAACTTTAAAGGCCGTTTTCTCTAAATGAGTTTTTTCTCTTATTCCGGGTAAAAAATCTCCACTTCAGGAGCACTTACAGAAACCAAACTTTCATGTTTTGATCCTGACTGGATTCTTAAAGTTTTTACAGAAGGATTTTGGCTATATAACACCTAATTTACATAATTTAAACATAAAATTTCAGGAAACTTGCAATACAAGAAATGATAGCTGTAATGTGAGGAATAAAGCAGGAGAGTTTCATGGCGATACCAGTAAGTTACATTTCTTATCCTATTGCCTGGAGTGTCTGGCCTTAAAGGTACAGTATATAGGAATTACTGATATCAAGTGGTGAAGATGGGTATTGCAGGAAAAGATGTTTTCTTTCAAATAACTTCATATTCCAGCACTGTTGTGAATGTACGGTGGCCGTTAGTGGCCAAAATTCTCCCAGACATGAAGATGGTTTCATGTGTGAGTGGATCAGTGGTCTCAGGTGTATCTGTGACTGGACCATGAGGAACTACTTTAATGTCTTTTAAGACATTACTGATCCCATTAAACAAAGCTGCTACAGCAGTTTGAAAGTTCAGAGGTTTCTCATTTCACACACATTGTTTTGTTCATTCTAGGACCCCGTAGTAAAAATGGTGGAACAAATATGGCAGCTTCCATGTGTGTGCACCGCACAGCAAGTAGATATGAATGACTCATTCTAAGAAAATAAACATAGAACAGTCATTCTAGTGCAGCAATTACACATTAAAAGAAACACAGTTTTGAATTATATATCACATTTTTCTGCCACTGACCTTTGATTTTTTACACACTGTACCATTAAAGAACAATAGAAATGCATGTTTACAGTCAAAACACATGATGCTTACATCATCGCATTTTGTGCACAGAAACTAAAGTATTCCACAAAAACTAAAATCTAGCAGGGTCCCCGGCCAGGCAAAATAAACGTGATTGTTTTCTCCAGTTTCATCCCCACATGTGTGGCTGATCATCCACAAATACAAGCTGGTTTGCAGCATGCTGCTGCCTCGTTCCAACGGTGAACCAGATCCACCAAAACCCACTTTTCAATCCTGTTTACAAAGTTCCTGGTCATTTTCAGCTTTAGTTTTTATCATCCAGTGTCCAGAACAGTTATTGCTGCTGCTAGTTAAACACCCACATCAGCTTTATCTGGATGAGAGAAGCTGATTTTTTGGCTGCAGGTGTTGTGTCTAAGTGGTGAACCAGATCTAAGATGACGTGCTGACATTAATTAAAAGTGATTTTAACAGCGGAATCAGCTGTGGTATCCTGCGATATGCTCGTTCTCAGCATCAGCAGGTGAAGAGGAGCGTGTTTGCATCTTCATCTGATCAGTATAGTTTAAACTAATATCTGTGTCTGAGTTTCAGGTGGCTGACGTCACGCTCCGTCTGAGGCGCATGCACGTGGACGTGCGCGTGTCTGTGGGTGGTCCATCACAGAAACTCAGAGGGCAGCTATGACATGCTGTCATGTAAACCTGATAACCAACAGCAGTTTAGTTTTTAATTCAAGAGCTCAATATAAACCTGTTCTACAGGAAATGAGACCGGAAACTGGTTTGTGAGCTGGTGCTGGATAGAAACCAGATCAGGATCATGAACCTGACGCTGTAGGTGGTGCTGGATAGAAACCAGATCAGGATCATGAACCTGACGCTGTAGGCGGTGCTGGATAGAAACCAGATCAGGATCATGAACCTGACGCTGTAGGTGGTGCTGGATAGAAACCAGATCAGGATCATGAACCTGACGCTGTAGGTGGTGCTGGATAGAAACCAGATCAGGATCATGAACCTGACGCTGTAGGTGGTGCTGGATAGAAACCAGATCAGGATCATGAACCTGACGCTGTAGGTGGTGCTGGATAGAAACCAGATCAGGATCATGAACCTGACGCTGTAGGTGGTGCTGGATAGAAACCAGATCAGGATAATGAACCTGACGCTGTAGGTGGTGCTGGATAGAAACCAGATCAGGATCATGAACCTGACGCTGTAGGTGGTGCTGGATAGAAACCAGATCAGGATAATGAACCTGACGCTGTAGGTGGTGCTGGATAGAAACCAGATCAGGATAATGAACCTGACGCTGTAGGTGGTGCTGGATAGAAACCAGATCAGGATACATGAACCTGACGCTGTAGGTGGTGCTGGATAGAAACCAGATCAGGATAATGAACCTGACGCTGTAGGTGGTGCTGGATAGAAACCAGATCAGGATCATGAACCTGACGCTGTAGGTGGTGCTGGATAGAAACCAGATCAGGATACTGAACCTGACGCTGTAGGTGGTGCTGGATAGAAACCAGATCAGGATACTGAACCTGACGCTGTAGGTGGTGCTGGATAGAAACCAGATCAGGATACTGAACCTGACGCTGTAGGTGGTGCTGGATAGAAACCAGATCAGGATCATGAACCTGACGCTGTAGGTGGTGCTGGATAGAAACCAGATCAGGATCATGAACCTGACGCTGTAGGTGGTGCTGGATAGAAACCAGATCAGGATCATGAACCTGACGCTGTAGGTGGTGCTGGATAGAAACCAGATCAGGATACTGAACCTGACGCTGTAGGTGGTGCTGGATAGAAACCAGATCAGGATACTGAACCTGACGCTGTAGGTGGTGCTGGATAGAAACCAGATCAGGATCATGAACCTGACGCTGTAGGTGGTGCTGGATAGAAACCAGATCAGGATCATGAACCTGACGCTGTAGGTGGTGCTGGATAGAAACCAGATCAGGATACTGAACCTGACGCTGTAGGTGGTGCTGGATAGAAACCAGATCAGGATCATGAACCTCACGCTGTAGGTGGTGCTGGATAGAAACCAGATCAGGATCATGAACCTCACGCTGTAGGTGGTGCTGGATAGAAACCAGATCAGGATACTGAACCTGACGCTGTAGGTGGTGCTGGATAGAAACCAGATCAGTATACTGAACCTGACGCTGTAGGTGGTGCTGGATAGAAACCAGATCAGGAAACTGAACCTGAAGCTGTAGGTGGTGCTGGATAGAAACCAGATCAGGATACTGAACCTGACGCTGTAGGTGGTGCTGGATAGAAACCAGATCAGGATCATGAACCTGACACTGTAGGTGGTGCTGGATAGAAACCAGATCAGGATAATGAACCTTACGCTGTAGGTCTTTCTGGGTCCGGTAGGACGGGGACCCTGCCTATACAATGATAGCAAACACTGGGTTGGGTTTGTAGAATGCACACGGCTGTGATGTTAAAGTTTAGTGAACTTGTTGATAAAACACAAGACGGTTAAAGGATAAGTTTCTTTTTTTTCCAACCTGGACCTTATTTCTATGAGTTCATATGAGCATTTACTCACCGGTAAAGTTTCTGCATCACTTTGAGTCCTTCAGAGGATATTACGTCGGGTCGCCCTTTGGTGAACGTCCAGTATAACGGTGGAGACGGGGTACTGAGAATGAGAACTTTTGTCCTGAGAGTTCAGAGTTTCTCTTATCGTGTTTTTGTTGTAGCAGCTGATCTTCTCAGCTGTATGATGGAAACGCGCATCGTGAACGCACGGCCCCGAAAAGTGTGTACAACCCTGATAACTAACGGAAATATAAATCTGGACTCACAGAACAATTACTCATTCGTTCGTTCAATCTACTTAAAATAGTGATGAAAAAAAGCAGTTTTACTGCAGATAATGTCTGATAGAGAGGCTGCCCCGTCTCTACCATGACACTGATGTACACCGAAGGGCAACTCAGCGTAATATCCTCTGTAGGACTCAAAGTGATGCAGAAACTTTACTGGTGAGTAAATGCACATATAAAATTCTAGAAATAAGGTCCATGTTGAAAAAGAAGAAACTTATCCTTTAATATTTGTTCATTTTTTCTCCATTACTGTACCAAGGAAAAACCGAACCGTGATTTTTGTGTACCGTTACGGCCCTACTACGGCCACACTACGGAAGCCGTGGCAGACCAAACCAGACGAGATCGCTTTCTTTCTTTCTTTCTTTCTTTCTTTCTTTCTTTCTTTCTTTCTTTCTTTCTCTCTTTTAAATCAATATCCAACCTCTCTTGTGTTTGTCTGCAGCTTGGTCACTCTTAGCACAATTTCTTCTTCTACGCTTGCATTATCCGCAGAACGTCAAAGCCTCTGTAGTGTTGTGAACTCGCATTGAGGAAGTACGATGTTCTACTGTTTAGTCTCTAAAAATCTACTATATGATGTGGTTTCCAGTAAATTCTGGACGCTACCCACTCAGGACACTTGGATTACACTGGACGAGCAGAATGGAGGATTACGGCTGGGGGGAGTGGGTAGTGTAGTGGGAATGTCGCAGGCTTTGGTGCGAAGGACCCAGGTTTACCACAGTGGTTTACCCAGCACTCGGGTAAACTACTGTGGACCCTTGAGCAAGGTCCTTAACCCCCACCAACTGCTCCCCGGATGCTTCAAATAGCAGCCCACTGCTCTCAGGTTCAGCCAGAGATGGGTTAAATGCAGAGAATGAATTTCCTAATTGGCTCTAATTGGGATTAATAAAGTATCTTTTATATCTTTTCTGTTTATTTCTTTTTCAGTTTTTGTGGACTTTTATGGACCTTTTTGTTTTGAGCGCAGCTGAACTCCATTATATGAAAGTCAGTGGATAACAACACCCCCACCCCCCCCCCCCCTCACCCCCGGATCGCCGGCTGCAGTTGAGATATTTAAAAAAGCCCCAGAGTCTTGCTCAGCATGAGGATGAGGAGAAGATGAAGTGAGTGTACTTTTCCTTTATGGAGGGGAATAATTCAAGCCTGGTCATTTTCTTTATTTCTATTCTGAAATGTTTCCATTTTTATGTGCAAAAATAAATCGAACTTTAAAACAACTCATCAAAGAAGTAGAGTTTAACGCTGGAAGTGTTTGAGACGACTCTAGATAATTTGGTCAAAGCATGAGTGTTTCTGTTGTTTTCCATAAACCTGCAGGAACCCAGAGGGATTAGCGCCACTACCAAACACTTGCTTTAGAGGATTATCTGCGGTTGCTGAACATGGAGAGAGTTAATAGAGAAATAATTACTCTGAATTTTTCACTTCCCTCAGGCAAAATCTAGACTGATGGTGAAGTTTTCACCCGGTAACATGAAGGATGATTAATATGTTTACTGATGGAAGTCAGCTGAAACATCTCCACAAGCGAGATCAGGTAAGTGTGGAGGTGGGACGTACGAAGTCCATCAATCACTGGTGACAGCGGGGACGGACATGGGGATCATCATCATCATCATCATCAGCTAGAGGAGAGGGGGTTTCACTCCATGAAATTACAGGGCAGATTAGTGATATCAACACATTTCCAGCATTACAACACTAATGCTAATCACCACGTAACAGCTACAGTATTAAGTCATGCTCATAAATATAAATACATGACATTTAGGAACTCTGTGTGCTCATATCTTACTAACATTCCTGGATTATTGTTCTCCCTTTGGGCTTTGTCAAGCTTTTGACACCAGGAGGACCTTTAAACTTGTGAGTTATGATTCTTCTTTCTGAGCAAAGTGACCTCAGCAGCTCTGGGAAAAAGTCTCGGGCGATACGTCACTGAATGGATCATATCCAGACTGGATTGTCGGACTGTACAGCTGCTTTCACACCTGCATTGTGGAATATTTGCGGTAAAGTCCATTCGCTCTTTAAAGGGATAGTACACCCACAGAATGATGGTCCTTCATCTTCTCCTCACCCTCATGCTGAGCGAGACTCTGGAGCACTTTTTAATATCTCAAATGCAGCTGGAGATCCAAGGGGGGTTTCATATCCTCCCAACTTCCAAATAATGGAGTTCACCGGTGACTGAAACAAAAAGGTCCATAAAAGTCCACAAAAACTTGTCAATATTCCTCCATACTGCTCGTCCAATGTAATCCAAGTGTCCTGAGTGGGTAGCGTCCAGAATTTACTGCAAACCACATCATAGAGTAGATTTTTAGAGCCTAAACAGTGGAACACGGAGCTGCTTGCATTATCGGCAGAGTAGGCGCTGAACGCCACGGCTTTCGTAGTGTTGCGAACTCGCAGGGGAGCGTTTTGCGGCAGCTAAACTAAAGATATGGCAGCATGGTGAACCATAAATAAGAAAAAGCAACTGCGTCTCCTGACCTTTGAAGTGGTCCTGAAGCCACATCAAGGGTGCATTACTGCCCCCTACAGGTGACCCATCTAACGAGATCTTGTGGCACAAGAGGAGTCTCCACCATTATACTGATGTACACCAAAGGGCAACTCAGCGAAATATCTCCCGAAGGAGTAAAAGTGATGCAGAATCTTTACCGATGAGTAAAAGCATGTCTGAACTCAATAAGGTCCAGGTTGAAAAAACAGAAACTTATCCTTTAAGTCTCATACTGTATTCTATCATTTAATTCTAATTTTGGAGATGCCGGCCTATATCTTGTAATATTCATGGTCAATGTTCTGTCTGTGATTTCAAATTTCTCAATAAAGTTCTGTAAAAAAAAAAAAAAAAAAAAAACACCCACCCTTAGGTTTTAGAAGCTGTAACTCTGTCAACAATATAATTAACCTGTAGGGGTCTACAGGTTAATTATATTGTTGACAGAGTTACAGCTTCTGTGCATACAACACTAAAAGTTTCCCCCTAAAACACGAGGTGAAACGGTTACCAGAGGCCGGCTCCTTGGTTTCATTAACTTTTATTCAGCTTCAAGCAGAGTTCAACAAAATGGGGCAGGAAAGTGTTCAATTTAGGCTGGAAAGAGAGTTTAACAAGAAATAAAACAGCCATTTGCAGAGTTGGGACAGCTCAGTATTTATCATTAATAGATGAGAACAGGAGCAACCCCATGTTTCTTTTCAGCACTATAATTAGGCTGATTAAGAGTCCTAGCTCTGACGAGCGCGTATTCCTTCAACAATCAGCTCTGATGACTTCATGAGCTGTTACATCTCATCCCAACCACACAGCTGAATTAACTTTTCCCTCCACACACTTTCATGATTGGCTTTTAAAGTTGCTTTGACTGAACCTTTATGAAATATCCATTTCTCTCTAAATATTCACTAGTGTTGTTTGCAATTCATCGATCCGGCGATGCATCACGATGGGTCATATGACGATTTGGCATCGATTAATTTGCCACGGAAAACGAAACCATAAAAAACCTGTTCCAAAACCACGACGGGCTCCCCGCCGCCACCCGGACAGTTTAACCAGTGACGCACAACAACAAGAATGCCCCCTCCCCCATGCAGCTCAGTGCTCCAGCTAAAGAGCCTGCAATAGTGTCACCACCTGGATACAGCTCACATGTTTGGAAGTCGTTTTGGTTTTAGGAAAACTAACAAAACTCTGGACAAGACAATGAAATGAAATACCTTCGTAATACAACGAACATGCTGCAGCACCTCCAGCGATTCCATCCAGAGACGGAGAATGCACCCCCGCCTGTCCCAACACAACAGAGGACCATCTTTGATACGATCACTAAACTTCCCAGGAATTCGGAGGAAGCCCGTCGGATCACGCATGCAACAGGACGATTTATTGGCACGGATCTGCAGCCTTATTCAGCGGCGAACAACAATACTGCGAGCCGCGGAGCCACGTTACAAATGCCCGCATCGCACCTGTTTTACAACGAAGGAGGTCCCAAAAATCTACAACGATGCTGAAGACGTAAATATTTGTTGGCTATTTGTTTGTGCAAGCTAGGTCTCTGTTATCGCGTCATTATGTCGCTAAGTGTTCTGGACTTAGAGGGTCTGTGTCGGTTCAACGTAACTGAAAAGCAAAGCCACCATTGTTATTTTCATAACTTTGTTTTTAATATACTGTACAATGTCGTGTACATGGTCACTTCAACTACAAGCTTTTATAGACTAATCTGGGCAAACGCCATCAGCAGACCGCCATCGCTTAGGGAGACATTTCTGCACATGTGTAATTAGAACAGATGAAATTAGGGCTGTTTTTTTTTTATTAAATATCGAGGAAATCTGGAAAGATGTGCACATTTCTTGGTTTTTGGAACAGCAGTGATAACTTTAGCAGAAGGACCGTGTGTCCTTGAATTAATAATCTAATTTATTTACAAATGTAGCATCAAATGAAGAAAAAAAAATTTTAGATGCAAAAAAAGCATTAAAAATCGCAATAATCGTGATTATTATGGTCTCAATAATCGAATCGAATCGACACACTGTAAATCGCCATAATCGAAAAATCGTGGGTCCCATAATTGTAATCGAATCAAATCGTGAAGTAATCTAGATGGGGGAACACTAATATTCACACAGAAATATTTGCTCAGAAATAATCTCTTTGAAGAGATTCAGTCAGGATTCAGAGGACAGAAGCGGTTGTAGCAAGGGTGGCTATCGAGCGTGTACTGGTCCTGTTGGATCTGATACCTTCTATCACAACATTCTGTTACAGAGGTTTCAGCTGATACTGAATTCAAAGAAACTGTATCAGGCTGGTATAGATAGTTTCTGAGCAACGTCACAGATAGGATGCACGCTCAGCCAGGAGGCAAGAAAACCCGGGAAAAGCATCAAGAACTATGTGTTTGCATGCAAGACTCCACTTTTAATGCAGATGAGGTCATGATGACGTCAAAGTGTCAGGAAATATGTTTGAGTCCTGATATTTGTTTGGTTGTGAAAATCCAAACGTTAATGCATGTAAACGGTTACCATGGTGATAACAGGACAGTAGGAGCGACTGTCTTCAGAAACCCTCTGATAACTTCTGCAGGTTCAGATCCATGATTTATTTAGTCTTTCACCATGGTAACCATGGTCACCATGTCAGATTAAACCACCGTGGTGGCAGAAATGATTCCCGTGTTGTAGTGGGGAGACTGGTACTGGAACAATACCAGTATCACGGCCGCGACCAGTCATTGATCAGTTCACGGCTGCATCCCAACACTGTAGCTGTGATACAGCCGTCCTCTGCTCACACACGGAGAATAAAAAGAAGAAGAAACTGTTGGTGGAGCCGTTTACAGACATTCACGCTGCATAACAACACATCCCGGAGATTTAATACGAAGTACGGGGTCCTAAATCAGAGTTTCTACCGTTAGCTTGTTAGCAGTTAGCTAGTCTGTCTGCTGTCTACCAGGATTTCATCCACAATAAAGCAGAACGTTCCACAAGCAGCGAGACTCACCGACAGCAATGCAGGTGAGTCCCTAACAGCTGGAATCAGCTCCTTTCCAAACGTAGTGATGATGTCATCTTTGCCTGGTTTAATCCAGACTAGTGAAAGTTGCTCCTGTATGGAGGAGGTGAAGACGACACGGAGCTGAACCTGCTGCAGACAGCAGACTGTTGGGACCATTTTGGTTTGAACAAAGAGTCTAAACCAAAGTTTAAGCCGCTTTCTAACTCAGCTTTTTCCAACACTAGGTCCAACACAAATAATATCCATGTAATAACCAAAAAAATGCCGTTTCCGGGTGATGACTCCCTTACCAAATTCGTATAATGGTAACAGAAACATAAAACAGCAACGCTGCGTCAGTGTTTTTTTTAAATTTGTCATCAAAATGCAGATTTATACAGTATAATTTAAAGGAGTGATGACATAACAGTTAAAAACTAGTTTATGTTGTTGGCATTACTGCATATGTAAATACTCCAAAGAAAAAAACGGCATTTTTTACAGCGGAGTATTGTTTTGAAACGCCAGACCTCACTTCCTCAGTAATACAGTTGGGTCCGGTGATGATATGGAGCTTTACCCAGAGACCACGTTGACTTCATTTTGATTGGCTACACCTTATTTGGCTATGACCTTATTTGGAGAATCTAGGTCAAGCTGCGGTCGGAGTTTGCTAAAGGCTAACTGCTAGCAACATGGGCAGTTCAGATAGTGTGCTACGTTTATCAGACAAGACAGCATTTAGAAAATAAATAAACTTACAGGTAATGACAAGGTTGTGGCCCCCTCCCTCAGTGTTGCTGCAGAAGTTTTCTTTTAAATCCATTTGTTTGAAAATCCAGACCTGACTGCACAGAAGTTACTACTAGCTCCATACTCGAAGCTGAATCAGACAGGGAGGGGAGTGGGGGAGCAGGACAGTGCATAAACCGTTAGGAGAGAGGGGGGGGGGGCGCTGTTTACTTGATAGTGTGCTCTTATTGGAGCAATTAAATTACGTAGAATGATGGAACTACGTAGAATGATGGAACTACGTAGAATGATAGAACTACGTAGAATGATAGGCTGCTGTCTGATTCAACTGTTTCTGAGCAGAGAGACAAAGCTGACAGACCATAAACAGGAACTTTGATTCTCACTCTGGTCATTCACATGGCCTCATCAGTGCACAATAGATCATATTATACACCCAAAACCCCAGAAAAGTGAAATTTGATGTCATGGCACCTTTAAAACACAACAATCTGTTTGTTCCGTCAGGTTACTTTACATTTTTAAATACATTTATGAATGATATGAGTGAGTGTTAGGTCATAGATTGCAGTACAAACAGGCTTTTTGCCCCCTGGTTGCCTAGCAACTACCAATGTTTGTAAAGGGAAACCATCTATAAGTCATATAAAACATGTAAGTAATGAGTCTTCCTCACACGCTAGAGTAAATCATGGAGATCCGCATGGTTCTTTACTTGGAACGATACTTTTTACATCATACATGCTTCCTTTAACATTGTTGCATGTCATAAAACGTTCTTTCTATGCAGACGATACTCAGATATACTTCTATATGAATCCTAATTAATTACTGGTCCTATTATAAACATGTCTTAAAAGACATGCATTTACTCAACAGTAAAATTTCTGCATCACTTTGAGTCCTTCGGAAGATATTACATTGAGAGTCACCCTTCGGTGCATCCAGTATCATGGTGGAGACGGGGCAGTCACTATATCAGACATTATCTGCAGTAAAACTCCTTAATTTTATCACTACTTTAAGTAGAATGAAGGAATGAATAAGTACTATTGTCCTGTGGGTTCAGAGTTTCTCTAATCGTGTTTTTGTTGTCTGGGTATCAGTTGATCTTCTCAGCTGTACTATGGAAGTGCACATCGTGAACGCGCGGCCCTGAAAAGTGTGTAGAACCCTGATAACTAACGGAAAGATAAATCTGGACTCACAGGACAATAGTACTCGTTCGTTCCTTCATTCTACAGAAAGTATTGATGAAATTGAGGAGTTTTATAGGATAATGTCTGATATAGTGACCGCACCATCTCTCCCATTTTACAGGATGCATGCTGAAGGGCGACTCAGTGTAATATCTTCCCAAAGAGTCAAAGTGATGCTGAAACTTTACTGGTGAGTAAATGCACGTATAAACTCCTAGAAATAAGGTTCAGGTTGAAAAACGGAAAGTTATCCTTTCAAGACGTAACATCTGACCACATGACAATAAAAAGACCTGGACGAGGGAGCAGACACCCTCTCTAGATCAAAGTTCAGGTTTTCCATTTTGTTAAAGGAGTCATCACCCAGAAATGCCACGTTTTCACGTTAAACATGTGTACTGGAACAGGACCTCAGTAAAAAACATGCCAGAAACTCCAGAGAGTGAAAGTAACTTTGTCTTTGAGTGCAGGCGCTCTCTTCTCACCAGAATCGGCCACAAGCACGCGCTCTCCACAGTACGCCATTTTGTTTTTCGGACGCGGATGACGTGAACTACAGAAGCTGCTAGCTGCTAAGCTAGCCTCTTTAGCACCACCTGAAATCAGCTGATTACCTGCCGCGGATTAATGCCGATTAATGACCAGCTTTGTCAGAGAGGAGGACAATGATGTGATGTCGACTACGAGTGGAAAAAAAAAACGCCATGCTATGCTGTTTCAGCAGAAATTCATCAGTTTTCAGTGTAACAGGAGGGACAGCTTTACCAGGGAGCAGTGGATCATATTTATCAGTGAGGATGTGCAGTCGGTAAGTGTTGCTGCTGTGTAACTTATTGTCTTTTGTGTCAGAGACCAGTAAACGATGGTAGACGAGCGGACAAGCTGCTAACGTAGCTACAGAAGCTAACAGTGTTTGGTTCACTTCACGTCAGACGTCCGCTCCTTATATTCATCAGAGTCCAGCCCTTTTACTCCGGATCCTCTCCATCAACCGCACCGTTACGTTTTTATCACGTTTTTCTCTGCTGGGACATCATTTCCTTCACCTGCTCTGTCCTGATAAAACTTTGTTTTGGCTTTGACGTTTGCCTCGTGAACGCGCTTACAGACAGCTCTGATTCTCGTACGTATTCTCACCACAAACAAAAGTTGGAGATAAAAAGAGGTTAAAACGAGCTCATTAAATTTGCCTCCCACCCAACTAGAATTAAAAATTCATTTGAAGATAATTTAAGAAGGATTGTGGATGTAAAACAGCAGGTTATGACACCTTTAAAGGTCAAGGCAGAACAGGGGATTAGATGAGAATAATCATTAACTAACTAAGTTAACTAATAAACGTAGCTATAAAACGACTTTATCCGAAATACCTATGCTTGGATTACACAACATTATATTGAATCATAGCTGGTCTTGACTGGGTTTTGCTGTAAATCAGAATGAGTGACGCTCCAATGCCTTGGTGCAGGCAGACGTAATTTGGCCAAAATAAACTGATTTTTCTCCAAAGATTAATAAACTGAGACCATTTGGTCCATTTAGACCTATAAACAGCAATAAACATAGTTCAGTTTAACTGCACGCTGAACAATGACACTTGGTGAAATCAGTCTTTGCAGCCGGAAAAAGAAAATTGATCTGTGTGTCCAGAAAAAAACATCCACTCCACTAAATAATCCCTCAGTTGTGTCTGAACAAAACATTTCCCCATTATGAATATTTTCAGTTATTACGGTCCAGAAGAAAATATCTTGTTTGGAAAAATACCTTTTCTTTTCAACAGATCTTTATAAAAACGGACTGTTTCAGAGGATTGTCACTTTTCTGTTCAACACAAAACGTCTGTATCACAGCCACGACTTCAATTAGTAAAGAAGCCATTAAGATATCAGGCAGTTTTTTGCAAATTCTCCAAAAATCCAAGCCTGAAAATACAAAGCAAACCAAGCGATACAACAGAGTCAGGTCTGAAGGGCTTCTCCAGCCCGGGCTGCAGGCTCAGGGCTATGCTGGAGCCTCAGTGGTGAATATTAGATTGCACGCCTCCAGATCTCATTAAGAGAAGCAACAGGACAATGTCTGCATGTCAAACAGGACCAGAGGCCATCCAGCATCCTGTTCAGATCCGACTGATTTTTGTATCACTGTGTCAGAAAAAACACGAGATACTGTATGATGTTTTATGTACGGTAACTATGATTAGTTCAATTAAAACATTTTTTAAGGATATGTTTATATTTGCTGTTCAAGCATTTTTACTTATTAAAAAACTGTGTCCAAATTTGAAATTTGAGACTGGAGAGCATGTGATAAACGGACTACATGACATTTGCTCATTGCATACAGCACACAGGTTAAAAAGACAGATGTGAGGAGAAGCCTGTCGGCCTCACACTTACAGTATCTTCAGCTTGAAGGGTTTCCTCTAACTTTCTTTTCCAGATGGTCGTTCACTGAAAAGGAAACAGAAATGAGTCAATTTCCACAAACAGAAACACCAATCAGGAGAAAAGACGACAAGTGGTTCAAGAAGCGTTTTTTTTTCCTGCTAAAATAAATGTGTGAAATGAGTCCATGAAGACGTTTGAATGAGACAAATTAAATTAGTGGGTCACAATGGGCTATTTAACTAAGATGTCCAGCATTTAACACAATTAACTGCAGTTTTAAATAAAAGCTGCTTGTGCCTCAAGGCGTACGTCTGATGGTAGTTAACCACTGGCAATCACTAATTAACACACTTTACATCAACAAAACGGGACAATTTCCATGATTTTGTGAAAATAAAAGTCAACACGCCCCCTGGTCTCCTTTCCCAAGACCCCCCCCCCCCCCCCCCCCCCTCTCTACCTCACACACACACACGTAGGGTTTTGGGGAGGGTGCGTGTCAAGCGGGCGTGGTGAGGGAGGGCACCAAATGCCTTTGGAAAAAAAAAAAAAAAAAGTCAACACGCTGGATCAGCTGATGAGGCTCCGCCCTAAAAAGGAGGAGAACATCGACAGTAATATCTGCTCTACTATCTGTATAACGTTTGTATGGATTTAACCACAAAAGAAACATGTTGTGTAATCTTAACCATTTAGGCCAGGGATCACCAACTCCGGACATCTTGGGCCAGTGACCAGAGGGTTTTTAATGCCACCCTGTGCCAACACACCTGACCCAAATCAATGAGTCATTGTGCAGAACTTCATAGGCTGTTGGACCCATTTAATTTGAGTCAGGTGTGTTGGAGCAGGGACCTGTTGAAAATCTTACGGACACTGGCCCAAGAGGTCCAGAGTTGATGATCCCTGATTTAGGCCATTACGGTTTCTGTTAATGGTGGTATTTTTTTAAACATTATTAATGAACCTTTACACTGTTAACACAGATTTGTGGACCCATTTGAAGGCAGCAGATGGCACACCGTAAATAACAAGATGAGGCACGTATCAAAGGGGAATTTGGCTTTTTTTGAAGCTGCGGTGTGTTTTCATCTGTCCCTTCATATGTGTGAGTGATGGAGAAAGGAATTTTCCAGATAGCTCCAGTATTTATCCGGCAGGCAGCCCAGCAGCAGCTAGCAGCGCAGCTAATGATAAGTATGGGGCAAATGGCCACCACGTCTAAGTTTGCCCTAAAAACCTGCTTTTTTCCACACTGAAGGGCTCAGATAGTCTCAATGAGTGTCCGACACCATACTAGAGAGGAGACATGAGCCAAAGTATCTACATTGCCTGGAGATCAATGTTTGTTTTGGGGCTGTGTCCAAATCTTACACTGAAAATCAAATCTCGTTCCCAAATCGCGCGATAACTCACGTCAGAACACCGGCAAGTTATCAGAACACCGGAAAATGATCAGATCACCGGTGAGTTATCAGAACACCGGCGAGTTATCAGAACACCGGTAAGTTATCAGAACACTGGCTCGTTATCAGAACACCGGCCAGTTAGCAGAACACCGGTAAGTTATCAGAACACCGGCGAGTTATCAGAACACTGGTGAGTTAGCAGAACACCGGCGAGTTATCAGAACACCGGTAAGTTATCAGAACACCGGCTAGTTATCAGAACACCGGCTAGTTATCAGAACCCTGGGAGTAATCAGAACACCGGTAAGTTATCAGAACACCGGCGAGTTATCAGAACACCGGTGAGTTAGCAGAACACCGGCGAGTTATCAGAACACCGGCAAGTTATCAGAACACCGGCGAGTTATCAGAACAACGGCTAGTTATCAGAACACCGGCTAGTTATCAGAACACCGGAGAGTTATCAGAACACCGGCGAGTTATCAGAACACCGGTGAGTTATCAGAACACCGCGTGAGCTATCAGAACACCAACCCGTAAGTTATCAGAACACCGGCTAGTTATCAGAACACCGGCGAGTTATCAGAACACCGGCTAGTTATCAGAACACCGGAGAGTTATCAGAACACCGGTAAGTTATCAGAACACTGGCTAGTTAGCAGAACACCGGCCAGTTAGCAGAACACCGGTAAGTTATCAGAACACCGGCGAGTTATCAGAACACTGGTGAGTTAGCAGAACACCGGCGAGTTATCAGAACACCGGTAAGTTATCAGAACACCGGCTAGTTATCAGAACACCGGCTAGTTATCAGAACCCTGGGAGTTATCAGAACACCGGTAAGTTATCAGAACACCGGCTAGTTATCAGAACACCGGCTAGTTATCAGAACCCTGGGAGTTATCAGAACACCGGTAAGTTATCAGAACACCGGCGAGTTATCAGAACACCGGTGAGTTAGCAGAACACCGGCGAGTTATCAGAACACCGGCAAGTTATCAGAACACCGGCGAGTTATCAGAACACCGGCTAGTTATCAGAACACCGGCGAGTTATCAGAACACCGGTGAGTTATCAGAACACCGGTGAGCTATCAGAACACCGGCGAGTTATCAGAAACCCAGCTAGTTATCAGAACACCGGCTAGTTATCCGAACACCGGTAAGTTATCAGAACACCGGCTAGTTATCAGAACACCGGCGAGTTATCAGAACACCGGCTGGTTATCAGAACACCGGCTAGTTATCAGAACATCGGTAAGTTATCAGAACACCGGCGATTTATCAGAACACCGGTGAGTTAGCAGAACACTGGCGAGTTATCAGAACACCGGCAAGTTAGCAGAACACCGGCGAGTTATCAGAACACCGGCAAGTTAGCAGAACACCGGCGAGTTAGCAGAACACCCGTGAGTTATCAGATCACCGGCGAGTTATCAGAACACCGGTGAGTTAGCAGAACACCGGTAAGTTATCAGAACACCGGCGAGTTATCAGAACACCGGCGAGTTAGCAGAACACCGGCGAGTTAGCAGAACACCGGTGAGTTATCAGAACACCGGCAAGTTATCAGAACACCGGCTAGTTAGCAGAACACCGGTAAGTTATCAGAACACCGGCGAGTTATCAGAACACCGGCAAGTTATCAGAACACCGCGATTTATCAGAACACCGCGAGTTATCAGAACACCGCGAGGTTATCAGAACACCGGTGAATGATCAGAACACCGGTAAGTTATCAGAACAACGGTAAATGATCAGAACACCGGCGAGTTATCAGAACACCGGCGAGTTATCAGAACACCGGCAAGTTATCAGAACACCAGCGAGTTATCAGAACACCGTTGAGTTATCAGAACACCGGCAAGTTATCAGAACACCGGCTAGTTAGCAGAACACCGGTAAGTTATCAGAACACCGGCGAGTTATCAGAACACCGGCAAGTTATCAGAACACCGGCTAGTTAGCAGAACACCGTGAGTTATCAGAACACCGGCTAGTTAATAGAACACCGGTGAGTTATCAGAACACTGGTGAGTTATCAGAACACCGGCTAGTTATCAGAACACCGGCAAGTTATCAGAACACCGGTGAGTTATCAGAACACCGGCGAGTTAGAACACCGCGAGTTATCAGAACACCAGTGAGTTATCAGAACACCGGCGAGTTATCAGAACACCAGCAAGTTATCAGAACACCGGCTAGTTAGCAGAACACCGGTGAGTTATCAGAACACCGGCGAGTTATCAGAACACCGGCTAGTTATCAGAACACCGGCGAGTTAGCAGAACCCCGGTAAGTTATCAGAACACCGGCGAGTTATCAGAACACTGGTGAGTTAGCAGAACACTGGCGAGTTATCAGAACACCGGTAAGTTATCAGAACACCGGCTAGTTATCAGAACACCGGCTAGTTATCAGAACCCTGGGAGTTATCAGAACACCGGTAAGTTATCAGAACACCGGCGAGTTATCAGAACACTGGTGAGTTAGCAGAACACCGGCGAGTTATCAGAACACCGGCAAGTTATCAGAACACCGGCGAGTTATCAGAACACCGGCTAGTTATCAGAACACCGGCTAGTTATCAGAACACCGGTAAGTTATCAGAACACCGGCGGCTTATCAGAACACCGGTGAGTTAGCAGAACACCGGCGAGTTATCAGAACACCGGCGAGTTATCAGAACACCGGCTAGTTATCAGAACACCGGCTAGTTATCCGAACACCGGTAAGTTATCAGAACACCGGCTAGTTATCAGAACACCGGCGAGTTATCAGAACACCGGCTAGTTATCAGAACACCGGCTAGTTATCAGAACATCGGTAAGTTATCAGAACACCGGCGATTTATCAGAACACCGGTGAGTTAGCAGAACACCGGCGAGTTATCAGAACACCGGCAAGTTATCAGAACACCAGCGAGTTAGCAGAACACCGGCGAGTTAGCAGAACACCGGCGAGTTATCAGAACACCGGCAAGTTATCAGAACACCGGCGAGTTAGCAGAACACCCGTGAGTTATCAGATCACCGGCGAGTTATCAGATCACCGGTGAGTTAGCAGAACACCGGTAAGTTATCAGAACACCGGCGAGTTATCAGAACACCGGCGAGTTAGCAGAACACCGGCGAGTTATCAGAACACCGGTGAGTTATTAGAACACCGGCAAGTTATCAGAACACCGGCTAGTTAGCAGAACACCGGTAAGTTATCAGAAC
The DNA here is from genome assembly GCA_023101725.1 of Atherinomorus stipes. Taxonomy (NCBI): domain Eukaryota; kingdom Metazoa; phylum Chordata; class Actinopteri; order Atheriniformes; family Atherinidae; genus Atherinomorus; species Atherinomorus stipes. The sequence goes on along the minus strand of JALJCO010008135.1, from coordinate 228,624 downwards.
ACCGGCAAGTTATCAGAACACCGCGAGTTATCAGAACACCGCGAGTTATCAGAACACCGGTGAATGATCAGAACACCGGTAAGTTATCAGAACAACGGTAAATGATCAGAACACCGGCGAGTTATCAGAACACCGGAGAGTTATCAGAACACTGGTGAGTTATCAGAACACCGGCAAGTTATCAGAACACCGACTAGTTAGCAGAACACCGGTAAGTTATCAGAACACCGGCGAGTTATCAGAACACCGGCAAGTTATCAGAACACCGGCAAGTTATCAGAACACCGGCTAGTTAGCAGAACACCGTGAGTTATCAGAACACCGGCTAGTTAGCAGAACACCGGTGAGTTATCAGAACACTGGTAAGTTATCAGAACACCGGCTAGTTATCAGAACACCGGCAAGTTATCAGAACACCGGTGAGTTATCAGAACCCCGGCGAGTTATCAGAACACTGGTAAGTTATCAGAACACCGGCTAGTTATCAGAACACCGGCAAGTTATCAGAACACCGGTGAGTTATCAGAACCCCGGCGAGTTAGCAGTACACTGCAGAGTTATCAGAACACCGGCGAGTTATCAGAACACCGGCTAGTTATCAGAACACCGGCTAGTTATCAGAACACCGGTAAGTTATCAGAACACCGGTGAGTTATCAGAACACTGGCGAGTTATCAGAACACCGGTTAGTTATCAGAACACCGGTAAGTTATCAGAACACAGGCGAGTAATCAGAACACTGGCGAGTTATCAGAACACCGCCGAGTTATCAGAACACCAGTGAGTTATCAAAACACCGGCGAGTTTAGACACTGGCGAGTTATCAGAACACCAGTGAGTTATCAGAACAATGCGAGTTATCAGAACACCGGTGAGTTATCAAAACACCGGCGAGTTAAGACACTGGTGAGTTATCAGAACACCGATGAGTTATCAGAACACTGCGAGTTATCAGAACACCGGTGAGTTATCAGAACTGGTTCTGACCCACCAGCAGTACTTGACACTATTGCCGGTCATAGAAGGAGAGAATGTGAGGTGGAGCTGAGGAATGGAGCCGGAGCTGTGCACCATACCATCCGCATGCACGCTTCCCGTTCCCACCAGAACCCCCGGACAAGGATGAAGGTGTCAGTCAGGACCGGTGGAACGGTTGTAATGGTGAAGTTCACAGACTCCGGCTGGAGTCAGGACAGTTTTCCTGTCACGTCTTCATCAAACTCTGCCAGATGAGGGATGGAGCTCCGTGAAGGAACTGTTTGCACCAGCTCCTCTCAGATGCGTGTTGCCATGGTGATATATAAACTAGCAAGCTGTGCAGAGTACCGTCTGATCGCTGGTGCAAGTACTCCCTGTAGTTTACTGAAAATACCAAGAATCCTTGCAGATAGAACGTGCAGAACACAATTTAATGTTCCTTTCAGTGGAGGTATTCCGATACGCGTTTACATGACCAAACGTTCGGGTAACAAAAGGAGTAACCCAGGGGGAATATTCCGCTTTTTAAAAACCGGAATATGAGCAGATTCATGTTTTTTTACACGTTTGTGCGTAACAGGTTATTGCTAATATTCTGGTTATGAAAGGGTTACTGGCTGCATGTAAACGCACTGATTGCCTTTTCTACAGAAATGGCTTGCCCAGCCCTACACAACATCAGGTGGAGTACACATTTGGCTGCGTGTGGTTTGTAAGCTGGTGAACAACTCTGTGTTCAGCAAACTTAAGTTAAAACACAAAGTTTTAAAGTTCCTGATCATTTTCCAGCATGAAAACAACTTTCCTGCCAGTAAGTGGAATATGAAAGCAACGTCTCCAACACTTCCCGCTTTATTAGTCGTTCTTTAGATAGAAACATTCAGAGGGAAAAGGGGAGAGAAGCCAGCAGCAGCGTTGTTCATTGATTGGATGAAAGGCAGAAAATCAGTAGCAGAACGGGCCGGCTGTCTTCCAAACGATGATGCCGTGAAAGATATAAACAGCCACTCATTAGCAGCTGATATTTACCAGAAGACAGCAGGAGGGCTTTGAAAGCCAACTCTGTGCTTTTACTGAAAAGGTGTTTCATGAGTGTGTAACAGTCATGTGGGCTGAAAAACAAACACCTCAGTGTCTGTCCACCGGCACACATCTACCTAAAATAGACTTCAAGTGCCTGGGGATGCCAGTCAAGCTCATTGGCAGTCAGCAACACCCAATGAGCACGCTGAAGAGGCCCCGAGTACATGTTTGTTTGTTTTTAAGGTGGCAGGTCAAGATCAGACCTTTTCCCCGGAGCAATGGCAGCTGAGGGTCCGACAAGAGGTAACGTGTCAGTGCACTTACATCCCATCGAGTCGAAATCCTGAAAGCAAACACTGAATTTTACACATTAATGAGCACGTCATGAACGTGACACACAGAAAAGGCTCAACAAGGGCGTCAATAAAGCAACAAAAGCTAATGCAGGAAGCATGATGATTATACAGGTTAGTAGCAACGGGAACTACGGATGCACGACATTGGAATTTTGGCCAATATCCGATGTGCCAATATTTTAAAACTCATGTGGCTGATAACCAATATCGATACTGATATCAAAGCTGAAAAAAAATAAGCATTCATTGCAAACAGCAGTTTTGTTTTTCATTTCTGACACTTTAAAAAATAGAGGTGGAAAAAAATGTCGATACACTGAAATATCGTGATATTTTCATATGCCAATATCAAATCGATATTTAAAAACGTGGTATCAATGCATTTTACTTACAAAATCTCGCGAGATTTCATCATTCTGTTACAAAACCTCATGATATGTTGTGAATTCTCGCAAAATTTTGTAATGGAGCGATAAAATATTGCAAGATTTCATCAGTAAAATAGATTGATACCGCATTTTAAAATATCAATATATCAGCATGTGAAAATATCGCGATATTTCAGGGTATCGATATTTTTTCCCTACCCCTAGTCTTTCGAAGTTTGAAAGTCTATAAAAAAGTAGTTTTTGAAGAAGAGGAAGAGGTTTTGGGTTTTATTAGACTTTAGAAACAGCAGCTGATTGGTTAAACATCGGGTAAATATCGGTGGGGTGGCCGATGTCCGATACTCAGTTTAAGGCCGATATAGGCCGATAGCGATAGGGGGTTGATTATATCGTGCATCCCTAACCAGATTAATGCTATCTGGTTTTCAACAGAAGCTCAACCCTATAAACCAAAGTAAACATGCAGACATCACGTTCCAGCCTCAGCTGTCAGATTATGAGGCTAAAATAATGTAAATGAATGTATCGATAGATGTAGCACCGTAAAGACCAACCAGAACCAGAACCAGAACTTATTCCTACCAGAACTCTGTCATTGAAACAACTTCTGAAGGGGGCATTGAAACAAACACACAGAAACTGTTTCCATGTTTCCTCGTCTCCAGTTATTTCTGCTTCTATTTACCTTCTATCCTCACAAACCAGCTCCACCTCATCATCAGAAAGCTTCTTTCTTTATTCCACACATAGAGGATCATTATTTTTCTTCTTTTCAGACACACATAGAAGTTTCTGCTCACTTGTTGATCTTTGGCTGCTCCTGATTGGACGTTAGCATCAGTTTAAGCTCTCTGATTGGTGGAAAGTTGGACAGAAGTGTCTTCATCATCATGTCCAGGTCTAAATAGAGGTCTCTTAGCAACATAGTCGTGATGGTGATGTTCTTATGATGAATATGGGATAAATAATGGTGTCATCATGGATCATGGTGGATTTACCAGATAGTCTCTGAATAAACCAAGGAGCAAATTCCACCGGAAAAGTGTAATTCTCTCCTCATCCACTAGGGGCTCCAAAACAGAGCAAATCCCCACAGACTCCCACGTTAAAAGGCCAACTTCACAGCAGAAATAAACATGTTTACAGCAGAAATAAACATGTTTACAGCAGGAATAAACACGTTTACAGCGGGAATAAACACGTTTACATCAGGAATAAACATGTTTACAGCAGAAATAAACATGTTTACAGCAGAATAAACGTTTACGGCAGGAATAAACACGTTTACAGCAGAAATAAACACGTTCACAGCAGAAATAAACATGTTTACAGCAGCTCGTCTGTCAATCATTTGCCCCACGGTTCGGAGCGGCCCTGTCTTTGCCCATTTTAGTATTTTCTGAGAGTGATTACACACGTGACACAGCAAGATGGCGACGGTGGGACACGCACGGCTGGCTTCACTTTCAGCTCTTCATACGTGACCGGTTTACTACGTCCATCACTTTACAGTTCTTTGGTTCCTGATAAACCGTGGACAGTCAAAGCTACAGCCCTCGGGGGTGCCAGCCATCTAGCAAAGTTTTTGCTGACTTGGGAACATTGATAAATCTAACAAGTGATATTAAAAACATTCACGATGTAAACGGGAGTCTGTGTGTTTGAAGTTGAAACAAATGGGATCATAAATCTTTTATTACTCTAGAGTCTGAGGAACATCCCTGTTACCCAAATCAAATTCTCAGCTCAGGTTTGTTTATTTTCATCATTTCCCAGCTCTGCACCGTCCCCGCTTTCTCTCACGCCGTCCAGCCGTCCCTCTAATATCCAAAAGCCACCATTTATCCCCAGAGTGTGCTGGAGGTGAGCGCCAGCATCATCACCATGTCATCAAAAAGCCATCAGCTGCAGAACAGACTGGAGCCACATATGAAGTGGCTGTGACCAAAACCAACATCTGCAGTACAGAAATGCATACTGAGGGGGGCAACTTCAGTCACGTTGCCCCCCTCAAAATTCTTGTAAACAGAAATATATATTTTTTTAGATAGAATTTATTAGTGTTCAATGAAAGCGCAACACAAGCGGTGCAAATTACAAACGCAAATGGGGGGGGGGGGGCTACCAGCAGCTCTGTGTTTCAGCCAGTTCCGGTGAGGAAAGCCCGACACAGAGTCCACAGTGATGTGTGGAAGCCAGTGAGTCATTAAAACCCCACTGGTTTAACAAGCGTGTTACAGTAACAGTGACTTTTCTCCTGCTTTGGTCTCTTTTTAAACATTTATACATTTATGAGCAGCAGCTGGTCAAGTTAATGTCCTAACTGGATGGTTAACAAGCTCAGACGAGAATGTGACGGGGCAGGAGACACATGAAGGTGGGGGAGAAAATGAAGACACAAGGACAGAGAGGAGTGGACACTCAGGACAGAGGAAACAGAAAGATAAGATTAAAAAAAAAACATCTGCCTGGATAATAATGTCAGCCTATATTTCACTGACATTTTAGCTTGGTGATGTCCAGATTTAGAAATATATACTGATAATAAAGTATATATGAAATAATATTTTATTTATCTCCCAGAGAAACTCACTTAGTTCTAGTTGTTATTACTGATTTTACTCATGACTTTGACACAGATGTTCAGTTGGACAGAAAATTAATTTCTGTTAAACATTGTTCTGCTTCTTTAGACAAATAAACCTCGGAGCAAATATTTGCTTACAGTTAAGTTTGATATTAGCTTTAGTTTAGTGGTGTGTGCATGTGTGTGTGTGTGTGTGCGTGGGTGTGTGTGTGCTTGTGTGGGTGCGTGCATGTGTGTGCGTGTGTGTGTGTGTGTGCGTGGGTGGGTGTGTGTGTGGGTGTGTGTGTGCTTGTGTGGGTGCGTGCATGTGTGTGCGTGTGTGTGTGTGTGTGTGTGTGTGTGTGTGGGTGTGTGTGTGCTTGTGTGGGTGCGTGCATGTGTGTGCGTGTGTGTGTGTGTGTGCGTGGGTGTGTGCGTGTGTGGGTGTGTGTGTGCGTGGGTGTGTGCGTGTGTGGGTGTGTGTGCGTGGGTGTGTGCGTGTGTGGGTGTGTGTGTGCGTGGGTGTGTGCGTGTGTGTGTGTGTGTGTGTGCGTGTGTGTGTGTGTGTGCGTGGACGCGTAATTGCAACATTGTGGGGACTGTGTTCTGGATTTTTACTATCACTGTGGGGACGTCTTGCCCTCGTGGGGACATTTTCCCGGTCCCCATGGGGATGAACCCCGATTTGAGGGTCAAGATTAGGTTTTAGAGATTAAGTTCCAATTAGGTTTAGGTTAGGATTAGGACAAGGGTTAGGTTTAGGCAATCAGTTCTGGGAGTTAGGTTTAGGGTAAGGGGCTAGGGAATGCATTATGTCAATGGAAAGACCCCATGAGGAATGAAAACTGGGTGTGTGTGTGTGAGTGTGTGTCACCAGCCAACCAGGTCAAAAATGGCAAAGAAAAGAAAAAATACAGACATCAAGGCATTTTAAAAAAGGTGTCCATATGAGGACATCATATGTCCAAATGATGTCCATATCAAGATGTCCATATGATTTCCAGAGACGCCACCTGATGAGTAAGCAGACCACAACATGAGGGCACTTCCATGGCTAAACATGGAAGCCAGGTTTACACACAGGTGTCCAGTGGGGTTTAGATCCAGGCTCTGCTTTGGTCACTCAGAAAAAAAGACCTGACCTAAAACCCATCCGTCCCTAAAATGTAAAGCTTGTTTATATTTCCGTCAGGAAGTCAGACATGGGGCTACAAAGAGCTTCCAGTCGATTTTCAGCCTGAAACTGACATTCATGTCCACTCTACCGACCGTAAAACATGTCGCTACATCACTGTCAGAGAAATAGGACACCATTTGAATGAGGCCCAAATGTGCACAGTAGAAAAATATAAAAATAAGAGCAAGTCAGCAAAGGCAAAGAGGGTAAAACGCTGGTTATGAAACACTCCCGGTGGGTATGAAGCCCAACAAAGGACACAGCAGATGCATTCATTCATTTCCATCCTGCATGTGCAGTTCAGGGTTGCTGGAGTCTGTCCAGCTATTATCAGGCTAGAGGCAGGTAAACGTGGACCGGGGGCCAGTCTGCAGGGGGGCCAGTCTGCAGGGCCAGCACAGAGACAGACAACCATTCACTCACATTCACTCCTAGGGACGGTTTACAGTGATCAGATCACCTAACATCGTGTGTTTGGATGGTGGGAGGAAGCCGGAGAACCCGGAGAGAACCCACACATACTCGGGGGGGACGGAGCTGATGCAATTCAAGTTCTCCCCCGTTAAAAGTGAATTACAAGACAACTACAAAGGATGAAATGTGCATTAAATCTCTAACAATACCATAAAAACACAAACCATCGTCGCAGAATGTGACGTTGTGACTGCCTGTCGTGATAAGCAGAGAGTCAGTTAAAGGGGAATGTGGGGTTTTTTTAAGCTGGGGGGTGTTTTCATGTCCTTTCATATTTGTGAGTGATGGAGAAAGGAATTTTCCAGATAGCTCCAGTATTTATCCGGCAGGCAGCCTAGCAGCAGCTAGCAGCGCAGCTAATGAGAAGTATGGGGCAACTGGCCCCCACGTCTAAGTTCACCCCAAAAACCTGCTTTTTTCCACCCTGAAGGGCTCGGATAGTCTTGAGAGTCCGACACCACACCTGTAGGGTTGTCATGAAACTAGAATGTCATTCTATACCGATACTAAAGATGGTGGTCGACACGCGATACTATTTTCGATACTGAAGTCCCCCCAAATAAAGATATAAATAAAATAACAATCCACACAATGAAAATATATGAATTTATATGAGAAAAGACCATAAAACTGCTATTTTTAAGATCTAGTTTGTGCAGAGATCCAGTCTCCAACTGCTCACTGCGATTCAGAAGAGACGAATTACAAATTTCAACCACCAGTTAGTGTACTTATTTACTGTCCTTTTCTTCACAATACGCGAACCAAATCAAGTAAACAATAAACAAGACAAACGAGTTAGGGTGAAGCTGCTGTGTGAGCATGAAGCTTGCACCTCTACGCGGGGGCGGGGCCTGCTTCTACATGGGGGCGGGGCCTGCGGTAGCAGCCGCGGCTCGTTGAGGAAAGTAAACGATACGTGTTTTCACATCAGTCTGCATGAGTCGCTGGAACACTGGATTTATCACGAGTCAGTTGTTGAAACAAAGAAGTTAACAGAGAAGTCTAGATGCTAAGTTAGCCACACCGTAAACAATGGGTCCTCCAGGAAGATGCTGTAGGGGAGGGGCTGCCTGCAGCAGTGCCTGTTTAAAAGGCCAGAGACGGCCAAATGTATCTATCTGCGGCTTGCAACCCAGTGGGCATGTTGTAGTGTGGGCGTGTCACATTGTGGGTGGGTCTGGTTAGGTTTAGGGGAAGGGTCAGGGGTACGGCTAGATTTTACCGTGCTCTCATTGGCCTGGTGGGCGTGTCGTCGAGTAACGTCACACTACGACACGCCCCTGTCTTGCAAGCCGCAGATAGACCCTTCTCGAGACGGCTGGTGTTTTCTGAGACTCTGCAGACGCTGAAGTGGTATTTACATATTGATACCCGAGCTAATTAATATCTAACTAGATGCTAATTTTTAGAATCAATTAGTATCTGAGAATAATTTTTTTGGAGAACACAACATACTAGAGAGGAGAAATGAACGTAGTATCTACATAATCTGGAGTTTTGGTGTCTGTTGCTGTGTCCCAAATCTCTTCCATACTCAATACTCAAAATCCCAAATGGAGTACATGAACCATACCATGTACTCAGTGTGTCAGTGCATGATTTTCCAGTTCGCAGTGCTGTCCCAGATCGCATACTACCGTGCGCAGTACTCACCGGAAATGAAAACGCAATGTCGACTGCGCTTTGTACAGCAGGGCACAGCACGGTACAGCACAGTACAGCACAGTACAGCAGGGTACAGCACGATACAGCACGGTACAGCAGGGTACAGCACAGTACAGCACGGTACAGCAGGGTACAGCACGATACAGCACGGTACAGCAGGGTACAGCACAGTACAGCACAGTACAGCAGGGTACAGCACGATACAGCACGGTACAGCACAGTACAGCACAGTACAGCAGGGTACAGCACAGTACAGCACAGTACAGCACAGTACAGCAGGGTACAGCACGATACAGCACGGTACAGCAGGGTACAGCACAGTACAGCACGGTACAGCAGGGTACAGCACAGTACAGCACAGTACAGCAGGGTACAGCACGATACAGCACAGTACAGCAGGGTACAGCACAGTACAGCACAGTACAGCACAGTACAGCACGGTACAGCAGGGTACAGCACGGTACGGCACGGTACAGCACGGTACAGCAGGGTACAGCACGGTACAGCAGGGTACAGCACAGTACAGCAGGGTACAGCACGGTACAGCAGGGTACAGCACAGTACAGCAGGGTACAGCACGGTACAGCACGGTACAGCAGGGTACAGCACGGTACAGCACGGTACAGCAGGGTACAGCACGGTACAGCACGGTACAGCACGGTACAGCACGGTACAGCACGGTACAGCAGGGTACAGCACGGTACAGCAGGGTACAGCACGGTACAGCACGGTACGGCACGGTACGGCACAGTACAGCAGGGTACAGCACGGTACAGCAGGGTACGGCACGGTACGGCACAGTACAGCAGGGTACAGCACGGTACAGCACGGTACGGCACGGTACAGCACGGTACAGCACGGTACGGCACGGTACGGCACAGTACAGCAGGGTACAGCACGGAACAGCACGGTACAGCAGGGTACAGCACGGTACGGCACAGTACAGCAGGGTACAGCACGGTACAGCACAGTACAGCACGGTACAGCAGGGTACAGCAGGGTACAGCACGGTACAGCACGGTACAGCACGGTACAGCACGGTACAGCACGGTACAGCAGGGTACAGCACGGTACAGCAGGGTACAGCAGGGTACAGCACGGTACAGCACGGTACAGCACGGTACAGCACGGTACAGCAGGGTACAGCACGGTACAGCAGGGTACAGCACGGTACAGCACGGTACAGCACGGTACAGCAGGGTACAGCACGGTACAGCACGGTACAGCAGGGTAAAAGCAGTAGTTTACTACCTGGAAGTGGGCGGAGTTGACTGCAGTGATGTCACAGTCGTGCTACGCGGTGGTCAGTAAAGTAAAAACAACAATGGAGGCGTTGATGATGTGGAGGTGTTACTGCTGTTGTTGTTTTCTCTGTGGCCGTAGTCACCGAAAACAGAGCCAGATGTTTTTAGAAGAGGCGAAGCACATTTGACAACAATTTCTTTTGACCAATCAGTGGAGAGCCGTCAGGTACGTCACATTTTGTGCAGGTTCAGCACGGTTAGAGCTAGCTCTGAAACAGGCGTGGAAAACCGCAACGGCTCGTAACGGGTTTTCCCAGAGGAAACACAAATAAAGCATGTCGTTTGGAAGGTTACGAACATGTGACCATTCTTTTATTTCAGTGTTGGGTAACTATTTTTGTTGGTTTGATTTTCCTCTTCTGCACTTTGTGCATTTTAACCACAATGAGACTGGTAGACATATTTATCCTGCTGCTTTAATCATATCGTAAGATCCAGATGGACACATGACCATCTCACCGTCTCTTTATCTCACTCCTCTGGGCAACATATTAAATATTCTCCAGTGCAGCACGAAAGAACACAACTCATATGCAAGAGGGAGGGCAGCATCATGAAAAACACACAATAATAAGCTCAGCTTTTACACCAATGTTCAAATCGCAGCATCTATTTAATAAGAAGCCGGGAGGGACCAGTGTTCAGGGAACAATAGGGACTTTTCCGTTCAGCTGCAGGGACACAGCCAATATCCTGTACGGAGATATTACTGCAGGAGCTTTGATCACTGCCCCATTCAGCCTCTTACACGGCCGAGACTGGCCCCATGATTCTTCCATCATTTCCCCAGTTTTCCACCAGTCCAACCACCTTGGCAACAGCAGACTTTCAGGCTGGCAGAACAGGAATGAGCCTGTTAGCATGCAGCAGGACGAAGCCAAAGCTCCGTCTGTGAGATAATGAGAGTACGGAAGGACACTGTCCAGTACGACTCTGATGTTGAAGCTTTTACATATTTGTTTGCTGTTGAAAGAAACACTAAATCTAGTGAAACATCTCCTTTGCAGACAGTGGTTAAAGTGGGATTTGACAGGTGGGGAGCCCTAAAATTCGCCATCATGACACAGAAAATTGTGCAAAACTTTTACTAATTTTTCAAAATGATTTCAAAGACCTGTACTGGCTTTATTTGTTTGATTAGCATCTAGCATAGCTAACTAACTTGAAGAAATACAGTACACGAAGCCTCAAAATAAGGGACAAAAACTAAATGCAGTGCAGCTGTACGCTCTGAACTTGGCTTTCTTTAGATACAGGGGTTAGACAATGAAACTGAAACACTTGGTTTTAGACCACAATCATTTATTAGTATGGTGTGGGGCCTCCTTTTGTGGCCAATACAGCGACAATTCGTCTTGGAAATGACATATACAAGTCCTGAACAGTGGTCAGAGGGATTTGTGTGTATTAGTCATCCTGATACACTGCACTGCCTTCAGGATACAATGTTTGAACCTTTGGATGCACATGGTCCTCCAGAATGGTTCATTAGTCCTTGGCCCATCTAGCACAAGTATTGGGCCAAGTGAGTGCCATGATATGGCCGCCCAAACCATCACTGATCCACCCCCATGCTTCACTCTGGCCATGCAACAATCTGGGTGGTACGCTTCTCTGGGGCTTCTCTACACCGAAAACTCTCCCGGATGTGGGGAAAACTGTAAAGGTGGACTCATCAGAGAACAATACATGTTTCACATTGTCCACAGCCCAAGATTTGTGCTCCTTGCACCATTGAAACTGACGTTTGGCATTGGTACGAGTGACCAAAGGTTTGGCTATAGCAGCCCGGCCATGTATATTTACCCTGTGGAGCTCCCGATGGACAGTTCTGGTGGAAACAGGAGAGCTGAGGTGCACATTTAGTTCTGCTGAAGATAAATGAAGACTGGCTACCAGGCTGGTCCAATTCAGTCATGAAACCTCCCACACTAAAATGGCAGGTGTTTCAATTTCATTGTCTAACCCCTGAAACTCTGATATTATATCTGATATATACACTGCCCGGCCAAAAAAAAAAAGTCTCCAACAAAAAAAGGTCAAACATTTAACATTTGGTTGGAGCCTTTAGCTTTGATTGCAGCAGCATTCGCTGTGTTTCCAGAAGCTTCTGCAATGTCACCAGATTTATTTGCATCCTGTTGCATCAATTTTTCACCAAGATCTTGATGATGATTGTAGAGTCTGACCACAGCACATCCCAAAGATTCTCAATGGGGTTCAGGTCTGGACTCTGTGGGGGCCAATCCATGTGTGAAAATGATGTCTGATGATCCCTGAACCATCTTTCACAATCTGAGCCCGATAAATTCTGGCACGGTCATCTTGGAATATGGCCGTGCCATCAGGAAAGAAACATCCATTGATGGAAGAACCTGCTCATTCAGTATATTCAGGTATCAGCTGACCTCATTATCTGAGCTCATACTGTTGCTGAACCTGGACCTGAGCAACTGCAGCAACCCCAGATCATCACACTGCCCACACAGGCTCATACAGTAGCACTAGGCATGATGCTGCATCACTTCATCTGCCTTTCCGGCCACATTTCTTCCTGGAAGACGATGGTCCACCATCCTTCCAGTTTTTCAGAATGCGTTGGACTGTTCTGAACCCAGTTTTAGTAGTTTCTGCATCTCCTTAGATGTTTTCACCTCTTGATGCCAATGATCTGACCCTTCTCAGACAGACTAACATCTTTTCCACGACCATGGATGTGTCTTTCCACATGGTTGTTTAGGAAATGAGAAGCAACTCATTGCACCAGTTGGGGTTAAATAACTTGTTGCAGCTAAAAGATAATCGTCCATGCAGTAATTATCCAATAGGAGGCTCCTACCTATTTGCTTAGTTACATCCAGGTGGACACTTTTTTTTTGGCCAGGCAGTGTATATACAGTATATGATAATCTTTCTTTAGATAACTCTGGAGCCACTGGAGCTGATTGTTCAAAAAGAATGCTGCACAAGCTGATGAAGATGATGGAGGATTCTTCCTCCTCTCCACAACACGGTGAAGAATCAACAGAGTGTGTTCAGTGGGAGGCTGCGTCAGGTTCACTGTAGGACGGAGAGATACAGAAATTCATTCCTGCAGCAGCATCACCCTGAAGAACAAGACTGACTGACTTTTTTGTTGTTTTTTAAAAAAAAAAAAAAAAAAAAAAAGAGTGAGCTTTTACAATACTGAATTTCCCTTCTGGGATGAATAAAGTATTTTTAATTTAATTTAATTTCATTTAGTCCCTTATCATCGTAAAAAAAATATGAAATTCTTCAATGAATCTATAACAGGGACATATTCTACATTTGGCAGTGACAACGAGAGGAAAGGATGGAGGGAAAAGTCTCTTCTCTGCTCTGAGAGGCTCATCAGAGCATCACAGGAGCCAACGAATAGTTAAACATGAAATAATCCATCTGAAGTCATTGATAACAATTTTAATAAAATAACATCATTGTTTTACTTAAACAACATTGTGACTCCATGGACCTTTCACTGGCTCATCTGTCTTTTTCAAACCAATCCTGACCCTGAAAGTAATCAGTGATTCTTCGGTTGTGGGGAACTGAGCCCCCCCCCCCCTTTTCATTTATTCATCCATATTATTATTTCGCCATACACAGCCTTACATCAGATCAAGTATTAAAACGTGGACATAAAGGTGTAATACTTGTCCCGGGTCATCGCCTGGCTGACGGTGAAGGAGTGAACCCTCAGAAACAGATCAACCCTGTGAATGTGCTGAACACACTTCTGCAGTTCAGTGTGGGAGGATTTTTCATCCAAAAACAAGGTGTGGACTTGTTTTTTTTTTTTTTTTCTTCTTAAATGGAGGAGGGAGGACATTCGTTTTACAAAAATCCAGCTACACATTGGCCATTTGCTCCCATCAGTTCAGGCTATCTGGGCTCGTTAATGTTGTTACTTCCATTAATGATGCTGTAAAAATGATGTTTGGAGACATGGGGGTGTGCGTTTGGCAGAAGGTGTTTTTGTGCAGATATATGACGACGACTGCTTTGCAAATGTGAGGCAGCATGCCCGCGTGAAATCTGCACTGTCATCTCCAACCACTCATCCAGGTTCAGGACACCCAGAATATCAAAATTCACCACAAAGTCTACATAAGTCTTAAAACAACTGTAATCCAAGGAGTCGGTTGAACACGGAGCAGTTGGTTGCTAAGCAACGCAACGTCTGTTTATGCTGGCGCAGAGATATTTTGTGCTGCGGTCTGCCGGATCTATGTGTGGTCTGTTTTACCACGGGCTTGAAACGCAGCTCAGCCAATCACATTTAAGAATGAGAAACACCCATTTTATAATAAATAATAACATAAAGTCTGGAAAAATTATGTTCTTATCAAGGGAGATTAATCTGTGAAATTAACACACTACAAAGTCACCTGAAAAACACTTAATCTCCTCATTTATGAAGTTTATGATTTCTTCAAAGCCTTATGGCGGCTCGCACTGAGCCCAGTGGTGATCTCTGGCCCATCAACTTACTCCGGAGCGTGTGACACATTAAATTAGGTGTAATTTGGCCGCACTTACAGCTGGACTTATTACTGGCACGTCGTCTGCGTTCCGGTCAACATGCATCCCAGCGACGCCAATGCAGAGACCAGGAAGTACTTCCTTGTCAATGTGTTTATGTGCCTCCAGATGTTTGGGTTTCGTAGCTAAATGAATGCATGAATGAATGCATGCATGCTGCTGTCAGTTGCTATAAAAGAGGAAATAGAAAAAAAGACTCCATCCTGTGGAGTTTCCTGGTAAATAAAAGCCGTACTGTTGCCTACAGATGTGGAAAATAAACTCCAGGATAACGCCGTAACCCTGTGTTCAAGGCCGGGCTGGACGCAGACGCAGCGCGAGTATAAATCCTGTAGGCTCCAACCGTCGCTGCGCTGCTGGAGGCAGCAACGCTGCTTCAATTAAGAAATTTGATGTGGTGCTAACAATAACAATATAGCTGGTATTAGAGGGACTTTGCTATCAGTCCTACGTGGGTGCTCGGTATTGTCCGTGATTGCTTGACCCAACGCACTCAACAAATCGGCACCTCAGCAGGGTGGCCAGTCAGTAGAGAGGAGGCGGGACCAGGAGAATGATTTTGCGCTCTGACGGTTGAGAGAGCCATGCAGCCCAATCCCGAGGTGCTCCGGTGGGCTCCAGCCCACTTTAACCCCTGTGTGCAGATAAGGACATGATGGTTTCTTCCAATACGTTACAGTTGCAACTTCACCAACTAGCAGAGTGCAAACTTTAAAGTTCATCAAGTTCATTACATCAGAACTGGTTTCCATCTGCACTTGAGTCAAACCGAACGCAGATGGATGAGAAACGAAGTGTTCATGTTTCTCACAGGCAACATGAAAGTCACTTTAAAACAAGGGGAGCCCGGAAGTTTCCCGGTGTCATGAACAAAATCTTAAGGATCCTGACCAATGACACAAGCTCCAATTAAATACTTAATTGAGAAAGAAATACTTCAGAAAGAAAAAGTTGAAGGCATTGAAGAAAAAGGACTAAAAACAACATTTAAATCTTTAATCGATGCATTTACACAATCTGGATGTAATAACAGTATTTTGAGCTGTAAGACAAAACAACACGGCTCAGCTCCGAGTCTGTTGGGGCTCAAAGGAAAATAAAAAGCTTTGTTTGCTGTGTATATTTTGTGCACCAGAGGACGGACAGCTCTCAGTTACCGTCTGATCCGGTGCTTCAGTCGGCCAGGACCTGTCAGTCAACAGTTCCCCGTCGACATCAAAACATTTGATAATTATGCTGCTAGAGATGCAGGAGATGGGTGAAGACTGGGCTGCTGCGCTGTGCCTGCTAATTATGCTGCCAGAGATGTCTTTGTCATCAGATTAAACTGCATGCCAGTTAACAATAATCTGCCTTTCTGAATATTTATTCAGCTGAACGTACAAAAGTAACAATTTCAAAGTGAAAGCATGCAGATGAAAAATGAGTATGTGACAGGAATATCTGAAACAGGCGTTTCCAGCGTGTCACATCCATAGCTCTGCTCGGATTGTTCAAAACTGCATTTGTAATATTGATTATGGAGATAGGTGAAACATATACTCCTCCTCAAACCACCAAAGGCTTTTTCAGCAGAAGGTGGAACATATTCAATAAACAAACTCTAAAGCTGCTCTCAGATTTATTTTTACTGAAGTGTCTGTTTTAAATGTGTTTCCCTGCAGTGGCACCAACAAATAGCCGTTACCTTGGAGCCATGGCATGCCTCATCAGGACCGCCTCTGCAAGCTGGCTGAATGGAGCCAACGTCAGCACTCAGTATTAAATAAATGAAGTAAATCTATTAAGACTTGATTGAATAAAGTGAAATGTTTTGCTTTGCATAAATGGGATGATTCAGGTTGGACTAAAAGCCACAAAGGGACCTGAATAAAAATCTGCACAGCAGAATGTCCTTGAAGCTGGCGCTCAAACCAGACTGCATAACTGTTTTCAGATGGATTCCTGCATGATGATGACAGCATTTGCAAAGTAGTCGCTCTGCTTTCCCACTGAATGGTGATGAGACTGCATCCACTTCATCAGATCCACATTCAACAACTGGGCTGGACCCCTTTTCTTCAAGAACCACCTTAATTCTTGGTGTCATAAATTCAACAAGGTGTTGGAAACATTCCTCATAGATTTTGCTCCATATTTACATGATGACATCACAAAGTTGCTGCAAATTCATGATGAGAATCTCCCGTTCCACCTCATCGATGAAAATCTCCCGTTCCACCTCATCGTGGTGAGAATCTCCCGTTCCACCTCATCGTGGTGAGAAAATCATGTATGTGACATCATCATCCTGCTGGAAGCAGCATCAGAAGATGCTACACTGTGGTCATAAAGGGATGGACATGGTCAGCAACAATACTCAGGTAGGCTGTGGTGGTTAAACCGCCATGTTGGTACTAAGGGGCCCAAAGTGGGCCAAGAAAATCTCTCCCACACCATTACACCACCACCACCAAGCTGAACCGTTGATACAAGGCAGGATGGATCCATGCTTTCATGATGTTTCCAGCAGATTCTGAGCCTACATCTGAATTTGGGAGCAGAAATGGAGACTCATCAGACAAGGCAACATTTCTCCATCTTCTATTGTCCAATGTTGGTGAGTCTGTGTGAATTGTAGCCTCAGTTTCCTGTTCTTATCTAACAGGAGCGGCACCCGGTGTGGTCTTCTGCTGCTGTAGCCCATCTGCTTCCAGGTTGGATGTGTTGTGCATTCAGAGATGCTCTTCTGCAGACTTCGGTTGGAACAAGTGCTTATTTGAGTTCCTGTTGCCTTTCTATCAGCTGGAACCAGTCTGGCCATTCTCCTCTGGCATCAAAAAGGCATTTGCACCCACAGAACTGCTGCTCACTGGATATTTTCTCTTTCTGGGACCATTCTCTGTAAACCCTAGAGATGGTTGTGCAGGAAAATCCCAGTAGATCAGCAGTTTCTGAAATACTCAGACCAGCAACCATTCATGTCACCATGAAGTCTGGGAGCAGATGGAGCTGATGAAGTAGTGATAAAGTAGTTGAGGGCTGTAATTAGCTTCACTTCCATTTTCAAATCTTTTTTATGACTGAAATCCTTTTTGGATGAAACTGATGGTGTTGTGAACAGGAGTGTAACTAGCCTACCACACGTCAACTCAAACCTATTTGTCAATGAAGTTTTTATACGGTTTACAAAGAATGAGCCAGTCTAGAAACAAATCAGATTCCCTCTGAGCTTCTCTGCACTCCACATAGAGTTGATCAGGACTAAACGCTCTTATGTAATCACACTAAACTGCAGCACTCTGAGTCAATGATGCCATTAGATTTTATTTGGCTTCTACAGGTGCAAAGCAACGTGAATTATTTACCAGTCATGCTAATTTGAGTCCTGTTTGTCTCGTTTGTCTATAACTCTGTGAATGTCATTAATCTGCAGTCATTACAGACTATAATGTATGATAACAAGGACTTCATAAATATTCAGTCTAGGAATGCATGATATAATCGGCACCTTATCGGTATCGACTTACAGTACATCGGACATCGGAAACCCCACCGATATTTAACCGATATTTAACCAATATTTAACCAATATTTAACCAATCAGGCAGCTATTTCTCAAGTCTAAAAAACTTCTTTTTCTTCTTCAAAATCTTCTTTTTTACAGACTTTAAAACTTCTACAGACAGTTTTTTAGGATGTTCTGTGCGAACAGTTTATACATGATCATTCATGTAAATAACCAAATATTACACTGCAAAAACTCTGTGTTTCTAATTATAGTCAAAATATCTCATCACACTCAATATAAGACAAAATTACTGAAAGAAAAATATGTCAGTGAGAAATAAGATCTTGTTTTAAAGGTACAGCCTGTAAGAATTACTGGCATCTAGTGGTCAAGATGGTATTTGAAAGAAAATATGTTTTCTTTCAAATGACTTCATATTCCAGCACTGTTGTGAATGTACGGTGGCCGTTAGTGGCCAAAATTCTCCCAGACATGAAGATGTTTTCATGTGTGAGTGGATCAGTGGTCTCAGGTGCAGCTGTGACTGGACTATGAGGAACTACTTTAATGTCTTTTAGGACATTACTGATCCCAAACAGTCTCTAACTCCCATTAAGCAAAGCTGCTACAGCAGTTTGAAAGTTCAGAGTTCTCACTTCACACACATTGTTTTGTCCATTCAGGGACACTGTAGTAAAAATGGTGTAACATATATGGCTGCTTCCATATGTGCCCCCCCCCCCCAAGTAGATATAAATGACTCATTCTAAGAAAATAAACATATAACAGCTGTTCTAGTTCAGCGATTACACATCAATAGAAACAGTTTTGAATTACATATCACATTTTTCTGCCACACTGTACTCCCGTTACTATTGTAATACTGCAATACATCTTATTTCAAGAAATCATATCAAGAAAATGTTGCGTGTTCCGTTGGCAGATTTGTTTTTCTTTTTTTTTTTTGCATAGCCTACTACAAGAATAAAAAATCTTGGCAATTCTTAAAATAAGTTAAAACTGATATTTTTGTTTTGCTTGTAATAAGCAAAAACATTCTACCAATGGGACAAGCAAAATTTTACTAATAAGATTTGTTGAAATAAGCTGCATTTGTCTTAAAAAATAAGATCTTATATCTCACTGAAATGTCTCTCTAAGTAATTTTGTCTTATTTTGAGTGAGATGAGATATTTTGTTCAGAAATGAGAAAAATATACTTGGTAAGATTTGAGTTTTTGCAATGTAGGGCTGGGAAAAAATAACGATACACTGAAATATCGTGATATTTTCATATGCAGGTTTCATATTGATATTTGAAAACACAATTTTGATCTGTTTTACCTACAAAATCTTGTGAGATTTCGTCGTTCTAATATGAAATCTCATGAGATTTCACGGAAACCCGCAAGATTTTGTAACCGAATCACAAAATCTTGCAAGAGTTCATCATTTAAATAGATCGATACTGCATTCGATATAATATCAGCAAATGAAAATATTACAATATTTCAGTGTATCAATATTTTTTCCTACCCCTACCAAATATCTCCTGTTTTTTTGGTTTGGTTTCTCTCAGGGAGAAGAAAATCCAGGTGGTTCTAGGATATGACGCACTTATCCTGCTAGTTTCGTTTGAACAACTGTCAGTAAGTTTGATTTGTTCTACATGACACGAGTTGAGGTATTTTCCTAATTTTGCACAAGAAATGATCATCATATATTTTTCAGCTTTAATATCGGTATCAATATTGGTTATCAGAGTTTTAAAATATCGGCGTATTGGATATCGTGCATCCCTGATTCAGTCCATCAGGTCAGAATCATCTGGGGCAGATTGAAAAATCATCTGTATCTATCAGAGCTAATTTTCTATCATCAGGATGTGAAACACAGATCATGCAGACGTTCCCAGCTTCACGTGGACTCTGATTTCCCTGCATCGCCCCTGTTTCCGTGGACGTGCCATTACTGCTTCAAGATGGTGGCTAATTAAGAGTGCCATGCAATTAAACACTGGCAGCAGAAGACACTCTTTCTGATGTTAATGTAAAAACGGGCTCCGTCACCGCACGCAGATGGCACATGAATGGCAAGTTAAGAAGGAAAGACAAAGATCTCGCTGAGCACAAGTCTCTGTTGCCAACCCTGACTTTACCAGCCCCATTGTAGCGGTTGCTAGGAAACACTCGTTAGTGTGCTTCACTGACTCGGGGAGAGATGGGATGTACGAGCCCGAAGTTAGACTTTGTGCTCAAAGGCAGTTACATCACTCACCAGGCATTCTGGCAGTTAGCTCCAGCACCTGAGATAAGCTTCGTATGAAATCAAAGAAAAGTATCCAGTCAGATCCCTGCTCCGGTCAGTCGGTCACAGTCGTCCTCAAAATGATCCGTACCCTCCCGTCAGAGGCAGAAACAAATCAGCTGTCAGTGAAATCAGCTGAAATTAACAAAAGCAATAACAAGTAAAAATGATCTGAAGATCATGACAGTGATTTTGTGTTGTGGTTTAAAGGGAATTCAGTTGAGCTTGAAAGCTTCCAGCCCCTCATATTAAAGAAAAAGACAAATTAACAACAGTAAATCAAATAAGAAACTGAAAAAGTCATAATAAATAAAATTTACTAAATTATTATTTACTAAATTAAAACATTGATTTTCAATTTTTATTTGAAAATTAATTAACAAAAATAAACTGTCCCCGACACATTAGAGCACCTTTCCCTCTAAGAGTGGACCAACATACCTGGTAACAGGTGCAGACGTCTGATTGGACGTGACAGAGGCAGTGATCGTCTCAAAGTGTTGTTCAACATCATTTTAGCTTCGGAGCCTCATCGTGCCTGTTTACTTGTTTGAATTTCCCTTCAGGTACAAGTAAAGTATTTTTCATTTCATTTCAGTCATTTATATGATTTACTACTGTGAATTTGGGCTTTTATTTAATGGGAGGGTTTGTGTCCCCCGCGGACTCACGTGAACCAGGAGTGTGAAGCGTGTGTCCTCGTTTGAAACTAAATGTATTAATTAATATTAGATCATTGTGGGCTACCGGTCGCCATGTTACCATGTCTGTATTTCAGCTCAGGGGGTGGGGGTGGGGGTGGGGGTCCCTGGCCTTCATTCCAACACCCCCAAATGACAAGTTGGCCCTTGAAAGTTTAGACCTTTGTAATCCCACCATGTACAGGACAGTTCGATTATTGTACTTCATGAACACCAGCACATCATCAGACATGTTGCCTCTGCACGTCCGTTTAACCGCCTATTAGCTTCATTTAATGCAAAGCTTCACAGAAATAAGGAGGGATGCACGATATTGGACGTTTGGCCGATATCCAATATGCCGATATTTTTAAATTCATGTGGCTGATAACCGATATCAATACCGATATTAAAGCTGAAAAAAATAAGCAATCATTAGGGGTGGGGAAAAATATCGATACACTGGAATACCGCATTATTTTCATATGCCAATATCACATCGATATTTAAAAACGCGGTATCCATCTATTTTACTTACAAAATTTCAAAAGCTTTCATTGTTATGTTACAAAATCTCACGATATTTTGTGAATTCTCACACGGTTTCGTAAATATTAAATTAAATATCAGTGGGGTATCCGATGTCCGATGCTCAGTTTTAAGGCCGATATAGGCTGATACCAATATGGGGCTGACTATATCGTGCAGCCCTTTAAATTAGAAGTGTAATGAAAAAGAGAGGATTTTTACGCCTGTGACTTCCTCGCATACAAACACGGTCTTAGTCTCCCATCCCCCCCCCCCCCCCCCCCAACTCCGCTTATCATCGTTCTTTTAAACTTGTTTGTAGTTCGCTCTTCCACTAGTATCGGCATGTGCAGGGTCGTATTTCCTCTTTCACGGTGGTTTCTGAAGGAAAACACCTCATCATCCCTCTCGCGTCCTCCTCATGTTTCCTTGTCTGTCCTTGTTCTTCATCAGTTTGACATTTTCCGTCCTCCGGAGCGTTTTAGCCGCTCATCGTGAGGAAGCAGCTTGTTTGAACTCGCTCGGCGACCGAGGTCAACGTCTGCAGCTCTGACTCTCCTACAAGCTCATCTCTGCTCGTCTGTCAGCCCTTAAATGGATAAACAAAGGTCCTCTCATACGTCAGGACGCACACACGAACACACACACACGAACACACACACATGCACACACACACGTGCACACACACACGAACACACACACATGCACACACACACATGAACACACACACATGAACACGCACAAATGAACACACACACATGCACACACACACACACATGAACACACACACATGAACACACACACATGAACACACACACATGAACACACACACATGAACACACACACATGAACACACACAACATGAACACACACACATGAACACACACACATGCACACACACACATGCACACACACACATGCACACACACACACGAACACGCACACATGCACACACACACACATGCACACACACACACGAACACGCACACATGCACACACACACGCACACACACGCACGAACACACACACATGCATGCACACACACATGAACACACAAACACACACACACATGAACACACACACATGAACACACACACATGCACACACACATGAACACGCACACATGCACACACACATGCACACACAAACACACACACACATGAACACACACACATGAACACGCACACACACACACACACGAACACACGCATGAACACCCACACGCGAACACACACACCTGAACACACACAAATGAACACACACATGAACACACACAAATGAACACACACACATGAACACACACAAATGAACACACACACATGAACACACACACATGAACACACACACATGAACACACACAAATGAACACACACACATGAACACACACAAATGAACACACACACATGAACACACACACATGCACACACACACGAACACGCACACATGCACACACACATGCACACACACACATGCACACACAAAACACACACACACATGAACACACACAAATGAACACACACACATGAACACGCACACATGAACACACACACATGAACACACACACATGAACACACACACATGAACACACACAAATGCACACACACACATGAACACACACAAATGCACACACACACATGAACACACACACATGCATGAACACACACGAACACGCACACATCACACACACATGCACACACAAACACACACACACATGAACACGCACACACACACACACATGAACACCCACACACGAACACACACACATGAACACACACAAATGAACACACACACATGCACACACACACGTGCACACGCAAACACACACACGTGCACACACACACGTGCACACACACACACACAAACACACACACATGCACACACACACATGCACACACACACATGAACACACAAACACAAACACACACACATGCACACACACACATGCACACACACACATGCACACACACACACACACACGTGCACACACACACGTGCACACACCGACTGCATCATGGTGCAGCCACATAGATCAGACGGTGTAATCAGGTTTGTTTGATGAGAGCAGGGTTTGACTGGGACATGCAGCTGGCAGCAGAGGACGGGGGAATCGAATTAGAGCTGCAGCAGACGGCACCGTAAAGCTCCGAGCAGAGGATGGGCCCCCCCCACCCACATCTGTCCCGTCCTTTCCTTTCCTTTCCTTTCCTTTCCTTTTTCTTTCCTTTCCTTTCCTCTCCTCTTCTTTCCTTTCCTTTTTCTTTCCTTTCCTTTCCTCTCCTCTTCTTTCCTTTCCTTTTTCTTTCCTTTCCTTTCCTTTCCTTTCTTCTCCTCTCCTCTCCTCCCCTCCGAACATGCATGTCTTTGGACTGTGGGAGGAACCCGGAGAGAACCCACGCATACATGGGGAGAACATGCAAACTCCACACAGGAAGAAACTGTTGGAATTGTTTGAATCTCCCCCCCAGCCGGGAATTGATCCAGACCTTCTCACTGTGAGGCTGCGGTACTAACCACCACGCCACCGTGCAGTCAGTTATTATCTGGTAAATATCAGTCTATATCTGGTAAATATCAGTGAAATAAAAATCAGTCTATATCTGTTAAATATCAGTGAATATCAGTCAAACATTAGTTAATATCAGTTAAATATTAGTTAATATCTGTTGAATGATTCAAGTTAATAACTCAGGGTTAAATATTAGTTAATATCTGTTAAATATCAGTTAAGAGGAGACTCCCCAAAAAAAAAAAAAAAAAAAAAAAAATCAGTCTATATCTGTTAAATATCAGTGAATATAAGCCAAACATTTGTTAATATCTGTTAAATATTAGTTAATATCTGTTAAATATCAGTTAATATCAGTTAGATATTAGTAAATATCTGTTAAATATCAGTTTATATCAGTTAAATATTAGTCTATATCTGTTAAATATCAGTAAATATAAGCCAAACATTTGTTAATATCTGTTAAATATCAGTTATTATCAGTTAAATATTAGTTAATCGGTTTAATATCAGTTAATATAACTTAAATATTAGTTAATATCTGTTGAATATCAGTTAATATCAGTTAATATCAGTTAAATATTTGTTAATATTAGTTCAATATTAGTTAATATCTGTTAAATATCAGTCTATATCTGTTAAATATCAGTGAATATCAGTTAAATTTTAGTTAATATCAGCTAAATATCTGTAAATATCTGTTAAATATCAGCTAATCAGTTACTGTCAGTTAAATATTCGTGTCAGTATCAGTTAAAAGGTAATATCAGTAAATATCTCTTAAATATCAAAAAATATCTGTTAAACTTCTCTAAATATCAGTTAATATCTGTCAAATATCAGTTTATATCAATTAATATCAGCTAAATATCCTTTATCAGTTAATATCAGTTAGATATCTGTTCATATCTGTAAAATATCAGTTAATATCAGTTAAATATTAGTGAATATCTGTTAAATATCAGTTAATGTCAGTTACATATAGTTAACATTAGCTAAATATCTGTTAATATCTTTTAAATATCAGTTTATATGAGCTGAATATTAGTTAATATCTTTTAAATATCAGTTATTACTAGCTAAATATCTGTTAATATCTGTTTAATATCAGTTAATATAATTTTAGTATTAATTTTTTATCTGTTAAATATCAGTTAATATCATTTTAGTATTAATTTTTTATCTGTTAAATATCAGTTAATATCTATTTAAATATTAGTTAATATCTGTTAAATATCAGTTAATATCAACCAAATATCAGTAAATATCTGTTAAATATTGGTTAATATATGTAAAATATCAGTTAATATCTATGAAATATCAGTCAAATATCAGTTAAATATCAACTGCATCAGTTTCTGGTGTAACATTAAGTCACACTCGCAGTCTGAGATCAACTCTGTGATGAGGCAACGGAGCAACGATGCAAAGAGAAAATGGAGTCAGCCTAAAGACAAAAGCATCAGCGTCTCTGCAGCTCGCTCCACCTCGTCAGTAGTTTTTGTTCTGGCAGAAGGACTTCACGTCCCCGGCTCGTGTCCATTATCCGTAATTAACTGAGCAGATGGGACGGTGAGACTCCCCGTTACAGAAGTCAGGGTCTCAGTCATCATTTTACAATCACACCACCAGGTTTTACAGCTGAAACACAGTTTTCCAGACAAAATGCTGACATTTAAAAGGAAATAATGAGCAACATGCTGTTTTTGATGGAATCAAATGCTGACTTGACCTACAGATTTGTTAGGGTTTGTATTCTCATATTTCCTCATTGAATGCAGCTAAATAAAAGAGGTGAAAAAGAGGAAAAGAGCTTTCAGTGAAGTTCCATGCCGCCTCGGTCAGTGGTGGATTATTACTGACCAGCACTTGTTTTATTTTCATTTTAAACAGCGAGCTCCAAAGATATTAAATCATTATTTTATCTTTAAATTAGGAAAGCTGAAGCTCTTAAGGTTGCACATCATCTAACCAGCCAATCAGACGGCAGTGAAATCATGCATCTAGTCCTGTAGACGTGATGGAGACGACCTGCTGACATTCAAACTGAGCATCAGGATGAGGAACAGCTCAGCTGGCAGACGGTGGGACGGAGGGATGGACGGACCAACGGACGCTTTTAAACCATCTGAACTGAGAAAGAAACCACTTTTAACCACAGACCGAACTCGCCGTCGCCGGGGAAGATGCCCCCGCCAGAGGAAGCGAGCGCAGCAGGTCACAGTGAAACGTCATCGAGCTCCCAGCACCATCACCAAGTCCCACGTTTCTAACGTGGGTGGTCTGAAGTTTCTTCTGCTTTGCAACGATCATGCTGATCGTATACCAACCTGTCCCTCTCAAACTTTCATAAGCAAGCACTTTTGGCACAAAAACACACCTCTTGTTTTTGATAAATTGTGAAAATGCTAAATTACTTATGGATGTTATTTCTTGGTTATTTTCTCGTGCACAGATAGAGGATGAACCCGAACCCTTCTTAATGTCTCATTTTTGCGTGGACATGAGAGGAGTGACGACTGTCTGAGCTGTTCTCAGTCTACCGTACTACCTGGAACGCACAGAACTTGTTCAGAACTTGTGTTGGGAAAATTGTGGACCTTCCTCATCGATTCCTGCTCGTTAACAAAGGTAAAGAAATTTCTTTTAATTCATCGCTTTTATCCTGTCAAAACATTCCTAGTGAGATTCATTGAAGACACTGATGTATCCTGTTCCTTCTGTAACGTGCATGCAGAGACTGTCTTCCTCTTGTTCTGGACTTGTGAAGACACTCGGAAACTATGGCAACGCATCTTATTTTGGACTATATTCATGAGGCCGTTGGACTATGTTTGCACACTGTATTGTTTGGATTCATAGACTATCAGACAGAATTGGACAACATATTTGTTCTTTCTAATCTTATCATATTGCTGGCCACGTTTTACATCCATAAATGTAAAGTATTAAAAATTAGACTTTTTTTATGCCTTAAAAAAAAGAAATAGAATTCTACATGAAAACAATATCTACCTCTCCCAGTAAGAAAGCTATAAAGACGTTAAATGTCATCAGTCAGTCAGTCATTTTCTGCACCGCCTATCCAGTTCAGGGTCGCGGGGGTTGCTGGAGTCTATCCCAGCTATTATCAGGCGAGAGGCAGGTACACCCTGGACAGGTTGCCAGTCTGTCACAGGGCCAACACAGAGAGACAGATTCATGCTCACATTCATTCCTAGGGGCAATTTAGAGTAATCAATTAACCTAACATCATGTCTTTGGACGGTGGGAGGAAGCCGGAGAACCCGGAGAGAACCCACGCATACACGGGGAGAACATGCAAACTCCACACAGGAAGGCCACAGTTGGAATTGTTTGAACCCCCTCCCCAGCTGGGAATCGAACCAGCGACCTTCTAACTGTGAGGCTGCGGTGCTAACCACCACACCACCGTGCAGCCACCAGTTTTTCGCTTTTTTGCACTATTCTTAGTCCTTTTGTGCAAAAACCCCTGGTGTTGTAGTATTACAATCCATGTTTGCGTATTTGTTCCTTTTTTTTGTCCAAATGTCTTTTATGTTTTATGTGCATGTTACGGCCCAGGGCCTGTTGGCCTGCAGGGCCTGTATGCAAATGTGGCTGTGCCATTGCTTGCAGGTGATTGGCCACCTCATCCTGCTGCACCGCCCTCCTGATGGTGCTCCTCTAGGATTGGTCGCCTGCTGCTCCGTCTCCCCTGTGATTGGCCACCTTTGATGACTCAGCCCTATTTAAAGACCTGGAGACCATCGTTCTGGGCAGCTGTGTCAGATTGGTGCACAGTTTGCCATTTTGGGACTGAGTTGTGGTGAATGTAAAGTTGGTTGGTTTTGATAGTTGAGTTTTTGTATTTTGCTGTAGCTTTACAAACCCTTTTGAACTGTGTTTTGTTGAGTGCCAGTGTTGGCTTTAGTTCCTGTCACAGGGAAATCTTTGTGTTGTATCCCATTATTAAATAAAGTTTCATAAAACAAAGAAAGAAAGAGAACGTGTGATCTCGTCTGCTGCGGCTTCCGTAGTGTCGTGAACTCACAGGAGCGCGCTCCACGGCAGCTACATGTTCGACTGTTTAGGCTCTAAAAATATCCTAAATGATGGTTTCCAGTAAATTCTGGACGCTACCCACTCAGGACACTTGGATTACATTGGACGAGCAGTATGGAGGAATATTGACAAGTTTTTGTGGACTTTTATGGACCTTTTTGGTTCAGTCGAGGTGAAAGTCGGTGGATAATGAACTCAGTCCAAAGATGAACCCATTAAACATTGGTGGTGATCCGGATCAGCTTCTGGATCCAGGAATGTTCTGAAGGATTCTTTATCATTGTGAGATCGGCCATGTTGGAAAGGCTGTTGATGAGGCATGAGCGCCCCCTTGTGGCAGAAGTGTGCGGCTGCTACTGAGCACATGATGATGTCAGGATGCAGAAATGAAACTTATGAGCAGCAGCTAGCACGAGGAGAGAAGACTGTTGGACAGACCAGGAGAGAAGACAGTTGGACAGACTTGTAGCAGGTGAAGATGATGAACTGTGTGTGTCAGTGAAGAACTGGAAGTAACTAGTTGTATTTCTGCCTGAATAGTTTGTAAATGTTTATTTAGCTTTAATGTTATTTAGCTGATCTGCTTATCCAGACGTTTCCTCCATTCACCATGTGTCTTTTTCAATCTTACTAGACTGGTTTCATTTATCACATTTCCTGGCGCTGCCTCTGCTGGTCTGACTGCGTCCTCCTACCTACACGTGGGCTATATAACATATAATGATATTTACACCGTAACGCCACCAAGCTTTACATCACCTTCACTCGAAGTGGCCGGTTAGATACTTTATTATGTTGCCATGTTGTAATGTCGCCTATAACATCATAACGCGTCATAATCCTGCATCTGTGTGCATAACTGTAATTACGGTAAACTACCGGTTTATGAATTAATGACAGAAAATGTCATTTAGCTGATTTCAGTCATTTACTGCAACCAGAACAAGAAATTCACTGGAAGACAAGTTTCCTCTGGAGAGTTTCCTTGTGCACAAGTATCAGATGTGCACGTTATTTCATGTGTGTCGAGTGGGAGGACAGAATAATGGACAGCAGGAGAGTCTCTCACTGGGAGAAACTGTTAGGGGCGGGGCTTACATTTGCACTATACTGTTCACCTCGCTCATGGTTTGAAAATGTGCAAAATCAGGTACAGCGCCTTTATTACCTTAAATGTGTTTATGTGCTGAACGAATGTTCCTCATGGCTTCTTTGGGTTTCTGTGTTTATAGACCACACTCACTTCCATCCACATTCACCTGAACTACCTGGAATTCCACCTGGAAGTCTGTCGTTTGCTGCATTACTGTGCTGTTGTGATTCAGAGTGACCAGTAAAGATAGTTAACTGTACAAGCCAGTCCTGTGTGTTCTGACCGACCCCCCCATGGTGAACTTTAAAACTTCTTACCAACATCTAAGCACTCTTACATCATCATCACCCTGATAGGACACATTTTGGGAATTGTTCCACGTAACTCTGTACAAGTGACCCGAAAGTTTGGCAAAAGATTACAAGAAAGGATCTGAATGAGTTCTAGAATGTTTCCAAAGTTGATCCGTATCCAGAAAAAAATTCGGGATACGATGATCCAGAACACACAAAGATGAGGGAGTCCAGCTGCTTGGTGGAGGTCTGCGCTCTCCGAGTGCTTTTCTAGTCCTGTGATTGTTCACCATGGGGCCGCGGCCCAAGCTCGGGCCTCCAGCGCCCCCTAGAAGGCCGCAAAAAAACGTTCCTTTTCCACATGTGGGCCACGAGGACCGTATATTTACACTGTTATTTATGACTGGATGAGTTGCAGTGTAGCCTCCCCCCACCTGGTGGCGCTAATGTGTCAGAGTTCAACAAACAAGCAGAAGAAGACACTCAGCTAGCCGCTAGCCTGTAGCTAACGTTGTAAAGAATTATTAAAACTAAATAATGAAGATTAAAATGGTCCCAAACCGCCCCTAAAGAGGCAAAAACCCACTCTAGTTTATGAAATACGGATTAGTGAGTGGAGATAACAAAGCAGAGCTGAGAAGATGGATGGAGCACCAGCTAATGCTAATGCTAACACTAATGTTAATGCTAATGCTAATGGAAGCCCTGAAGCATCTGCAGCTGATCTAGAAATAAACATCTAACACTCGTTGGAAAAAAGGATTTTTAAGAAAAAAAGAGAGAAAATCAGCTGTTGATGCAGAAAATGTCTGTTATGTTTGGAAGTTCTTTAAAAATTCTAAGAAAAGTTTAAATAAATAAATTGTTTGAACTTAAAATTAGAAATTTTCTGCTTTAATTTTCTGTCTAAACAAATAAAATCCAGGTTTTCACAGATTATTTAAAGTTGTACTTCCATGGTCGTTTCATTAATATTTCTGTGTTCTCCATTATTATTGAATGCATTCTGCATCGTTTCTGTTTAAAAAAACCTTCTGGTATCTTTGTATCCAGCTGTATTTGTATACTAGAAGAGAGGCTTGTGGTCCAACGGCAGCTTTTCCGGGTCCTTCTCATGAATTTCCGTCTGATTGGCTGGCTCCCGTCAGTGTATGAAGGAAGCTCCGCCCTCCGCTCTTATTTTGTTACAGACAGGAAATAGAGCCGACAAACAAGTTTGTTCCATCATGCTAACAAACAGTTAGCTAATTAGCTTCTCAACTCCGAAGCTACAGTCGTGCCGTCTTTAGTTCTAGTGTGTAGTGGAGGGTTACCTGCCTTCCAATGGACAGATAGAAACCCCACATGGGATACGCTATTTGCAATGTTACGTAGAAGTGCGAGGCTGATTCGCTATTTTCTTCGTATTGTTTCTCTGATGAGGAAGCACAGCCGACTGGGGGGAACGCAACGCTAGCAAGTCAGCATGTGTAAGTAAACAAGGGGAAACCCTCCGTATTTTAGAAAGAGCAAGTTAAACGGGTTTTCAGTGGAAGGAGGCCTTTAAACTGAGCCTTTTTATTTCCAATGTGATCTATTACTGCAGTATTTTATCTCTTTTTTTAAATCAGTTTCCATCAGTTTTTTCTGTTGTTCCTCTTTTTGTAGTAAAATGTTGTAGATTTTGTGTTTATAGTCTAATTCTGATTTGTTCTTGTAGGAGTCTGATTTTATTCCATGAATTATACGTGTGATATAAATGTGTTTGTGACCATCTCAGAATATATTTTTATATGATGTTATTCATGTTTATCAGCCACATTTTACAGGTTCAGTCTGTAAAAGGCAGCTGGATTTGCTTTAGTTATTAAAGAAATAAACCTAAAATGATCATTACACTGATACAGTTAAATATGAACCTGGACCAGTTTGGACTGGAAACTGGACCCATCATGAAAAAGGTTGAGAGCCGCTGGTCTAGTCTACATATATTTTGTGTTTTATGTTAAATTTAAACTAAACTGTCATTGAGAGCCACAACTTTTAGATCGAAGGTGCTCAAGTCCGGTTCTCGAGAGTTATCTTGCAGTTTTTAGAACATACCCTCCCCAACACACCTGAACCAAACGTCTAATTCCGTCATACATGCCATTCAGCTCTGCAGAAGCTGGGAACAAGACATTCATTTGATTCAGGTGTGTTGGAGAAGGGATGCAACCAAAATGTGCAGGATGGCAGCTCTGGAGGACTGGACCTGGCCATCCCTGCTTTAGATACATCCTTCTCCACCACAGACTTGGATAATCAAACATCTCGAGGGATTAGCATGCTTCTCTGTTCAGTTCTGATGGGGACTTGGCTTCTTGTTTACCACACATATTGGACTGGGACAGCTATGTTGTGTATATAATCAACATCAGTCAGTCGCTTCATTTCAGGATGCTCAATTTCCCCTTTTAATTGGAACTTAATGTCCATATAGGAAATGCCAAAATGAGGACTGTAATTTCCCAGCGCCACACAACATTCATTATCAACGGCTGGTGAACAAAGACTTGCATTGCCTCCATGCTCAGTCGCAGCCCAACCTGGGGACTGATCCTTCCCATTTGCATTTCAGGATAAGAAGCAATTACCTGGGATATAACAGACCCCTCTCTTAGAAAACCATGTATTGATTACTAATTACTGCTAAATGAAATTGCAAAAGACCATTGTTAGTAAGAATAATTATTCTTGTAAGTGCTCTCTGTGCATGTATAGAGGATTTTATTCTCATAGGTGAGGGAGGGAAGCTTGCAGAATGGTCGGAGAGGGTCTTGTGATTGGCTCTGGTTGTTTTCTGCTCCAGTTCCAGCAGAGCTGTATGTTACATAAGTCGGCCTGTTGCGTCATGTCAACTAGTCAGTGCTGGAACTGCTGCTTCCTCCTGGAGCATGTCTGTGCATGTGCATGTGCATGATGGGAGCTGTAGGGACATTCATTTAAACAGATAACCAGGAAAGCATTTACAACTGCAGCTGCAACAAAGTTGGGATGCTGCGCAACATGGAAGTCAAAACAGAATGTGATGATTTTCAGACCTCATTCACTCATTTTATTCCCAGTAGAACATGAACATCATCTCAGATGATGAAACGAGACATTTTTATCTTTTCATAGAAAACATGAGCTGATTGTGAAACTAATGAAGTGTTAAAACTTTTAAGGAGATTTTTCTAATTAAACACAAAGTTCTCTGAATTTTGTCAGCCATATTTTCTAAATGAACCATTATCATATTCTTTGTGGTGTTCCTTCATACAACCATATACGCGCCCCCGCGACCTCCATCGCCAAGTTTGAGATGGTAATCTACGCTGATTTATAGCAATCTTTTCCCAGTCTTGGGCTTGCTACAATATCAAACATGTTTGATGTTATCGCAAGTCGTAGTGACGCAACACAATCCACAACCAACAGCTGGATGAGCTCTGACAGCAGCGGAAACAGGTCCGACCTCCAGAACTGTCAATATTCAGAGCACCAGTGTAGCCAGTAAAAAAATATTTGTGCACCAGCAAATACTGTAGTGTCAAATTTATTTTCAACGGCGTTCCACCTCCACTAACATTTAAAAGAATGCATCTCTCTGAAATACAACATTATAAACACAAAACGTCTCCATGTGTTTGCTCTATCAGTAACAGTCACCAGTAGTTTACAGCAGGTCACACGTGTCACATGCTCTCAGATAAACCAATAAAGTAACCGAATAGAAAGAGCACACTTCCCGATCTAAACAACCCCCGGCAGTCATCGCTGCCCAATAAGACCGACAATGTGAAATATAACACTCATGCAGGCAGAGCCATAACTTTTGACCATTACGCATGATTACCAGCTGTTTAAGCATCTGAACGCAGCTGTCAGGCTCAGCAGCAGTAAAAGACACAAGCACATCGCCGTTTACCTGTTTACCTGTTTACCTGTTTACCTGCAGCTCTCAGTTTAAAGGGAAGACGGCGGCTTGGCGCATTTATTGTTTCATCAGTCCAGTTTCTCCACGAGCTCTTTTTCAAAGATGAGCAGCAGATGCTGTTCAGGCTCTCTGTGAGCATCGTAGCTCTGCAGCTGGATTAATCCTGTTTACACCTGGAAACAGGTGTTCTGCAGCGCACGAACAGTGTTACCTGGATACCGGTAAACAGTTCATGTTGGGAAAAACATCTTTGTCGAGTCCAACACTTCCATTATGGATGGAAACTGATGTCCTCCGTCCAATTTCCATTTGATGAGTTGCATTAACCAGTTCAGAGAAACTGTTGTTCAGGTCGACCAGCTGTCTGTCAGGAACAGAGAACTCTGTTTCATGGTTATTAGCAGCAGTTAGCGCTCCGCAATGCTAGCTAGGTGAGGAGGTTGTCAGATGTGTCAGCTGCCGGCACACTCGTGGTCATAGAAATGCAGAGTTGTGACATGCGTTGACTTCAATGTAAAAGCGGTCACATGACTCACGGAAAACACCACGCGAACCTGCGCTGTCATATCTGACAGCAGAACACACCGCAGTAATCAGATTACTGACAGTAGACAGTAAATAAACATCAGTGCTGCAGACATGCTGGTCATGAATGTTCTGGTTACAGAGCAGTTTTACTGGTTTATCTTACTGGTTTTAATGTTTCTTTTGCTTTATAGTGTCTTTGTGCACTTTCATAAGGTGCTTTCAAATAAAATGGATGATGATGATGATGAGAACTAATTGCATGATGGGAAAAAATGCTGAAAGAATCCAGTTGTAGTCTTGTATTTAGTGGCCCTGCAAGATTTCCAGAATGTAAAGTCTCAGTCTGAGACTAAAACTGCCTTCAGATGTGAGCTGGTGTAAGATGGTGGTCTTCCAGGAGTCTTTTCCACATCTGTAAAATGTCCTCTGATGTGAGGCTGGTATAAGTTGACGTCATTTTTGATTGGCTACAACCTTATTTAGAGAAACCAGGTCAACCTGCTGGTAGCTAGCAGAGTTTGCTAAAGGCTATCTGTTAGCATCATGGGTTCTTCAGACAGTGAACCATGTTCATCAGACAAGACAGATTTAGAAAGTGAACTTACACAGTATGTAGAATGATGAGCTGCTGTCTGATTCAACCGTTTCTGAACAAAGACAGAAGGCTGACCGTCCATGAACAGGTGGATCCTCACTCTGACATTCACATGGACTCATCAGAGCACAGCAGGTCATATCATACCCCCACCACAGACAGCAAATGTGTTGTTGTGGCATCTTTAAGTAAAACATTACAGGACAACATTAGCATGAGCAGGCAGAGTCCTCCTCTGAATCTGAAGTCAGAGAGGAGGGTAATCAAGCCCCACCTGTGGCTTGTAATTCCTGCACAGCAGCTGCTGCTCCTCTAAAAATCACATGCAAATGTGATTTGTGTTCCCCAGTCGGTCACATCATTTGTCCGACCGCCTGTTTGTAGAGACTGCGAGGCTGAGAGGGGGGTGTGTTCTGGTGAAATGAATATTTATCCATTGGTTACCTCATGAAGCTGATTTTCAGGGAAATGACACGATTGGATACAACGTGCAACTTTAAATCCGTCCTGCTTCACTCAGCATCCTGTATTCAGGACGTTGCATGCTTAGAGCTCAAAACCTGGAGTCCATCCGGGACTGGACCTCCTCGTCACAGCCACTGTTGACCGAATGGTTTGAGACTGGGTCAACAGCTTGACGCAGGTCTAATCGACTGGACGCAGAGACATGAAAGGACGAGTCTTTCCAGAAAACAAGCCTGTAAGACAGGGATCTGCAACCTTCACAGTCCAAAGAGCCATTTCTGCCCCGACCCAGCAAAACAAAAGTCACCCAGAGCCGCAAATTATCTTGGCCTTTTCTAAAAAGACAACTTATAATTTAAAAAAAAAAATATTTAGTTTATGTTGTTGCCATTTTTAGAGAACCACGGTTTTATTTTGACTTTTACGTTTTGGAAAACAAAACTACGGAAGAGGATTAGGGCCACTGAAGAAAAAACATTCTGAGATTAGATTCTGAATTCTGACTTTTTCCCCAGAACATTAAAAAACAGAAAAAAGATTGTGGGGATTTTTTTTTTTCAATTTCTGAAAAAGTCCCAGAATTATGACTTTTTTCAGAAATTAAAAAAAAAAAATCTCCTAAATTTTTTTTTATGTTCCAGGAAAAAAAAAAAAAAAAAATCTGAATTCTGACTTTCTTCCCAGAATGTATTTTTCTTCAGTGGCCCTAATCCTCTTCTGCACGAAACCAAACACACAATAAGACCTTGGCCAAAAAAAGAAGGATCCTTCCATTTCCCCCGCGACCCTGAACAGGACAAGCGCTCCAGACAACGACTGACTTCCATTTTCTTTTCTGGGATTTTGTTCTTCTGAGACTGTGTGTTGCAGAAGAAGCCCAGAATTTCCAAGCTAATGAGATGAGAAACAGATGTAGAAAAAAATCACTGGTACTTTGACTTGTAAAAATAAAGTGCGATTGTTCCAATGAAAAACTGCTAAAACCTGCTTTATCATCTATGTTTAAATATTACTCAGTTCTTTATCACTTTTAGTCAATGTCATTGAGAGCCATTGTGAAACGTCCAAAGAGCCAGCAGTGGGTCTGGAGCCGCGGACCCCTGCTTTGAGATGTCATATGTCAGAAGCAGGACCAGAGGAAATCTGGTCCTTTTCAAGTCCTGAACAGACCGTGTTTATCTTCTCCAATCTGAGAAGAACCGGAGAATCGAAGGCTCAGCGGATATCAGAGCGGACGTCTGAACAAAAGGGATGAGAAATATTTCTGAAACGATCTCATCTACAGAAAGGCTACACAGATCTGAACGGAGATCAGGTTCTGGGACTTCTTCTGGAAACATTTCCAGCTCGTAGCCTCAGGGCTGTCTGTTTTAAGTAGCAGATAATGTCCTCTTGTGTTCCTTCTTCTGCAGCGTGTAATGTTAATACAAAGCTGGAGATAGAAAGTGACAGGGAGCACTTTAAAGGTTTCGCTCCTCCAGGCAGCTGCTTTCAGACTCGGAGAACCAGGCCTCACCCACCAGAGAAAGCACAATGCAACCGGGAGGAAAGAGCAAAGAAAGAAGTGGCCAAAAAATTCATCCTCTTTTTGAGGTGGAGGAGTCAGAAATGTGATGGGTAACAGCCGTAAAGGAGAAAAAAGAGAAACGTTGCCGGTTGAAACAAAGAGCGACTGTGTGAGATATTGATGGTGGAGGTGAGAAGATGGATTCTGGGACAGAGCTGCAGTCAGACCAGCGGGTGTGACGGCTGGAGCAGGGAGTCAAAGCTTCAACTTCATTCCTTTATAATCTGCATTTATCTGTTCAGTCAGCATCCAGATACAAACTACACGAAGATGAAATGGCCTTTAGAGGTTTGACGTCCGTTTCCTAACACTTGCTGTCTGCTGTCGGTGCAGAGCTGAGCGTTATAGATGTGGATGGAGGGGCCGGAGTGGTCCTCTCTCCAACACTGCCGTAATAACGGAGGTCACCTTATATTATATGATATATATGTATATATATTGGCCGATAACCGATATCAATACCGATATTAAAGCTGAAAAAAAAAGCAAATGGCAGTTTTGTTATCCATTTCCAATACTTTGATAAATAGGGGTGGGAAAAAATAGCGATACACTGAAATATCGCAATATTTTCATATGCCGATATCGAATTGATATTCAAAAACGCGGTATCAATCTTTTTTACTTCCAAAATCTCTCGAGATTTCATCCTTCTGTTACAAAATCTCAAAAAATTTCATGAATTTTCACGAGATTTTGTAACAGAACGATGAAATATTGCAAGATTTTGTCAGTATAATAGACAGATACTGCATTTTTAAATGTCAGCATATGAAAATATCACAATATTTGAGTGTATCGATATTTTTTCCCACCTCTAGTCTTTAGAAGTTTTAAAGTCTGTAAAAATGAAGTTTTTGAAGAAGAAGAAGTTTGTTTGTTTTAATTCTTTTTAGATTTTAGAAATGGTGGCCTGATCAGTTAAATATCGGTTAAATATTGGTGGTGTGGTCGATGTCCAATCCTCAGTTTTAAGGCTGATATAGGCCGATACCGATAGG
The DNA here is from genome assembly GCA_023101725.1 of Atherinomorus stipes. Lineage (NCBI taxonomy): Eukaryota > Metazoa > Chordata > Actinopteri > Atheriniformes > Atherinidae > Atherinomorus > Atherinomorus stipes. The sequence continues at coordinate 191,068 of JALJCO010008135.1, read as the reverse complement.
GGGCCAATTATATTGTGCATCCCTAATATATATACTGTATATGTATACATGGCATATTTCCATGATTGTTTGTTTGAGGGCATAAACGGTTCAGACGACCAAAAAGATGAAGAGAAAGTGCATGATGGAGGCAGACGCAGATAAAAACAGCGGTGATGGTGCACAGTCAGGATTCATTCTGCCTCTGCAGCCGCCAGATGAGCACCCACCTGATCACCACCCTGGGGGCCTCTGAGGAGCACACAACAGCTGGCAGCACCACTTTTATTACTTCTAACTTATTCCCGAGCAGCATGGAGGATGATCCGCTCGCCTGCAGAAGGCAAAGCGCTGCAAAGCTCAGGATGGATCAGAATAAGACCAAAAACATGAAGGAACACCTGTCAGACGCTGTGAAGGTATGCCGCCATCTTGAGCCAGCCGACGTGCCATGGCTCGCTTCGAGTCAGGTTTATATTTAGATTGGGGAGGAAAAGGAGCAACCAGGCGAATAATACACATCACCTTCCCCAGTGGAAGCGTTCGGCTGTGTGGGAGAGACGGGGAATATTTGTCTGCATTTACTGTGAGCCTGCGATCCAGCGTCTGACCTAGAAAAGCAGCAGCACCAATCAGGAGATCCGTGGCAGTTGGGCAACACTCCACAGTATAAATAACTCGCCGTGTGCCAGTTGCATGCATAATTAAAGAGCTGTGAAGCGGAAACATGCAGCCTGGAAATATGAAGCTGTGATATGACGTGTCGGGTCTGAGACGTGGACAGTGCGTGCTCCTGTACAGCAGGTGGGGCTGCAGCATCTCAGAGATCCATCACTGAACGATGAAGATCAGTGGATGAGGCCGCTGGATTAGATCTGATTGGAGGTTAGGGCTGCAGGGACACCGCTTCGTCTTTAAGGAGAGACAGTACAGGAAAATAGAGTAAAAAATGTAACTGCCTGCTATCACCATGAAACCTTCCTGCTTCATTCATCACATCAGGGCTGTCATTTTTTCTATTGCAAGTTTTCTGAAATTTTATATTTAAATATGCAAATTAGGTGTTATGTATCCAAAAATGCGCTAATTTGCAAACATTTCTAGGAAAAAATCTAAACAGGATTAAACCAGGTTCAAAGTTTCTTTTGAATTTTGTTCACATACTAAAGTCTAAAGTTCTTACAGAGGGGATTTTGGATATCTCTGTAGATCATTTCACAATTTAGAATAAACTGTCAACAACCAGAGAAAACTCATTTTTTGTCATATTTTGGGATGAAATGTTCTATAAATCAGGCTGTGAATGAGATATCATAATCCTTCTGTAAAAACTTTAAGAATCCAGTCAGGATCAAAACGTGAAAGTTTGGTTTCTGTAAGTGCTCCTGAAGTGGAGATTTTTTACCCGGAATAAGAGAAAAAACTCATTTAGAGAAAACGGCCTTTAAAGTTTTGGATTGTAAAATTCTCCACGTTTTTGTTCTATAACTATTTACAGACATCAGATCCAATCAGATTCATGAGCTGGAAATATCAAGTTTGGGTGAGATGACATGGTTCAGGAAAAAGAGACGTTTCCATGGAAACCAGACATGACGGGTTCAGACGAGCACCACGGTGCTGCTCCGTTAAAAACACCAACTTTAGCTGCAGTTTGAGGAGATTTGATTATTATTATTATTATTTTTACACGAGTCTGAAAGAAAACATGCTGAAGGAGGAAAAAAACAAAATCTCAAAATTGACCAGGTGATGGAAAAACAGGGTTTGTACCTGGGGTAACTGGCCTTAAAAGGCTGAGGAGAAACCATGAGTGGAGGTGAAATTTCAGTCCTAAATGAACTAAATGAGGTTTTCCCATGTTGAGGTGATCTGTGCGGAGGCTGAAGACAGTAAGAGCCTCCAGAGTGCGTTTGCACGGATCGTCTTGCATCTGCAGATGAGCAGTAACACTGACAGGAGGTCAGTGGGGAACGTTGGCGAGCACGAAGGCTAAATCATATGGCAGGCAGTGGTGGATGCTTTGACCTTTCACTGTTTGCTTTTGGAGCTAGGAGAAGGTCAGGGGGCCGGGAGGAGGAAGCCTGAGCCCGTGGTGAACTGCAGGAACCTCTGATCGGCGACATTGCCGCCCCTTTGCCAAACAACCACCTTCTTCCCTCAGGAGCTCCGCAGACGTCACGGGGAAATGCTGACAGCAGCCAAGATGGGAATTACCAACAACGCCCTTCCACCCTGAGTCCCTGCTCTGGGATCAGGTTAGAAAACATGCTGACTTTTCTAACATCAGTTATTTTCTAATCTCTTTTTTTTAAAGATAAAAATCAGGAATGAACGGGTGAAAACACGGACAGCCCTGCTCATCAAATCCTTTCCTGAATGTAGTAGCAGGTTTTTCCATCAGGACTAAAACGTATCAGTTAAATATACCTGCACTCCTTAGAGATCACGCACGTCTCTTCATAACACACTGGATTGATATTAACCCTTAAAACTCTGAGCCAGTCTTTATTTTAGGTATGCCTGTTCTTTTGTTTGTTTAAAACTGCATGTAGAAACTCAGCCCTATATATATATATATATATATATTTACACACACACACAAAGAAAAAAATAATATATATATGTATATATACGCACACAATATATACATATATATATATATACAGTACATGCAGTCGTCCTCCATTTAAAGAAAAGGCTATATTCACAACAGTAATTCAAATGACAATAAACTCAATAATCTAGTAATGAGTAAAAATTTACAAAATTATAATTTGGTAAAACAAAATATTGCTTTTGAATTGTGGTTGTAAATAAAAATAAAAAACAAACAAACAAAGCCAGCCCAGACACATTAGAGCATCTTTCTCATGAACATGGACCAACATACCTGCCAGCAGGTGCAGACGTCTGATTGGACATTACAGAAACACCTGATTGCTGTGATTGTCTCAAAGTGATGCTCAACAAAGTTTTAACTTCGGGCCCCATCATGCTTGTTTACATGTTTTGTTTTTTTTGTGTGTGCACATTTACCCTTTGATTGGAGTCAGGTGTGTTGCAGCAGGGAGACTCCTAATGCCTGCAGGGTGCCGGCCCTCCAGGACCGGAGTTGCCCACCCCTGTCCTGAGACCTCCTCTGTCTCCACATCAGGACATCCTGAGACCTCCTCTGTCTCCACATCAGGACATCCTGAGACCTCCTCTGTCTCCACATCAGGACATCCTGAGACCTCCTCTGCCTCCACCTCAGGACATCCTGAGACCTCCTCTGTCTCCACATCAGGACATCCTGAGACCTCCTCTGCCTCCACCTCAGGACATCCTGAGACCTCCTCTGTCTCCACATCAGGACATCCTGAGACCTCCTCTGTCTCCACATCAGGACATCCTGAGACCTCCTCTGTCTCCACCTCAGGACATCCTGAGACCTCCTCTGTCTCCACATCAGGACATCCTGAGACCTCCTCTGTCTCCACATCAAGACATCCTGAGACCTCCTCTGTCTCCACATCAGGACATCCTGAGACCTCCTCTGTCTCCACCTCCTGTCTCCTGTGACCAGGTCAAGAAACAGCTGGAGAAACCGAAACCGGAACAAGGCTGCAGGTCCAGATGGTGTCAGTCCCAGAGTTCTCCAGACCTGCTCAGAACAACTATGTCCGGTTCTCCAGCACCTTTTTAACACCAGCCTGAGACAGAACAGAGTTCCTGTGCTGTGGAAAACATCCTGTCTTGTTAACCATTCCTAAAAAACCACAACCAGCTGAACCAGATGACTACAGACCAGTTGCTCTGACATCTCACATCATGAAAGTCCTGGAGAGACTTGTCACTCCCCTCAACAAGCAAGTCAACACCTTTCAGGACCCATTACAGTTCGCATATGGTAATGGGCTGGTTGAGAGACGCATCATCTTCTCTTCAGCCCCTCTCATCTCCATTCGGCGCACTTTGAGGGTCATGTTCTTTGATTTTTCAAGTGCATTTATCTTTCGCTGCTTTGTATGTGAGAGACTCCCTCCTGTCCTCCCACCACCTGGATTTACGACTACCTAACAAACAGACCACAGTTTGTGAGACTGAAAGGTTGTGTGTCTGAGATGGTGGTCAGCAGCACTGGAGCACAACAAGGAGCTGTACTCCCACCATTCCTCTTTACACTGTACACCTCAGACTTCCAGTACAACTCTGATCCTGTCATCTGCAGAAATACTCTGATGACTCTGCAGTTGTGGGGTGTATCAGTGATGGACAAGAAGCTTATATTTATATAAGTCTGTTGGAAAGTGGAAAGTCTGCTGGGGCAGCAGCATCAGAGCCAGAGACTTGAAGGGAATTAAACTGATCAATAAAGCTGGTTCTGTGCTGGGGAGAAGTCTTGAGCTGCTGGAGCCGATTGTCCAAAAAGAATGTTGCACCAGCTGATGAAGATGATGGAGGATTCTTCACACCCTCTATACAACACAGTGAAGAAACAACAGTGTGTTCAGTGGGAGACTTCTTCAGGTCCGCTTTAACACGGAGAGGTACAGAAGATCATTCCTGCCAGCAGCCTCCGGAACAAAACCTTTTTTAATTACTACTATTATTATCGTTATAGTTTGTATTGTTTGTTTGTTTGTTTTTAAACTACTACAATCATGAATTTCCCTTTGGGATTAATAAAGAATTTTTCATTTCATTTTTGCGTCATTTCATGCTCCTAAAATTAACAATCCTCAGTAAAACTTTGGCTGCATGCAGCCTGTTGCCAGGCAACAACCAACAAGGCTTCTAATTTCTGATGGAATCATCTGAAGGGCGGAGTCCAGTATGGTGTTGCCTAGCAACAGTTCAAAGAACATTTCTAATGAAAAATGGAACTTTCGTGTCATGTGATCTCTGATGTCACAAACATCAAAGGACACGTGTTTTTATAAATACCCCCTACTACTCTTATCAAGTCAGTACACAGGTGATCACATCTCAGTACACATCTCGCTACGCACTTTGCTACGCATCAAGAACGGACAATGAAAAAACTTGGAAAACGTCAAGTCTACAACGGACAACCTGAGATTGTCGTGAGACATCTCCAGGAGTCTTCTCTCTCACCAAACTTTGGAGAAATTGCATCAAATTTCCAAAGTGAAGGTAAGAGCAACTCTGGCATGTCATTCGGTGTTAAAGATTTTCCCACACTGGAGAAAATGACACCTGAACAGAATAGACACCAGAGTAAGAAAGACAACGCTGAGGCTAAAATGTGCAAACTTTCTAAGAAAAGTAAGAACGTCCAGAAAATTACTTTTGGATTGATTCGGAGAAACAGTTCTGGGACTGTTTCACCTGCACAGCCTCCTGTCAGAGAAGCTGAACCAGATTTAGCTGAAAACGTTGTCCAAACCCCTGTTGTGGACCAGGTTCTCCAAACTGGAGAAACTCTTTCTGAGCAAGCAGCTAGATCCAGCAAGCCTGCAGAACAGACCTCCACCAAACCACCGTTGGAGAGTCAAATGTCTGTCGCTCAAGAAGTCAAGTTTTTCATTGAAGAACCAGTCAACCAACCAACAGGAGGTCAACAGGAAAGGAAACGACGCAAGAAAAAGAAGCGTTTATCTGCAGAGCCTAACTACCATCTGCTCAAAGAATCCATGGACCAAACCTATGAGGATTTCCTGGTGCAATTTCCTTTCCTACCAAAGTTAGCTAATGCTCCATCAACTCTCCAGGAGAAAGATGAGTTCAACTCTGGAATTTTGTTGAAGAGTGAAGAATTTCCTGCACTGCAGACATCTGAAGACCATGAGCGTCAGAGAACAGACACCCCGAGCGATGTTTGCAAGGTTTCCGAAAACCTGGAGAATCCCCAGAAAATAACATTCGGAGGCCCAGGATCAGAAATCCCCGCTGAACTCCTTACTAGCACAAACAAGCCCCAGAAAGCTGAAGGACATCATGAAACCAAAGGAGTAATTGATGGAGTTCCAGAGGAAGTCACACAAGGGAAGAGGGTTCGGAGACATAAACCCTTGGTACCTGTCTTCGAGGTGCCGTCTCCGCAGGCACCAAACTTTACCGAAACTTCATCAGCAAATTCTGAAAACCTGAATTCGCCAGTTACATTCGGAGGGCCAGGATCTGAAATCCCAGTTGAACTCATTTCAGAACCTTTGCATCCAACACAAGTTCAACTTGGGGAGACTTTCAGTCCTCCATCATCAGAGACTGAAGTAGCTGATGCACTGCCTGGAAACACCAATCAGTCCTGTCATCAGGCAGAGACTCAGACATCTGAACATAGAAGGAGATATAACCAAAATTCAGCCCGGATTATCCTCACAAACAACCCCCAGAGTTCTATGGAGTAATTGATGAGTTCCAGAGGAAATACCAGAAGGGTTGGGGATCCCTCCCCCCTCCCCCCACCCACTTCCCAACTCTCCAATTTCTGGAACCTCTCCCCATTTACTCGAGGGCCAGATCTACCCCCAGTTCTCTTTTCACCTTTCCCCCACACAATTTCTCTTGAGGAGCTCTCATCCCTCTCAGAGCTGAAGTACCGTTCCCCTCCCTGGAACCCCCAATCATCCTTTCCTTCGCCAGAGACTCAGACATCTAACATACAACAGACAGGAGACAGAAAGACAACACAAAGACTGAGCTGGACAGTCCTGTGACTGTTTCTCCCCTACAGCCTCCAGACAGAAAACAACGCAAGAAATGCAAGAAAAGTAGACCTGTAGAGCCCGACTTCGCTCTACTACTGGAATCCAGGGGAATAACCTATGAGGATTATCTCAAGGGAGTTCCTCTTTTTCCAAAGTTGGTTAAAGACCCATCAAACATCCAGGACAAAGGTGAGTCTACAGAATCCAGTCAACAACCATCAGAGACTGAAGTCACTGATACTCTGCCTGGAAACACCAATCAGACCTGTCATCAGGCAGAGGCTCAAACATCTGAACATCACATAGACAGGACTCAGAAAGACGGCCAGATGTCTGAAAACATGGGGGATCCCCCAATAACACCTGGAAACCCAAGATCAGAAATTCCTGTTGGGGTCGCTTCAGAAACTGTGGTTCCAGTACCACCAACAGAACCACAGGCTGACTCGCATCCCTCGCTGTCAACACCCCCAGCTGCAGATCTACATCCAATCCTGAAACTTCTGCAGGCCAAACAACCAACCAACCAACAATCTGTCAACCATGTTGATGGACAGAACATCCCTGGCAGCCAAGGTCTCCTGATGATCCCAGAGCACCAGTTCCATCAAGCCTTGGCTGTCAAAGACCAGAGGACCTCAGGACCTCCACCTGAACCATCTCCAGCCGCAGATCTACATCCAATCTTGAAACTTCTGCAGGCCAAAGAACCAACCAGGAAACAGCCTGTCAACACAAATCTTGTTGACAAACAGAACATCCCTGGCAGCCAAGGTCTACTGATGATCCCAGAACTCCACTTTCATCACACCTTGGCTGTCAAAGACGAGCAGATCTCAGCACTGCAGAAACAGCATGAGGAGCTGCTGAGTCAGCTGAGGGAACTGCATCATCAGGTCCACAAAACTAAAATCATGCAGTCATCAGCATCTGAGCAGGTGCAGAAACTGGAGGAGGAACTCCAAGAGGAGACAAAGAAAAGAGAATTGGCTGAGACCTCCGTATCTCAGCTGCAACATGAAACCGACAAAGCCAAGACCGAACTGAGCCAGATTTACGTTCAGCTCCAGGATCCACAACAGGACACCACAGAGGAGGAAACTGTCATGGCTGAGGTGGAGAGGCTGAAACGACTAATGAAATCTCAGAAATCTGTTTCTGATAAAGAGACAGCCATTCTGTATGCTGAACTGAGGAAGAAACATCAACTCCAAGCAGATGTCTCTCGCAGAGTTCTCCAACTGGAAGCAGATGTCACTGCTGAGAGGACGAGAGCTTCCAGAGCTGAGACCTGCTTGGCCCAGAAGGTTGAGGAAACCTCAAGACTGAAGGCTGCTCTGGTCAAAACTCAGGAAGATGCTGACAAGCAGAAACACCAACGGGAGCAGCACAAGAACCGTCTCCTGGTTAAGCAGCAAGAAGCTAAAGCCTCCATAGAAAGATCTGTGACGGAGTCTGAGGGACAACTAGAACACCAGGAACAACAATGGCAAGATGAAAAATCAAGGCTTCTAGAAGAAATAAACACCCTGAGGAAGGCTCAAGAAGAGAAAGAAGAAGAGAGAAAACACTTAGAGAGAGCTTACTGAAGGAGTTGAGAATCTAGAAGAACAAGCCACAAAGAAATCTGTGAGATCAGAAAACCATCACGAGAGGAAACAAGGAGTTCTCCCTCTAACTGATATCATAAAAACATTCCTCTAGATCTGGAGGAATTTTGTCCCAGCTCAGACCAACTCTGACAGATCACCCTTATCTTACTATCTTAAATCTTAAATTAGCCTTAAATCATTTACTTTCTCTCTCTATCTCTCTTCTTTCACCCCACTGAACACTTACTGGTTTAAAAAATGCCCAATAAGACATCTAAATGAATTCACTGATCTCTGTCGTTATCGTTTACACTCTTAGAAAATAAAGTACTTAATTCTACCTTTAGAGGTATACAGGATTGTCACTGGAGTGGGACCCTCAGAGGTGCTGCTGTTGGACCCTTAACAGTGCAGTTTGTGCTTTTTGAAGACCAGACGACCCCCCCAGAGGAACAGTATTGGTCTTTATAAGGTATAAATTGTACTGTTAAGGACACAACAGCAGTACCTTAAGGGTACCAGCTGAGAGACAATCCTTTGTACCCCAAAAGGTGCAATTGGGTATTTATTTCCTGAGAGTGTAGCTGTATAGTTCAACAGAAATTTTCAGCCACACAATGACAGCAGAGATGATTTCAGCTGTACAGAGATACAGCAGCAAACATCTCTTGGGACTCAGAGGGTATAACAGCAGTACCTTTAAGGGTTCAGTGGGTCTTTCTCCTTCTTTCTTTACTCTTAACCCTTAACACTCTCTTTCCCGTCTTTCCTGTCTTTCCTGTCTTTCCCCTCCCTGGGCTGCCACCTTACCGTGGTGGAGGGGTTTGCGTGTTCTGAGGATCCTAGGAGCTATGTTGTCTGGGGCTTTAAGCCCCTGGTAGGGTCACCCATGGCAAACAGGTCTCTAGGGGAAGGACCAGACAAAGAGCAGCTCAAACGCCCGTATGGAGAGACAAAACATTGGAGCCGCATGTCCCTGGCCTGGACGTGGGTCACCAGGGTCCTCGTTGGAGCCAGGCCTGGAGGTGGGGCACAGAGGCGAGTGCCCCCAGGCCGGCCCTCAGAAGCAGAGGCTAGCTCTACGGACGTGGAACGTCACCTCTGGTAGGAAAAGAGACTGAGCTGGTGTGCGACATTGAGCAGTTCCAGCTGGATATAGCTGTACTCACTTCAACGCACAGCTCAGGCTCTAACATCCTTGAGGGGGGGCTGGACCTGGTTCCACTCTGGACTTGCTCCCGGTTAGAGGCACCGATCGGGTGTGGGCATGCCCCCCCGTGGTGTCTGTACATTGGGGTTTAACGGGTGAATGAGAGGGTAGCCTTTCTCTGCATCCGGGTGGGGGGACGAGTCCTGACTGTTGTCTGTGCTTATGCACCAAACAGCGGTTCAGAGGACCCCCCCTTCATGGAGTCCCTGGACAGTGTGTTGGAAAGCGCTCTTTCCTGGGACTCCATAGTTCTGCTGGGGGACCTCAATGCTCATGTGGGCAACGACAGTGAGACTTGGAGGGGAGGAACAGCCCCCCAGTCTGAATCTGGGGGGCTGTTTTGTTGTTTTTGCCAGAACAAACACCGTGTTCAAGCATGAGTGTCGACATGTATACCTGGCATCACGACATCTAAAGGCAGAGACACACCGCGCTGATCTTCGTTCGTCTGGTGTCGTCGTGGAGTCTTCTGAAGTCGTCGTGAGTCAGTTTGGTGTGTTCTGTGTCATCGACCGTCTGCAGCCGTCTCCAACACCGTCGCTGTTCTTTTCAGCTGATTGAACGTGTGTAATCAGCATCCGTCACTTGTTCAGTCGGTGATGGGCTGACCAATCATATCAGAGGAAGCTTGACCTCGCTGGCGAATCAGCAAATGAGAAGACCCGAAGTGAAGGTAGAGAAACCAGATGAGGAGCAGACATAATGCAAACTCTCTCACATTGCTTGGCATCGTATTGGGATCTTAGCTAGCAGTCCTCGCTCTCTGCTAACAACAACAACAGCAGCTTTTACGTGTTGTCATCTTCAGAAATGGTCCGTCATTTGCAGCTTTTGGGGCCACAGGTCCACCCAGGTCTGGAGTCAGCTCGGTGTGTTCTTGGGGACTTTTCTCACCGTGTTGGTGAGACAGAAGCCGATTGATCAGCACGGCCCCATTTTCTGGCGACGACCGCAACGGTCGGCAGTCAGTCCGGTGTCTCTCTGCACTTAGGCCACAGTTCGATCATTGACTTTGTAGTTGTCTCATCTGACTTGCAACCACATATTCCAGACACTTGGGTGAAGAGAGGGGCCGAGCTGTTAACTGATCACCACCTGGTGGTGAGTGGGCTCGGATGGTGGGGGAGGATGCTGGTCAGACATGGCGGGCCCAAACATGTTGTGAGGGTCTGCTGGGAGTGTCCGGCAGAATCCCCTGTGACACCTCTGACAGAGCTTCTACCATGTTCTAAGGGAGGCGGGGGGGGGGGGGGGGGGGGATTGAGTCAGAGTTGACTGTGTTCTGCCCCTCTATTGCTGAGGCCACGAGTCAGAGATGCGGTCATAAAGTTGTCTTTGACTGCTGCGGTGTTAACCACCAAACTCGTTGGTGGACACCAGCAGTGAGGGATGCCCTCAAGCTGAAGAAGGATTCCTATTGGGCCTTCTTGGCCTGTGGGACTCCAGAGGCAGCTGATAGGTATTGCAGGCAAAAAGGTCCAGTGTGGAATTAATTTGGATTTTTATTAGCAAAATTTGAGTATTGTTTAAATAAATACATATTTTGAGGACACCCAATGATTGACCTTCATTAATGTGAACTGAACTTGATTTTTAAAATTTCTCTACAGTAGCAGATTAGGGGTAGCACAATTCTCCAAAGCCTTGAATCGCGTTTGCTAGAGGTAGTGACGACAACAACAACACTTAAAAGGTGGCAGTGACATCACGGTTCATACAGCTGAAGACCTGGTTATAACAGGTTCTGGTTATAACCTGGTTATAACAGGCTCTTTAAAGCAGAGCTTGCGTGCTTTAAAGGCCCACAATGCAACTTTTATCAGTTTTCTCAGTGACCCCCCTATCCATGGCTTACCTTCATCATCATCATCATACCTGTACTGTGATTCCCTCCAGCCAGTAAAAGATAGCCTTATGTTGACTCTTGTTCTGTCCCTTCCTCTCTTTCTTCTCCTCTTCCTCCTGTAATGTTTTCTTGTGTTTCTTTGCTGAATCCTCCATGATGCGTTCAAATACCCACAGTGTTCATGTCTGGTTTATATCAGTTTGCTAGTTTGCGGTGCTGCAACCAATAGTCTGCTGCAACGTCACGGCCACATCCCGAATGGGAAACTACATACTGCAGTTTGTGAGCCTCGGGACGCCGCTGGGCAGGGACGGCTCGAAAATGTGCATCATGAATGTTGGTTTGACATCAGAATGAGTCAGAAACGCAGATTTTTAAGGTGGAAAAGTTATGTTGTTTGTCTTTAATGACAACCATCACCAATGTGTAAAATGGATTGTTGTGCTTTTGAAAATCCATTTGTATTCATGGAGATTTAAAAACACCAGTACTGAATGAAGAAAGAAAATAATATGAAAAAATAGAATTCGATGTAGGCATATATATGAATTTCTGAACCCTTACGGGTCAAATATCACAGCTGTGCGCAAAACTGATTATTTGAAAAATGGAACAAATAAAATGGATCAAGAACAAACAAGTTTCATGTTAAACATGTTTCCTACTATGATGAAATCAATTTGATAATTTTGAAAGAAAATGTTAAGGCAGCACTTTCAATAAGTGAATATCAACATTGTCATCAAAGGAGAAACCTGCTTTATTCAAAAAGTTTAATCTAGCAAGTCGCCCTTCGTATTGTTCAGTATCCTCGAAGTATCTGTCAGACTCAGAAAGGTTGAAAACCCCTGCTGTAAAACCATCATTTTGAAAATATACAGCAATTATGCATATGTAATACAGTATATATTATATAACTTCCATATGTAATATGTCATTTTGTTCATCCGGCCTCTTATTCAAATAATTCATATTTGAAACACCATATTTTAATTCAATTCAGTGGTTTAATAAAATTTATATCCACTTGATACCAAAAAAGAAAAAAAGCATTTTAAAAGACATTCTTATTAAAATCCTCATTTTAAAAAATGATTTACAAATAGATTGTATTTACTGTTGGATGAATCATATGATCATACTAATATACGTAGAGGGGTTCGGGCACATATCCAAACCATGGGGCCGGGTTTCTGCTGATGATCTTCGACTGCCGTCCCTGGGGGGCGATCCCCTGCAGGTCTAAGCTGTTTCCCTGCTTCAGCACACCTGGTCCACACCTTCGTCTCAGGTCGGTGCTAACCTGTTAACGAGTCTTTAATTTGGCCAGGTGAATGCAAGCATGGAAACACACCTGCAGGCCCTGGAGGACCGGTGTTCTGTGGAAACGTGCTTCCTGATTAAAACATTCTGCTGCAGCCTGAATTTAAAGGTTCATCTGTCCATCTGTGCAACTCCATCAGAAAATAAAACTGCTTTCCTCATATACCGTTCACAGCGTTGTGCTTTCATCACAGTTAGTTTAAAGATCACCGTCATACACGGGTCTCAAGTAATGACATCATGGATGTTCAAAAATCAAACAATGAATACATTTTTGAAGGTGGGGACCCCTCTGCAGTTTGTATTAATGGATGTTTTTATTATGATTACATGATAATAAAAAAAAATTGCAATTTCTGTAAAAAAAAAAAAAAAAAAAGTCAAACATTGAATGAGAGTTAAGAGTTAATTTCATAACATGAAGGTTGCAATTCTTTTGAGCATTTATTTTAGACATGTAAAACAATACAACAACAAAAAAAACAAAAAAGAATCACGCATTAATGGATTTGCATAAACGATGAAAGAAATAAGAAAAACAAAATTAATAGATGGAAAATAAGAGAATATATTTAAATTACACATTCGGAAAGGAGTGGGAAGAAGTACTGAACTTATTGTAACCCACCCCGTTTAGCAATCAATACAGTTGACCCTTCGCTAAGTCCCGCCCCCCATGGTTACAGTTGCTAAGTCTGACAAGCTTTCTTTTCTGGTGAACTTCTGCCTGCATCAACATGGATTACTCAGCGATTTCACTGAACATTTTCAGAAGGAAATTGTGTAAAATTTCTGGAGTAATAGTTGGGAAATATCAGAGGGAGCTCGACAGAGAGGACTGCAGGATGCATCTGAGGAATACATCATTATTTGTCGGCAGAGTAATGTTGATGAAGAGGATATTAAAATCAAAGCGAAGACTAAGCGTTCATAAGTTCATGTTTGTTCATGTCCAGAACAAACATATCAAGGAACAACAATGTTCTTGCGTCGCAGAGTAAGTTAACATGTTTCATTTTAAGCTCGCTGTCATGTATGACCCAGATAGTTTCAGGTATCTGACGTGTTTCAGTCTGTTGCTACGATGCCGGCTAGCATTCCCGCAGTTTTCCCTTTGGGTTCTAGCGGACCAGGATGTTGTTCCCACATCGTGGGTTTGATCAGTACATTGGATCTGATCAGGCCAGCGGCTACTGGATCTAAGAAACTGGCAGAGAGGACTGTGTTATATTTGTCTCTATGTTTGGCAACCAACGTGACTTACTAGAATGTGTTTAGCCTCTAGCGATACACAGCTACCTACTACATGTTAAAACAGTAGCTTTTACTTAAAAGTAAACCGCTGTCTTGTAGCTAACAACTGAGGTAGCTGGCGTTAGCGTTTTACCATGGAGCAAACAGTTTGTTCAGCTATAATAATAATAATAATAATAATAATGGATTAGATTCATTTTGCGCCTTTTCTTGCAGGGCACTAAATGCGCTCACAGTAGATCCATTATTCTTTCACTCCTCATTCATACGTGATGATGGTAAGCTACGTATGTAGCCACAGCTGCCCTGGGACAGCGTGGCAGCCATTTCACGCCTACGGCCCCTCCCACCACCACCAGAACATTCAAGCACATTCATACACCAGCGAGGCCCCCACAGCTCCGTGTTCAGCCTCATTAATGGTGATTTTAATTTTTGCCATCGTTGTCCAGCACTAACTTAGACCTTTGTTTTCTGATTGTCAGGCTTGAGAAACAGTAGGGATGCATTTGGGTGTACATGCTGCATGCACGGACTTCTTATCTGAGGATGATTTCAGCAGATTGGGGAATGTATTTTCAATAAATGAGTGAATGCTGAGCTGCACCCTAAAAAGTACATTTCCTGCCTATCATGGTGCTTTCAGCGTGATTACAAAGACTGTGTTTCCATCCTGAATAAGACGACATGGAGCATCTTTTCATGTGAGGTTATAAAAGCACGAAATGAATGGAAACTATTACGCAGTTACAGATTTGATGAGGAGGAGATTAGAAAGTGGAGGACTATTTAAGACTAATTTAAGTCCAACACTTCATCTGGAAACACCTTTTTATATATAAATACACGGAAACAATAGGCAAAGTTATGAAATGGGGTTTCAGACATGCATGGAGCTGCTGATTGGCTGAGCAGGACTCCCAGCATGTTGAATGTTTGCTAACCGAGCACAGCTGCTGTCTGGACTGGCATGCTACACAGCTGCACCATACACGTCCGGATTCATGAGAAGCTACTTTCATAACGAGGCAACATTGGCTGCAGGCCTTTTTTAGCTCTAAAAGCCCGCAAGTTTGATATTTTCACCCCAGTTCATCAGCAGGTTTCTCTAAAATTGCTGTGAGTACAAGTTTGGTTGTTGATTGGGAAGCTGGGCATGCCGACATGGCGTAAACTCATCTGTGATTAAGATGCAGGAGGTAAAAAGGAAGCTGTAGTGCAAGCAACAGATAAACTGGAGCAGAATCTTTATCATCCAACCTGTCCTCCAAAGTCATACGTACTACAGGGTCATTTGTGCATGCACTAAATACGACCTATATGTACATTTTGACCCAAAAAGCGTCCAAAAGCGACTCCTAGTGGTGGTTACGTGACTGCCGCGTTCCCTCCTGGTGTAACCAAAAGATAAATGGCGTATATCCCTTCAATCTTCAGTAGAAATTTACATTTTTTTAAGATAGATTGCGGCTTCAGCTTTGTTCTGATAACTTTTCTAGCGTCAAATATACACTTTGTTTTCATAATATCCATTTGTTTCATGTAAACGATCCATAGTTCTTTTTTGTATTGACGTACATTCTTTCAGGTTTTCTGATTGTTGCTATGCTGGTTGCTAAGGACGTGATTAACAATGAGCTGGAAGAAAGGGATGAACAGGACATGTGCGGTGTTTCGCTGGCTGGCAGTAACTTTTTTCATGTCCTATACGTTCGCATTCATAGAATCGCATTAACAGAATTCAATTAGGCGACATAATAAATGCACACTGTTGTATCATAATCAGGTGTTTTTTTTCAGGCTTTGACAGCCTTTACATCCCAGGATGAGAGGAGAGGGAAGGGAAGGGGGGGCAAAGAGTGGGGGACGCAGAGGGTCCCAGGCCAGGAATCGTACCGAGACCAGCTGCAGCTTCTGATTACTGGGGCAGCTCCCCAACCAGTAGATCCAAAAACGCCTGAAGTGTTTCGACCAGTTGTTAAATATCTTTACCAGTCGACTTCCTTCTCTTTAGTCGAACACGCCGTCATTTCTCCTCCTGCGGCCGCCAGCGATGTCAAGGAGCGTGAAATACGAAAGAGAGCGTAATTTCAGGTGTGCACAAACGCCCCAATCGTACATATGACTTTGGAGGACAGGTTCCATACATGGCGTTAGTCAGGCTGGTGGACCAGGCTAATGTTCATCAGACAAAACAGCTTTTAGAAAATAAATAAACTCACAGGTGACAACGTTGTGGTTGCCTCCTTCAGTGTTGCTGCAGAAGTTTTCTTTTAAATCCATCTGTTGGAAAACCCCGACCTGAACTGACCCATGTTCAGCAGTCAGACTCCTCACTCTGACATTCACATGGTCTCATCAGTGACAACAGATCATGTTATACCCCCCAAACCCCAGAAAAGGGACATTTGTTGTCATGCACCTTTAAATCTTCTCTACTTGTAAAGTCTGTGCCTGTGATTAGAAATATCAGGAGGTTAATTCTCCCTCCACTCGTATCTGTGCTTCAGGCTTTGTAAATATTATCAATCCACATCCACTTTAGCAGCATATGAGCTCTTTGCTTTCCATTCTCAGAAATCTATGAGGGATTAGCGCTGCACACCCACTTTCATCAAGCCTGATAAGATCCACAGTTTCAGACAATCTGGATGCACTGATGCCTGTTTTAGAAATATTGGGTTATATTAGAGAGCTTTAACAGCTCTGGCTCGTGTTCGGAGCATGCATGCTTGTTGTTCAATAAACTGTATTACCTCTAAGTGAAGGAAATGAATGTCCAGACTGCACACAAGGGGAAGCGCAGCTCCCCCAGCCAGCTTAGTTTATAAAGAATGCTGTTTATTTGTCCTTTGGGGAGCCAACCTCTTTAGATTGATGCAAACAGGGAAACTAAGAGAAAAGACATTTGAGAATCTCCAACAGCTGAAGTCAGTCATCACAGCAATCAAATGTCACGCTTCCGCAAAATACCAATATAACGCACAAACATGTCAGGATGCAGGATGCTTCGGCAATTCAAAGCAAATTCTCTGCGTAAGGGAACCAACATTTTAGTTTTAGTATGTTTCATTCTGAAAGAACTTCACTTCATGTCTGCTTGTTGCTGCATTTTATTCTATTGTGCAACTGTGGCTCAGTTTATGAACCACGCCATTTTTTTTCAACATCTATCCCAATAATGGGCCAGATCTATACGATCCAGATATACATGTAGTTATTTGCCCGTGTAATCTATCAGTCAATCAAAGTTTATTTGTATAGCACTTTCCAACAAGAAATTTACTTGACCAAAGTGACATGAAATAGCCCAAAAGTCAAATATATCAATAGCATACAGTCATAATAAAACACACTGAAAAAAAGAAACGTGATTAAAACAAGTAAAATCGCAGGTCATGGATTGTTAGAAGCAGCTCTGAACAGAAAAGTTTGTAGCCTGCTCGTAAAAAGTGGCAGGTCACAGAAGGAACGCAGTTCCAGTGGTGGTGAGTTCCACAGTTTCAGACCTGCCACCGAGAAAGTGCGATCACCCCACTAAACGTGCCTGGTGCGTGGAACCTCCAGCAGATTTTGACCTGCAGAGCGCAAAGCTTTACCGGGCTGATGAGGCTTGAGCAACCCACATAAATAGGAGGGTGCAAGGTCATTACAAGCTTTAAATACAAACGAGAGTATTTAAAAATCAATTCTAAACCTGAGTGGGAGCCAGTGCAGAGAGAACAAAACTGGTGTGATGTGATTGCACTAATGAGTTCCTGTGAGGAGGTGAGCTGCAGCATTTTGAACCACCTGGAGACGTGACAGACATTTTTGAGGAAAACCATAATACAGTGGGTTGCAACAGTCCAGTGTAGAGCTGATGAAGCCATGGACGGCCTTTTCCAGATCACTGCGGCTGAGGAACAGTTCAACCTTGGCCAGCAGGCGGAGCTGAAAAAACTGGCCTGGACAATGGAGGTAACCTGATTGTCCATTATCAAGCAACTGTCCAGTTTCACCCCCAGGTTCTTAACCACCTGCTTGAAGTGGGGGCTGCTGGACTGAGATTGGACCCAGGATTAGTCAACCGGTTGGAAGGATCAAATATAATCCATTCTGTCTTATTTTCATTGAGGTGAAGGGAGTTTTGTGAGAGCCAGAGTTTTATGTCCTTTAAACATCTGTTCAAACCAGCTCAGGAGTTTGGAGCAACCAGGACATAAACCTGCAGGTCATCTGCATACAGGTGGAAGGACAGATTGTGGAGAGTAAGAACTGATCCTAGAGGCAGCGTGGATAGTGAGAAGAGGACAGGTCCTAAGATGGATCTCTGTGGCACACCAGATGGAAGTGTGACTGAGGACGATGACAGGTCAGACAATCTGTCCTGTTCGTTCAATAGCACCTGAACCACTGCAGTACTGCACCCTGAATCTAGAATGCTGCACGTGGACCTGAACCACGGTTTGCGGGTGATTTACTAAGAGTGATTGTAAGCGGCTGCAGGTGTGAACGTGTGGCAGACGGCCCGATGTAAACGAACCTTTGCATGTTGCAAGGTTTGCAGCAATTTCAAGAGGAGAAAGCACAGAAAGAAACATGACCCTGCAGCTGCCAGTTTGCACCTGCTTTTCAGATGTAATAAATACCATGACCACCTTCTCACGGTTCATAAATCACTTTGCGAGTGCTAAATTAAAATATTGACATTTTTTCCTCCAAAACACACAGTTACATGTAAACGCCTCATATCGCATATTCATTGCAGCAGACATACTAACTGGATGCAGATGTGCTATTTTGCACCTTTGAAAGATGCAACCCTTTATGCTCGCTAGGGATGTAATGATTATCAGTAAAATGATTAACCGTGATAAAATTCCCAGCAATTAGTAATACCGTTTCAAATTTCAATTATCGTTAAAACAATGACTGATTTCTGCACTTTGAAAAAAATCCCAGTGATGCTCGTTGCTGGAAAAGCAGCAGCAGCCCAGTTTGCAATGTTTAATTTATGAAAACATGGCGGAAGGTAATGACGGCACCCAAGTGGGCAGTTCCCTTGAGATTTCCCCCTTTAAAAAGGACAAAGTAGACATTTAGACCCATTTTGGATATTTCTAAAGATGCTGGGGGGTATTTCTATATTAGGGCGATAAAAAATGATAACCTGGTTCATTTTAGTCACAATAACCGTGATATGAAATTTTCATATCGTTCCATCCCTAATGCACGCTGTTAGTTAATCAGTTGTACATTTTTTTGCATTTTGCTCACGTTTTTATGCATGCAAACCTTTGCTAAGTCCAATGCTCGCGAAATATTCCTACATTTCTAAAATAAAACCATGAATGCTGAATAATTCATATTTGGTCCAGAACTTAATCAACACATAAGATGGCTTGGAGATGACTGATCTACTCAGATTTAAACAAAGCCTGGCAGCCACTGGCTGCAGAGACAGGAACTCAAAATAATTACAGATGTTGGCGTTGCAGAGCCGTTTATTGGATCATCTATGGAACCTAAATGATATTCAGTTTTCTGCTGGTGATGTTGCTGGGAGTTTTATCTGCAGGGTTTTCTGGTGCTGATGGCTGAGGTGAAGGCCCAGCCGTGGAGCTCACGCTTCGCCGCTGGTTCCTACAGGTGCTTGGTTAAAATAATCAGACAAAAATCTCTGTTTTATCAACTGACTCCTTTTTATTTCGTCCATTTATCGTAGTTCATTTATAAATGAGCAATAGGAGGAATATAAACAGCAATATGTGTGGTTCAATAATACATAACTTATACATAATTAATCAACACAGATTTATATTCCAAAGGGATTTTTCTTCTAATCTCGCTATTCATGTGTGATTATTTCTGACTTACTTTTGGCTGTAAATAAGCTTTAGGTGTTCAAAGACCTCCCGTCTCCCTACAGTATTAATCTGCATTCAGCAAACAGGCTTTAACCTGCTTTTAGCTGGGATCTGATAACATAAGATGGTGGATTTTTTTCCATAAAGACAGTTTCCATCCATGAAGGTGACCCAGAGTTTTAAAGAAAATCTATAGCACAGGTTGAGTGCTTCCTTCCACGATAGCAAAGATAACAAGGCGTTGTAGGACTACATGCAAACGATCAATAACGGCCTCGTTTATTGATTTTGGAATTATTACATGGCTGTACACGAGGACGATGGTTTATGGCCTCTGCGGGTCAGGAAACTGGAATTAACTGAAGGAGCCACGACTCTCCCAGAGGGGGGTTTCATTTCAGGAGGGGGGAATGTGCTGGCTGATTCCAGGGAAAGGTGGAAGTACGTGGTTAAATGTGAGATGAGAGGGTTGCTGCTGCAGCGCTTCAGTCTAAATAAACATCCCCCCGTCAGCAAACTGCAGCACATCAATCTCCGTTGGTCCCCGCGAGTCCCGTAAGCAGATAAAAGCTAATCAAAGCCTCCACTGAGTAATTCATCATCAGCTGCTCGTCTTCTATCCTTCCCTTCGTCCCTGACACAATGACGCTTAATGACACATCACGCTTTCCGTACAGCTATCAGTGGCCTCCTTCAGACATTTCTGTAGATACTGGCTCATTTCATCTGGAGCCTTGTCACGGCTGTCTTCAAGTATTTTTAAGTGTCTGCTGCCACTTATGTAAAAGCACCTCCATCTCTGGAGAAATGAGCAAGTTTTCATGGATAAATGTGGATTTCTGTGTTTTTATATTTTATTTATATACATATTCCACAGAATTATTATCCATACTCTCGAATTAAAGATGGAAAAAGATCAGCTGTCAGTGAAATGAGCTGAAATTGACAAAAGTATTCATAAATAAAAATTCCATGAAAATCATGACGTTTTTTAATTGTGGTTTGGAAAGAAATATTAAAAGCAAACACACAAATAATAAAACAAGTAAACAAGCATGATGGGGCTTTGAGGCTAAAATGTTAAGTAACACTTTGAGCCAATCACTGCAATCAGGTGTTTCTGTAACGTCCAATCAGACGTCTGCACCTGCTGACAGGTATGGTTGATCCATGTTCATGGGAAACATGCTCTGATGTGTCTGAGACAGTTTTGTTTGTTTGTTTTATTATTTCCAACCACAATTCAAAACTAGTATTATCAGTTTCTTTAGTTTCTTGTTATTTGAATTTCTGTTGTGAATTTAGGCTTTTCTTTAAAGGAGTCATGACATCCGGAAAGGCCACATTTTCATGTTAAACGTGTACTGGAACAGGACCTCAGTGAAAACGTGCCGGAAACTCCGGAAACTCCGGAAAGTGAAAGTATGACATCTTGGTCCTGATATCAGCGGCGTGACCTCACTGTGGCTCCTCTAGAGCTAGTTTCCTGTTACTGTTTAAAAGCCACAGGGAGGCGGATCAGGACTCTTCTGCTGCAGGTGACTTTCCCCACGTTCCTGACTTTCTGACGTTCCTGACTTTCTGACGTTCCTGATGTTCCTGACGTTCCTGATGTTCCTGACTTTCTGACGTTCCTGACTTTCTGACGTTCCTGATGTTCCTGACGTTCCTGACTTTCCTGACGTTCCTGACTTTCTGACGTTCCTGATGTTCCTGACGTTCCTGACTTTCTGACGTCCCTGACTTTCCTGACGTTCCTGACTTTCTGATGTTCCTGATGTTCCTGACTTTCTGACGTCCCTGACTTTCCTGATGTTCCTGACTTTCCTGACGTTCCTGACTTTCTGATGTTCCTGACGTTCCTGACTTTCCTGATGTTCCTGACTTTCTGACGTCCCTGGCTTTCCTGATGTTCCTGACTTCCTGACGTCCCTGACTTTCCTGACGTTCCTGACTTTCCTGATGTTCCTGACGTTCCTGACTTTCCTGATGTTCCTGACTTTCTGACGTTCCTGACTTTCCTGATGTTCCTGACGTTCCTGACGTCCCTGACTGTTCCTGACGTTCCTGATGTTCCTGATGTTCCTGATGTTCCTGACTTTCTGACGTCCCTGACTTTCTGACGTCCCTGACTTTGTGACGTTCCTGACTTTCTGATGTTCCTGACTTTCTGACGTTCCTGATTTCCTGATGTTCCTGACTTTGACGTCCCTGACGTTCCTGATGTTCCTGACGTTCCTGACTTTCCGACGTCCCTGGCTTTCCTGATGTTCCTGATGTCCCTGACGTTCCTGATGTTCCTGACATTCCTGACGTCCCTGGCTTTCCTGATGTTCCTGACGTCCTGACGTTCCTGACGTTCCTGATGTTCCTGACGTTCCTGACTTTCCTGATGTTCCTGATGTTCCTGACGTTCCTGACTTTCTGACGTTCCTGATGTTCCTGACGACGTTCCTGACGTTCCTGATGTTCCTGACTTTCTGACGTCCCTGACTTTCCTGATGTTCCTGACTTTCCTGATGTTCCTGACGTTCCTGACTTTCTGATGTTCCTGATGTTCCTGACTTTCTGACGTCCCTGGCGTTCCTGATGTTCCTCACTTTCCTGATGTTCCTGACTTTCTGACGTCCCTGGCTTTCCTGATGTTCCTGATGTTCCTGACGTTCCTGATGTTCCTGACGTCCCTGACTTTCTTGATGTTCCTGACGTCCCTGACGTTCCTGATGTTCCTGACGTTCCTGACGTCCCTGACTTTCTGACAATCCTGATGTTCCTGATGTTCCTGACGTTCCTGATGTTCCTGACGTTCCTGACTTTCTGACTTTCCTGACGTCCCTGGCTTTCCTGATGTTCCTGACTTTCTGACGTCCCTGATGTTCCTGACGTCCCTGACGTTCCTGACGTTCCTGATGTTCCTGACGTTCCTGATGTTCCTGATGTTCCTCCTGACGTTCCTGATGTTCCTGACGTTCCTGACGTTCCTGACTTTCCTGACGTCCCTGGCTTTCCTGATGTTCCTGACGTTCCTGACGTTCCTGATGTTCCTGACGTCCCTGATGTTCCTGACGTTCCTGATGTTCCTGACGTTCCTGATGTTCCTGACGTCCCTGACGTTCCTGATGTTCCTGATGTTCCTGACGTCCCTGACGTTCCTGATGTTCCTGGCGTTCCTGATGTTCCTGACTTTCTGACTTTCTGATGTCCCTGGCTTTCCTGATGTTCCTGACGTCCCTGACGTTCCTGATGTTCCTGACGTTCCTGATGTTCCTGACTTTCTGACGTCCCTGGCTTTCCTGATTTTCCTGACTTTCTGACGTCCCTGGCTTTCCTGATGTTCCTGACGTCCCTGGCTTTCCTGACGTCCCTGGCTTTCCTGATGTTCCTGATGTTCCTGACGTCCCTGGCTTTCCTGACGTCCCTGGCTTTCCTGATGTTCCTGACGTCCCTGGCTTTCCTGATGTTCCTGACTTTCTGACGTCCCTGGCTTTCCTGATGTTCCTGACGTTCCTGACGTCCCTGATGTTCCTGACGTTCCTGATGTTCCTGACTTTCTGACGTCCCTGACGTTCCTGACGTTCCTGATGTTCCTGACGTCCCTGACGTTCCTGACGTCCCTGGCTTTCCTGATGTTCCTGACGTTCCTGATGTTCCTGATGTTCCTGGCTTTCCTGATGTTCCTGACGTCCCTGGCTTTCCTGATGTTCCTGACTTTCTGACGTCCCTGGCTTTCCTGATGTTCCTGATGTTCCTGACGTTCCTGACGTCCCTGATGTTCCTGACGTCCCTGACGTTCCTGGCTTTCCTGACGTTCCTGATGTTCCTGACGTCCCTGACGTTCCTGATGTTCCTGACGTCCCTGGCTTTCCTGATGTTCCTGACGTCCCTGACGTTCTGACGTCCCTGGCTTTCCTGATGTTCCTGACGTTCCTGATGTTCCTGGCTTTCCTGACGTTCCTGATGTTCCTGACGTCCCTGACGTTCCTGACGTCCCTGGCTTTCCTGATGTTCCTGATGTTCCTGACGTTCCTGACTTTCTGACGTCCCTGACGTTCCTGACGTTCCTGATGTTCCTGACGTTCCTGATGTTCCTGGCTTTCCTGATGTTCCTGATGTTCCTGACGTCCCTGACGTTCCTGATGTTCCTGACATTCCTGACGTTCATGACGTGGTTTCCCTGACAGACAGCCGCGGCAGCGTGCAGCCTTATAATGCCGTGTCTCCAGTTTCCCTCGGTGTCGCCGTCTGCAGCTGCTCCTCTCAGCATCAAAGCGGCTCATCTCAGATTTCCTGTGACATCACATCCGTGATGACGAGTAAAGGCGTCAGTGCTTCGCTGCTTTCACTGCTTAGTTTCTGGTGCAGAGATGAGTTGTGACGATCGGCAGCGATGTTGCTGCTTTCCTATTCTACGTGATGCCTTTTGACGTCCAGTCAATATGATTTATATATTCAATCCTAAGTAAAGTCTCATTTCAACGGATGTCCATTACTTTGAATGATTTAAAGTGTACTGAGGTAAAACAGGCTTCAGAAGTGAATGCTTCAAATAAACTGAAATTCCTCTGTAACTGTCAATTGAAAGAAAAAAACTTTTAAATGGCAACAGTTTATTCAGGAAAATCAGATTTCTGCTAAACTCATCATAAAAGACATAAAAGCGTTCAAAGAAACGTCGTCGCGCTGCTTGTGTATCGTGACACATTTTCTATTGCAGATTCTTGCCGATGCACATCCCTATTTACCAGTAAAAGCTGGGTTTTGTTCAGCTGTCACAGTGTGAAGCTGAGCATTATTATCAGAAAAGCCTAAAATGACTCGTGACCCACCGTCAAGTGGGCTTTGGCTTTGTTCTTTGATGATGACCACTTATGATGACATTTTTGATGCTTATAAAAGTGTAAATAATTTTCAGAAGCAGGTAGACGTCTTAAAGTGTGAGACTCTGCAGGTTCATGAATCTGTGTGTTGTCCTTCTCCACGCCACGTCCTCCTCTAGCAGGATGAAAACCAGCTTGTGTTCAGCTCACACTGTTATTGATGTTCCTTACAATTACAACCAATTCCAGAGAGATGTGATGGTACTCTTCTTTTTCATCCTTTATGGATTCTGCAGAGAAAATGGAGGAATTGTGGACAAGTTGTACAGCAGGTGTTCAAAAAGGAGGATTTGCCAGATTGTGGACAGACTCATTGAATTGGGAGAGCAGCTTATGAGGGAACAAGCGATTCTGTGGCTCTTTGTTAGTCCTGATGAATAGAAGCCTGCAGACTAATTTTGACGACGACTGTATATATATATATATATATATATATATGCTCATCCTTGAGAGGCACAAAGAAAATAAATCTGCTGTATTTAAGATTGCACTATAATCAAGATTATTAACAGTAACAGCGATCGCGTTCTGGGTGCCGGAGATCTGGAGACGTGTGAAGGGCCGTTAATGACCTTCCATGAGGTAAAAATCAGCAACTGTAACGTGTCAGATAATCATCAGAAAGTCTCAGAAGCATCACACAGCACAGACTCCGTCACAGTCAGAAACCAGGGGGAGTTAGACCCCCCTCAGTTGTTTAAAGGCGTCCTTCATGCCTGTGTGGATGCAGTTTTTCACACTGTGAAGGAGCAGAAGTCATTAATGTGGACGTAGACGCAGGGCAAGCTGGGGGTAAAAGGTCCTGCTTCATCATCGCAGCCCCACAAATGACAGATACGCAGCATTCAAATTGAGAGGGCGGAATCACTCTGATTCTGGATTTGGTCTAATGAATATTTGCGTAGCCGCGGCTGCTAACCCCGCCGGAGGCTCATAAAGGGGCCGGGGAAATCATTTTATGCTGAATTAAAAGGAAGACTGGCCGTTCTGTGTTCTGGCCACCGACGTGACGGCATTTCACGCCGCGTTGTCTTTGCTCAATTTTCTCCCCCTCCAAAGAAGCGATCACGGAGCAGAAAAAGCTGCTGTTTGGTCCCAGCCCCCTCCTGGACTTCAGTGCAGTTCACTAATTACCACAGAGCAGCTCTCTCTTTGGTCCATTAAATACATTTTGTTTGTGAATTTAATTCATTTTCAAACAGCAGGGAGTCATCTGGCTGACGGTGTGAAGCCCGCGGGGCTGCAGCCATGCCTTCCCTTTGAAACCTTTGATTTTTCCTTTATTTTCTTATCTGGGGGGATAAAAGGCAGTAAGTCAGCGGCCTGTTCAGGTTTGTGGATGAACTCAGGCTGCAGATATCCACCTGTGGTGCTTTTGTTTTGCTGCTTGTTTGTTTATTTACACACACAAAAGCAAATAACAACAGACATTTTATAAATTTGTGTTTAAAACAACACACTGTGAAGGAGGGAGTGAGCAGACCATCAGGTCTTATAAAACCACCTCCCCTAAATCATTTAGGGGAGGGGCTCTACAGGTATAATCCTGTTTTTCCATCACCTGGTCAAGTTTGAGATCTTTTTTTTTCCTCCTTCAGCATGTTTTCTTTCAGATTCGTGTAAAAATAATAATATAAAACAATCCCTCAACTCACTAAAGTTGTGTTTTTAACGGAGCAGCACCGTGGTGCTCGTCTGAACCCGTCATGTCTGGTTTCCATGGAAACGTCTCTTTTCCTGAACCATGTCATCTCAACCAAACTCGATATTTCCAGATCATGAATCTGATTGGATCTGATGTCTGTAAATAGTTATAGAACAAAAATGTGGAGAATTTTACAATCCAAAACTTTAAAGGCCGTTTTCTCTAAATGAGTTTTTTCTCTTATTCCGGGTAAAAAATCTCCACTTCAGGAGCACTTACAGAAACCAAACTTTCACGTTTTGATCCTGACTGGATTCATAAAGTTTTTACAGAAGGATTATGATATCTCATACACAGCCTGATTTAGAGAACATTTCATCCCAAAAATATGCTAAAAAAGGATTTTTTTCTGGTTGTTGACAGTATATTCTAAACTGTGAAATGATCTACAGAGATATCCAAAGTCCCCTCTGTAAGAACTTCTGACTTTAATATGTGAACAAAACTCAAAAGAAACTTTGAACCTGGTTTAATCCTGTTTAGATTTTTTCCAAGAAATGTGCAAATTAGCGCATTTTTGGCTACATAACACCTAATTTGCATATTTAAACATAAAATTTCAGAAAACTTACAATACAAAAAATGACAGCCCTGATATGATGAAAAAAGCAGGAAGGTTTCATGGTGATAGCAGGTAGTTACATTTTTTTTACCCTATTTACCCGGAGTGCCTGTCACACGTCATACTGTCCTTATAAAGGAGCGAATTCTCCTCAACATACAGGACCTACTGCTTTCATCATTTTTCTGCAGTCATACTGAGTGTGATATTTCCAATTGAAATTTTGGTTAACAATTACATCTAAAAATTTTGTTTGAATCATGTTACTAATTTAAATAAAGCATCCTCTGGATTGCATCTTTGAATTTTGTGCTGAAAAGATTCTGCTCACTCTGCTGATATGTGAAAAGCCGGTGAAGTGAGAGCGTTAGGGCCGTCCTCCTCTGGGGGACACTTCAAACAGCTGAAATCCAGCGACTGTCCATCTCTCTGTGTGAGCAAATGGAAATTTTGACATTTCTATGGTCTTAAAATTCAGGTCTATGCAGTGGGACTCTGAGGCTGGTTCTCTACGGAGGAGATGACTTTTTCCCTTTTAAGATCCTCATATAAAGAGTAATAATCACAAAAATACATATTTATTTATAGATGTTGGTTTAACTGAACAGCATTGATGCTGTTGTGATTCCAGTCTTTATTTATATGAATGTCAAAAACATTTTAAAAAATACAAAGCATACAGATGGAAAAATGAAAAAGATCATCAGCAAAAAGCATCAGAAATACCGGAAAAGACTTATCGTGAAAGGCCGAATGGAGGGTCGCTGTCACCAGCTGCTCATGATGTGTGAAAACCAAAGACTGTAAAAACAGATGGACGAAGTATCGCGTCTCGTCAATGAAAAGTCACACACGTCTCGTCTAGTCTCGTCTCGTCGCGTCTCGTCGGACACTCTGGCACGGCTCGCAGCCGCTTGACCTGAGTCGGTGTCTAAAAGTGTACACGGACAACTATAACCTTGCTTATTGCTTATTTTATCCCCTTTTCAGAAAGACGCAGCGATCTGTATCCATAGCATTTAGTTGTCTTTTAGTCAGTCTGAGTCGTCCTAAACGTGCTGCTGGATCAGGACGTCTGGTTCAGCGGGAGTTTCCTCATGAATATTAACAAGGAAGGCGTCACCACCTTTACCCAGAATATCACCACCTGGCTGTCAGTTCTGTTGAGACTGGCCAATAGGAACACAGACCCCCCCCATGACACAGTTTTCACATGGAGAGAAAAATCCTGAATCCAGAGCAAAGAAGGAAGTGAGAAGGAAAAAGGAAAAGGAAAAAGTTTTGAGAGAATTTTTTTTTTAATAGGGAAAATGTTTTCACTCTGAATGCAAAAAAACAATATTTGAGAGTAAAATATATTTTTGAGAGAGCTTTTTTCCTTTGAAAATAATTTTCCAAATGTCAATTTATCTTTATTTATTCTATACCAAAATATTTTTTCTCAAAACTTTTTCTTGAGTCTCAGTTTTTGCTATCGGTGTGAAAATTTGTTCTCTCCAATATTTTTATTTTGGTTTCAAAATTATTTTCCCCTTTCAGATTGTATTTTTTCTTGATTTTAATTAAAACACAAGATAAACTCCATACTAAGAGGCACATTGGATCTTCTGCAGGTTGCAGCAACCGTGGATGAGGAGGAAGACGTTGGCTGAACGGTTCCACGTAATACGGACTGCTCTGAATAAGCTCCAACAAAAACAATGCTCCAGGATTCTTCAAACAATCCTGTTCAATCCACTCAGTGATGAGATTATCGGACAATGACATCATTGTTCATGCCCTAATTGATATTGAAATATCCAGAACCTTTAGCTTGTCTTTACCCACAAGATGAAAAAGATGCAAAACCGACGCGTTTGATTCATGAACAACAGTCGGCTTTAAACTGCAGGCTCCCTCCGTTTCCTCCTCACTACAAAGAACATCCTTTTTTCCAGCACGTCTCCCGTGCGTACAATGCATTTTTTGATGCCTCAGGAGGACCACATGTCCCCGGCATGGCCGATCCGAACGAGCAGGGCATCACACAGACCCTGGGAACATTCATCAGCCGGGAATCGTTCTGTTCCACCGTTTAAACGTCACCACTTTGATCCCGCTGCTCTGAAACTTTCTGGGCCTTTCATCTGAGCCGGGCTGAAGGAGGAACGGGTCTGGGAGCAGGTGTTCGGCTCGTTTGATGGTCCGAGCAGGTTCAGAGACACGGAGCAATCATGACCCCGTTCTGGAGACCCACTACGCCGCCCCCCCCCCCCATGAAGCAGCTAAAAATACTCCCAGCAGTGTTGAATAAAACATCTGACACACTGACTCCCTGACTGATGGCAGGACAGAAGGAGGGACCTCTGGGACGGAGACATCCGGGGACCTACTGTGAACTCATCGGCCATGTTAATGAGGAAATCCGTGTGAAAATGGCTGCTGTGACAGAGACAGAGAGCTGCTCTGTTCCACAACCTGACTGCTTTTATCAGTGACGTGTCACGCTCAGAAGAGCCGGCGCCAGGTTTTTAGGAGAAAGCAGTACTTTGTTTTGACTGGCCGCTCTGGAGGCCGTGCTGCAGTCAGATGAGAGCGTACAGGTCTGTACAAATATATGAAAACAGAGAGGAAAGCTATGTTCCACTGCAAGTGAAGGCAGGAGTGTGTGCATGTGGGTGTGTGTGCGTGTGTGTGCATCGTGTTGTCTTGCATTATAACCATGTGCCACCTTTAATTTTTTATTTTTATTGTATTGTGTATCTTTTCTTTACCTGCCTAGGGACTACTGATGCTAATTAGCTTGCTAACTATAATCCAGCATGTTTACCTCTGTGTACTACATATGGTCATTTATATGTACTGTCCCTATCAAATAAACTAAGCTTGAAGATGGAATAACTGCACAGGATTTTTAGGCTTCTCATAAAAATACTGAATTCAAATAAGTTTTTAACACACAAACCATTAATTAATTGCAAAATTAAGGTAAAATATAGGGCCACAAATATCCAAAATTGAAGGAACATTCCACCCACAGAATGATGTAACTTTATCTTCCACTTCCCCTCATGGTGAGAAAGACTCTGGACCACTTTTTTAATATGTCAAATGCAGCCGGAGATCCAGGGGGGGGGGGGTCTCGTTTTCCCCCAACTTTCATATAATGGAGTTCACCAGGGTCCGAGCCAAAAAGGTCCATACAAGTCCACAAAAACTTGTCAATATTCCTCCATACTGCTCGTCCAATGTAATCCAAGTGTCCTGAGTGGGTAGCGTCCAGAATTTACTGGAAACGACGTCATTTAGTCGATTTTTAGAGCCTAAACAGTCGAACATCTTAGGCCCTGTCCCAATACCCATCCTCAGCCCTACTACACCCCTGTCAGAAGTGCACATTAAGGGTTGGAGTGTGCAGGTTGCAAGTGCAGGAAAAATGCAGGATTGGGACAGTGATGTTCCTCCATCATTTCATGTCATTGCTTCCAAACTCAGCTTCATCTCTGTTCCTGGTGAAGTGACGTCATTTTCAGACATAAACTGAATAAAGTTCATCTGTTTTTGTAAAATACAAGTTATGAAATCCACACAAGTTTAATTAATAAATAAATGAATTACTGAACTAATTCTGCAGATGTCTGTATAATTTCACCAGTACAGGTTAAATAACTGTTACATTCTAAACATTGGATGTCCATAAATGTCCACATGTCCATGTAAACATGTATAAGTTCTCTGAGTTACATTGGGAACTAAGACCTGCATTCATCACATCAGTTATAAGGCTCACAGAAGTACGGCTACATAATTATGCTTCTCTTAATTTCATTGTAAATAGATGCTTTGGTATTGTATACTTATTTATTTTTTTGCTTTTTTCTTTTAAAATGTTTGCTTCGTATTGCATTTTTATTTAGTTAACCTGTGTTTTTGTTGATTGTATGTTCGAAATTTATATTGATCTGGACCCCAGGACGAATAATCTTCACTGGTGAAGACTAATGGGGATCCATAATAAACTAAACTAAACTAAACTATGTCAGGCAAACAGATTTCCCTTGTTAAAGACGCTGCTTCTCGACTGGACTTACCTGTAAATAAAGTTTTTAAATAAAAAAATAATTTAGCTACTTTTATCAGTTAACTAAAAAACTTTCATTATTCAAATGCTTTACATTTT
This sequence comes from Atherinomorus stipes, assembly GCA_023101725.1. Taxonomy (NCBI): domain Eukaryota; kingdom Metazoa; phylum Chordata; class Actinopteri; order Atheriniformes; family Atherinidae; genus Atherinomorus; species Atherinomorus stipes. The sequence goes on along the minus strand of JALJCO010008135.1, from coordinate 160,056 downwards.
AATATTCAAAGTATATTTCAAAGTAAGAGGACAAACTTCAGTAATTATTTCACCTACAGCATAAAAGATTAAATACTTCAACGTTTACATCTGAAATGACATTTTTTTTTTTCACCCCAGGCAGGAGCTCATCACCAAACATGGACATGTTCCACCTTTATGGTTCAAAACGTCACATGCAGCAATGAATTATGGGTAATATGCTTCAGTGAAGTCTGCATGGATGTGGACTTCACTGAAGTGTGGGTTGAGGGCGCAAAAGGGGCGTGACGGACTTCCACCCTCGAGCCGCCCTGGAGAACCGAGACACACTACGCACTTCTACCCCCCAACGGGAGCATTGTAGGGGCGTGAGGGTGGAAGTGGGGGTGTTGGGACAGGGCCTTACTTTCGCGAAGCGCGCAATTATGTGCGTTCACAAAACTACGGAAGCCTCGGCGTTCAGAGCCTACTCTGCCGATAATGCAAGCGTAGAAGAAGAAATTTGCTGTTTACATTGTGCTAAGAGCGACAGAGCTGCAGACAAACCGGGACAAACACAAGAGGGTCCAAGAGGGGTTGATGTGGATTTAAAATGAAGAAAGAAAGAAAAAGAGAACGCGCGATCTCGTCTGCCCAGCTTCTGTAGCTTCATGAACGGGCATCGGCGTGCTCGCAGGAGATGTGATGTAGTACTGATGTAGTACTGATGTTCTACTGTTTAGGCTCTGAAAATCTACTAAATGACGTCGTTTCCAGTAAATTCTGGACGCTACCCACTCAGGACACTTGGATTACATGGGACGAGCAGTATGGAGGAATATTGACCAGTTTTTGTGGACTTTTATGGACCTTTTTGGCTCGGACCCCGGTGAACTCCATTATATGAAAGTTGGGGGAAACGAGAAACCTTCCTGATCTCCGGCTGCATTTGACATATTAAAAAAGTGCTCCAGCGTCTTGCTCACCATGAGGGGAAGTGGAAGATAAAGTTACATCATTCTGTGGGTGGACTGTTCCTTTCAGAGCCGTTCCGGAGTGGAAAGAGCCGGCTCTTCTTTGGGAGCCAAATCTGAAAAGAGCCGAACTTGCCATCACTATTTTATCCGAATCAGCTATTCAGTCCGAGCTGTAATAAACCGAGTCCTGCTCTGGAGAGGAGCCGAGCTCTGCTTCATCCGTTAAAACTGCTTTTATTTTTATGTCTCTTTACAGAAAAAACACAACTCCACATGTTCATGCACATGTGAAGTTTACATGTGCACATGTGTGATTCACATTTGGTGAACGTGTTATTCACATGTGAATCACATGTGGTCCGCTATACGTGGTTCATGAGACTGCACATGTGATCACATGTGAAATTAACGTGGTTTGTTGTAAGGGCCTGCATGTGTGAGGATGTTCTGTCAGAAGAAAGTCCTGCTCTGACAGCGTCACGCTGGGACTACAGTAAATGCTCACTGGAGATTTCTGTACAAACAAATCAATGACGAGTTGCAACTAAAAGCTTTGAGTCAATTCCAGAAGCAAAACCTCAGATAGAAAACAAGCATGTTGGTTTGGGATTATTTGGTGAAAGCAGTGTAGATCCATTAGCATCACTCATTTAGTCGTATCATTATCAGCAGAGATCAAGTTTCTCCAGTTTTATCTCCTCATCAGTTAAATCCAGATTATGATCTAAGGCAAAATCCAGGTAAAAAAATGTCAAATATGTTTAATTTTTACCTCAAAGTCTCGTTAGGCGAAAATTTGCCGGAAATTAGCCGCACACGGTGAATACTCCGACGTCTCCAATGACTTCCAGCTCAGCAGATCGCTCTGGTGTGCGGCGTGAGGCAAAGAAGATCTGACCTAAATATTGGACCTGAAAACAGTTATTTACATGCTCTGAAAATCTCCGTAAAATTAATACTCTTATTCTGTACCCCTCTAGATGTTTTACGGATGTAGTATATTTGAAAAACTGTTTTGATGAAAAATTGTGGCTGTCACCTTCAATTTAACTCATACTGGCTCTGGATAGTGGAACCCTCAGGGACCCAAGGCTGGGAACCAATGGGTCATAATCTGGATCATATGATATACAGTCGCCCTCAAAATTAAAGCAAATACTAAACTCACAACAGAATTTCAAATCAAAGAAACTATAAAAAGTAAAAATAAATAAAAATTTACACAATTATAATTCAGTTAAATTGAATATTGCTTTTGAATTGTGGTAGAAAAGACTAATTCTTAAAATACTAACGAACAAAACTGTCCCAAACAAATCAGAGCATCTTTCTTATGAAAAGTGCAGACTAGGGGTGCATGATATTGGATTTTGGCCTATATCCGATATGCTGATATTTTAAAACTCATGTGGCCGATAACCGATATCAATACTGATATTAAAGATGAAAAAATAAACAGTCATTGCAAATAGCAGTTTTGTTATCTGTTTTTGACACTTTCAAAAATAGGGTTGGGAAAAAATATCGATATACTTAAATATTGTTATATTTTATTATGCTAATATCAAATCAATATTTAAAAATGCGGCATCGATCTATTTTACTTTCGAAATCTTGCGAGAATTCGTAACAGAGCGATGAAATATCGCGAGATACCGCATTTTTAAATGTCAACATGATATCAGCATAAGAAAATATTGCGATATTTCAGTGTATCAATATTTTTCCCACACCTAGTCTTTAGAAGTTTCAAAGCCAGTAAAAAGTTTTTGAAGAGGAAAAAAGAAGTTTGGGGAGTTTCTTAGAAACAGCGGGTTAATTGGTTAAATATCGGTGGGGTGCCCGATATCCAATACTCAATTTTAAGGCTAATATAGGCCGATAGCAATAGGGGGACGATTTTATTGTGTAACCAGAGTGCAGACGTGTGATTGGACGTGACAGAAAACACCTGACTGCAGTGATTGTCTCAAAGTGTTGCATTTTAGTTCAGGAGCCCCATCATACTTGTTCACATGTTTTACTTTTTGTTTGTTTTTGATATTTCTGTTGAACAACAATTCAAAAATCAGTGTCATGATTTTCATAGAATTTTTATTTATTATTACTTTTGTCAATTTCAACTTATGTCATTGACAGCTGATTTTTTTCCTTCTTTAATTGGAGGGGATACTGTTGAGGACTGTATGCGCTTTACTGTACTTGTATTACCACTGAGCTACAACAATGGACTGTTTGTTAAAAAACAACAGGAGACAACTTTGTTGTAAATGTCGTAAATTGCAGAAATAAAGCTGAGCAGAATGATTCCACCATGTTATTTAGGAACAAACTGTCTTCCTCGCAGTGGCGGGGAAAAATGAAGCATCAGGTTATTTTCATCAGCAGTTATTCTGCTGGTGAACCACCAGGGACCCGGCGTATTTAGCAACGTATTGATCCAACATTGGCCGAATCAGATTACACCAGCCGCTGCCCCTTTAAGCCTCCGAACAACACCAAATCCTCTTTTAAATAACATGACAAGAGAAACGTGAAGGCTCTGAAGCAAGAATAAGGAGCTCTTTATCCTGATTCACTGAGTTCTCAATAACTGTGCAAGCCTTCGCTCTGGCCAGAAATCTGGGTCACAATGAATAAATATTATATGCGCTGTATAAACACGAACGTTGCTGTCATCGTGAGGCGTCTGCAGCGACACTCCAAACATGAACAGTGTCAAATGAACATCAAAAGTAATGCTGGTGAGCAGGTCAGAGGAAACCGTAGCTTCGCTCTGCGGGGAAAGACATTAAATGAATAAGTTGTCGCTTCAGGGGAAAGATGGCACTCCTGATTCTTTTTCTTGCTGTAAAAACATTCATTAGAAGCTCAGCCTGCAAGTCCGACCAACCAGAAAGTGCCCTGCAGCTTTGTGTGTTTCCAAACAATCTATGCATGCATGCATGCGGTTAAAAGCTGTCGGACAGAGCAGGGGGGGGAACAGATGACAAACAGCAAATAGGATGAGGACAGAGGGTAAACAGAGGGCGGGTTGGAGTGGAGTGACCCCCCAAAGCTGGAGATGGAGTCATGAGTCACTGACTGTTTGCTGTACACAAAGACAGCGAGATAGCACGACACCATCAGCGCCACGCTTCTCAGACAGGGTCCAAGGAAACAGGATTCCCAGTTAAACTCTCCCACAGCCCCCCTCGGCCCCCCTACAGGCGCCGTACAGGCAAAGACTGTAAAAAAATATCCGGTCACGTCTGAGGGGAGGAAAGTGAAGCCACCGTCGCCATCGTGCCGCCTCGCACGTGTCCTCACTCCTGGAAAATACTAAAATGGGCAAAGCGCGTCCTCTGGGCAAATGATTGACAGCCAACATACTCTGGGCTAAATGCTAACTAAGCTAACTCAAAACTAACAGGAGCTAACGAAGATTAGCCCCTAAGCGGCGGGTGAAGGTCAGACATGTTTGGACTGTTAGCTGCTAAAAACCACCATGTTGCTGCTCTGCTACAGACCGAGAGCTAAGAAGGCGCTAACTGTTAGCCAGCCAAAGTTTATTGTGGACGTATAATCACTGGGTGAACACCGTTGTAAACACTGTAAGCGATAGTTATGGATTCTTCTGCCATCAGCAAACAATCCAGATCAACTAAAGGACACGAAAAAGTGGAACTACGGAGAAAAAGGTTAGTAAACAACATTCTAGCTTCAGTTAGTGCTCCGTGACGGCTTGGCTCGTGGCTGCAGTTACCTGAAGCGCCAGTCACAAGTTTTGTTTCTTAATCTTGACTCAAGTCCCTTTAAGACGGAGACGTAAAATAAATGTGATCGACCACATAAATGCATGGAAAAGCTGCAAAATATATGCCAGGCCTGTAGGTGGCACTGTGGTGCTAAAGCAAAAACAGGCGATGAAATACTGGGCATGTGCAGAAATATGTATACAACGTTAAACAACCAGACCGAATGCTTCAATCTACGGTTGCGATCCGCCAGAAACCCCAAAAAAGAAGAAGGTTGAGCAACCAAACCGAAAAGATGGCAGCAAGTACGAGCGGGCGAACAGGTACGAGCAGCAACCATTCAACCACAGACTTATATGCAACCCTGTACGGTGCTGCTGCTGTGATGCTGAGTGTAGCACATGCGTGTTAAGAGGCGAAGCTATGACGCATGCGTGTAAGAAAAAAAAATGCGGTCAGAGCTTAAAGATGGAACCACGAAAACGGCGTTTCAAAAGCTTCCCACTCTGAAGGCGTGATAAAAATAGATCGTTTACAGACCCCCGAAATGCCGGCTTCGTATGGATGAGAGGCTGGTTTGGTGAAAAATTGGTGAATTTAGGCCGGAGTTTGACTTGGTGTGGGCGGGGCCTTAGTGATGTTTCATCATAACTGTTATACTCCTCATTTATTGTTCCATATTTTCCATATTGTACTGAGTGGTGGGCCGATGCGTGCAGCAATGCAGCTGCTTAGCAGAAGGCTGTGAGAATTAAATGCCATTAAGACTCCAGAGATCACACAAGTCTTTCAAGGTTTATCAAATTATATTGACTATGTGGAAAGTTAGGAACAATTTCATACCAAAAACACATTTTTAATAAATTTACCAGTATCACAGACAGTAAAAGCAGAAGTGACGGAAACTGTTGTGTACCCTTCTGAAGGAGCTCATTCAGACAGAGCGGTTTATGGTCTGTGGACTGAGACTATGGAACTCCTCAGAAAGTGTCACGAACAAGAAAGTCAACAGCAAAATAGAGAAAAATAGACAGAAAAAACAGGGCTGCATGGTGGCGTGGGGGTTAGCACCGCAGCCTCACAGTAAGAAGGTTGCTGATTTGATCCCCAGCTGGGGAGGGGGTTCGAACAATTCCAACTGTGGCCTGTGGTTTATGTACGTAAGGGAGCAGAAATGAGCCTTAAAGGAATAGTTCACCCAGAAATGCCACTTTTTCACGCTAAACATGTGTACTGGAACAGGACCTCAGTTATAACGTGTCAGAAACTCCGGAGAGTGAAAGTAACTTTGTCTTTGAGTGCGGGCTCTCTCTTCTCACCAGAATCGGCCACAAGCACGCGCTCTCCACAGTACGGCATTTTGTTTTTCCTCTGTTAATGATGTGATCCACAGAAGCTGCTAGCTGCTAAGCTAGCCTCTTTAGCACCACCTGAAATCAGCTGATTACCTGCCACAGAGTAGCGTTTAATGACCAGCTTTGTCAGAGAGGAGGACGACGACGATGAGGGGGAAAAAATCTGCTGTGCTGAGCTGCTTCTGCAGAAATTCATCAGTTTCAGTGTAACAGGAGGGACAGCTTTACCAGGGAGCAGTGGATTATATTCATCAGTGAGGATGTGCAGTCGGTAAGTGTTGCTGCTGTGTAACTTATTATCTTTTGTGTCAGAGACCAGTAAACGGTGGTAGACGAGCGGACAAGCTGCTAATGTAGCTACAGAAGCTAACAGTGTTTGGTTAACTTCACGTCAGATGTCCGCTCCTTATATCCATCAGAGTCCAGCCCTTTTACTCCGGATCCTCTCCATCAACCGCACCGTTACGTTTTTATCACGTTTTTCTCTGCTGGGACATCATTTCCTTCACCTGCTCTGTCCTGATAAAACTTTGTTTTGGCTTTGACGTTTGCCTCGTGAACGCGCTTACAGACAGGTCTGATTCTCATACGTGTTCTCGCGACAAACAAAAGTTGGAGATAAAAAGAGGTTAAAATGAACTTATTACATTTTCCTCCCACCCAACTAGAATTATAAATTCATTTGAAGATAATTTAAGAAGGATTGTGGATGTAAAACAGCAGCTTATGACACGTTTAACGGTGGATGTGGGGCCTCGTTGCAGCACAAATCCGCATTGCCAACAGTCCCGATGGATCAGCGGGTGTATCATTTCTTTGAAACAGGTTCTGTATTGGTTAAAACATTGAAACATCAGATCCACAGCCAGTGCTAGAGGAAAAAATGTCTGCTGGTCTGGTGCTGAGGTCCCCACAGGCGCTCCGGCTGTTGGTCTGGCAGAGTGGGGGATGGGCTGGTGAGTTATTGATTGAAACCTCTAATAATCTGTGAGCAGGTTCAGAGGTGCTGCAGGGCTGGACCCGGCCAGGATGCTGGTGTGATGCTCTGACATTGAAGATGCCCTTCCTGCTGCGAGCGTTGAGGAGCTGAGGGAAACACTGTGAAAGTGTTTCATGTCCTGGAGACTTCATCGTTGAGTAAAAAACACGAACAGCAAATGTGGCTTCTCTGCTGGCATGATTGTGCTTTCTAATGTTTAAATGCTCAATGAATCATGTTTTAATGATAAACTGAAGCCTCGTCGGCTAAATGTTTCTGATTTATTAACCGTATTCCAGCAGTCTCCTGGAGTTCACATTGTGCCACAGTCTGTCCAATCAGCACCAAATTACTATTTGCATGGGTTTCATGGGAGCAAGTCATCACAGACTGATTACATGGTTAACCAGGAAGTGAGTCAGGTCTGCAGCAGGCTCAAACAGGCTTAGATAAACAAAATATGTTGAAAGCAGGGATGAACGACATTGGAATTCTGGCTGATATCTGATATGTCAATATTTTAAAACTCATGTGGCCGATAACGATATCGATACCGATATTAAAGCTGAAAAAAATCAGCAGTCATTGCATAAATAGCAGTTTTGTTATCCATTTCCGACACTTTGAAAAATAGGGGTGGGAAAAAATATTGATACACTGAAATATTGCGATATTTTGCGATCAAATTGATATTGGCATCTTCAGATGTTGAAAAGTTTGTAAAAAATAAGTTTTTGAAGAAGAATTTTTGTTTTTTTTAGACTTTAGAAACAGTGGGCTGAAATATCGGTGGGGTGGCCGATGTCTGATACTCAGTTTTAAGGTTGATATGGCTGGGGGGCTGACTACATCACGCATAATTGAAAGTGTATATTTATAAAAAACATCCCATTACTCCTACAATATTTAATTCATTCAGATGTTTATATATACAGTCGTCCTAAAATTATTCATACCCTCCAATTAAAGAAGGAAAACATCAGCTGACAGTGAAATAAGATGTAGTAATAATAAAAAAAGTAATAATAAATAATAAATAAATGAAAAATCGACAAAAATCATGACATTGATTTTGAACTGTATTTCAACAGAAATATTAAAAACAAACACACAAAAAATAAACAAGTAAACAAGCACGATGGGGCTATGATCTCTGCAATCAGGTGTTTCTGTAACGTCCAATCAGACGTCTGCACCTGTTCACAGGTATGTTGGTTCATGTTCATGGGAAATGTGCTCTAATGTGTCTAGGACAGTTTAGATTCTATTTTATATTTTTAAATTCGATCTTAATTTGGCTTTGCTTTACATTCCTGGTTCTATTTGTTCTAAATGATTTAATATTTTAATTATTTATTTTATTTGTATTTTGTATTTGTATATATTTGTATTATTGTTCACAAAGTCTTTATTTTTAAAATAAAAGAAATACTGATAGAGTGTGGTTTACCCTTTTTAAAATAAAAACTATGGAAATACAAAATGGTATGGGAAACAGAAATTGGGTGTGGTGACGAGCCTTTTTCCAGGTGTAATACAGAAAAGAGAAGAGCAGAAATTCTGTGATCAAACACAGTTTCAGTTTTGCAGCTTTGCATGAGATGTTGTTATAAATGGAGAAAATATCCGCCCACACAGTGAAATCCCCAGTGTTAAATTTGAGTTGTTAAGTCATATTTACTCTTTCAGAGTAATTCTAACACCATTGAGAGTAAAATAACCACCAGTGACGATGAAAATTTTCAGAGTTAAAACAAGTTTTCACTTTCAGTGTATAATTAACTATATGAAGTGTAACTAAGTGCACCCGGGAAGAGTCCGCCTTCTTTGGCTTGAATATTTCCCATCATGCTTTGTGACTCCCCTGCATGGTCCTCAGTGTTGGGCAGTAGCGCCGTTACAAGTAGCGCCGCTACTAGTTTAACCACATTTCTCAGTAGCGTGGTCGTAACGTCGCTTTTTTCTACATCAAATAGCTTTTCAGTAGTGAAGCTACTTTCGTGGCCAAGGTAGCGTCCTCAGAAGCTACATTTTCCCAGCTATTTCTAGACCTTAAACGCATCTCTCCTGTGTTTACTCCCGATGCAGATGTGGAAGGAGCCTTTCAACTTTGCGTTCCTGTCATCCCGGTTCCTGCCCCTGTGTATGAATACAGATGACCGCGAGAATTGACTGATGAGGCTGAGATGGTAAGCGTGCAACTGGAGGGGGAGGAGGTAGAGGTAGAGGCGTCTTCGCCGTGTGGCCATATCACAATAAGTTCAAGATCTTCAAGACCTGACGGAGCAGTTATACATTCCGTTGTTTATTGCGCAACCTCAAGAGGAAGCTCCTGTCAACGTCCAAGACGTCCAACACAAATTTAAGGACACATTCAGGTATTTGCTGCAGTTAACACAATCAGCTAAGCTGGTCATCACAACTCAGCCAGCAAACATCAACAGCTAACATAGCACTAGCCAAAAACGTCATTTAAAAGCAAAATGATAACGTGCGTGTGTGTGTGTGTGCGCGCATGCATGTGTGTGTGTGTGTGTGTGTGTGTGTGTGTGTGTGTGTGTGTGCGCGCGTTCTAAATGCATGTGTGTATGACAAGAATGGCAGGAAAGGTTGGGAGAAACAGAGCAGTATAACTTTACTTTGTGCAGGTTTTCTTTTTCCTCTCCAAAACAAAACTGTGGTCAGTTTAAATAAATAACTGATATTTGTGTAGATGGCAGTTGTACAAAATGGGGCTAATCAATATTTTACTAAACAGACAGCTTCATAGCAAGACTACACAATCCAAGACGAAATAAACATGTTACTTTAACCACAATAAATTAATCAAAACAAAAAGCAATGAGGTAGATCCAAGATTTAAAACTAAAGACTGATTTATAATGATCAGACTGACTCACTGACAGTTGCTGTTTTAGTTGAGACATTTTGATAATCATGATTGTGATGCATGATTATCCAAACATTTTAGAATTAAGTGTTCATGTATACCTGAATAATTAAGTTACATTTGAAATGTGAGAAGTTTTGTTTTTCCTTTAAAGAGACTCCATTCAACTAAAGTAGCTGCCCTGGAAGACAGTCACACACACAACTTGTTTTTTATTGTTTAGGGTTTTTTTTAGTGGGGGCGGGGGGATTACGGTATGTATAGTAAGTCCACGTTCTTCCACAGATTCTCTGCTCCTCCGTTATCGCTCTGGATTTAATGCCATCAAAGTGTGAGCGACAACATCCACGCCGAGACACATTCAGACCAATGTTGTTTTTCAAACTACCTCTGAACGTGGTTCGGATCCAGTTTACAGAAAAATGCCGTGTCAGACCTCTGCTGCTCAGTTACGGGATTCATCTGGGTCCAATCCAGACGTGAGGAAAGGATTTGGGTTGGTAGTGTGAACACAGCCTCAGTTCTGGCATCTCTGCCGGCTCTGCCTCCGTCCAGACCATAATATTGTCTTTACATAGGAGCACTATGAGCAGCATTTTGGCAGCGAAGCTACAACCGTGTGTAAACAGGCCGTCTCCAGGCTCAGTGTTGAGCTGCGGGTCATGTAAGCGCATATAAACCCCGTTTCACTCAGACTGCAGGGAAATAAACACGAGGCATGAAAATAAGCTGCAGCTTCACTTCACGCAGAAGCAAAATGAAACAAGACGAGATCGCGGCCGTACCACAACAGCTGCTGCTTGCCAGGAATTAGACCGGATCCACACATCAGCATTCTCGCTGCTCGTTCACGTCGAATGCTAAAAAGGCAGCGGCCAGTCAAACTGACCAACGCGGACCTAACCTGGTAATAACCGGATAAGTTCATTCACAAAGCAGTATGACTGAAATGATGTTCTTCTTTTCCTCCGCAACATTTCCTACTGAATAAAAACGAAGAACTGGAGCAGGTTGGCTAGGAAAAGACAAAAATACATTTTAATGTCTACAGAGTCTTGATCCGCGTCTTGTGTGTTTGGCCAGTTATGGAGGTCAGACACACCGGGATTTACCAGTATGCCCAGTAGGACGCAGGAAGCAAAGGTGCTGTGTGAAGTTCAGGACAGTGGCGGATTTAGCAATTTGGGGGCCCAAGGCAAACTGAGCTAGGGGGCCCTTCAAACCTGGACCTGTCAGTAGGAAACTTAGACTAAATAAAGAGTAGAAAGTGAGAAATAAGTTTCGGATATAGCACCAGAATATGTCAAAATGCAATTTTTCTGATCTATTTCTCTCCAAAGTCGCCTACCAACTCAATCGTAGAGCTGCTAGAGGCTTTAGAAATGATTCAGCTCAGGGTTCGTTCTTCATGGTCAGACAAATAAAAACATTTTACCAGAACCCTGCCTGGTTTCTCTGCCCAATAGAAATCTTTCACAACAAGTTCTAATCTTTCCTTTACCAGTGAAGACCCAGCATCATCATCATCATCATCATCATCCATGCTGCTGGTCTCTGGTCTGATGTCTCGTCCCTGTCCTCCTCTCTGTTGTAGCAGAAAGATTTATTTTAAATATGAGGAAAACAATAATGAACACAAGTTCTGCAAAGAACTGAAAGACTGAGGTTGTTCCCAGTATGAACTGGAACCGATAAAGGTTGCTTCATGTAATTTTTTGTTAAAAGCTCCCAAATATCACATCCAAAACACTGACTGATGTTTCTAAAGGAAATCACCAGTTTCACTGACGATCAGCTGATCGCAGTGAAGTCTTCATTTGATTTTACTGTTTGGATTCTTAGTGAGTTCAGAGAAGCAGCCTTTAGCTTTGCCATGCACGAGCGATCCACGTCCGGAAGCGGCCGCCTCTTCATTAACAACGTTTAAGGAATGAATGTGAGGAAATCCGTCATTATCGCGGCTCGCAATCACCAAACCCCACAGCGGCTGCACCATCATTCTGGGGCGATTTGCATATGCAATTAGTGCGCGCTTCAGCCAGAAGGATGTGATTGACAGCAGTGAAATGTTTTGCCAAGCTGAGCGGATTGAAGTGGATTTGCTGATGGTCAGCTTTGGAGCAGGGCTGCATCCTCGGAGCTGACGGGGGGCCGCTGTGCTGTTTGAAAGCTTGACCTTCAGGCCTGTTCTGCCACCGCAGTGTCCAGCAGACACAACACTTTCAGTCATCCTGCTCCAGATTGACACATCCTATTCTTCAACTGTCCGTCAGACCCATTTTTCAGGAGAGATTTGAAGAATTTTGCCACCATGAGAACAAATAGAAAGCTTCAGCTGGCAGCTTGATAGAATCTAATCTTCCAGGAGGCTCAGGCAGGCAGAAGAGACGGTCTATTTCTGCCCATTTTCCTCCTCAAGGTTATCATGTGACCACGGAGTCAAAATTATTGTCAAGAGCGGTGGCTGAGAGTTAAAGGCCTCTCCGTGCATGTGGACGTGAGAGGACGGCTACGTTTCATTAGAAATTCAAGGCCAATCTGTTCCCAGGGAGGAAAATCAGGATGTCAAGGTAATGAGTTAATTTAGGAGATAAGGAACAACAAATGTAATCTCTGAGATTTCACCCAGGAGCAAAATTGCTCCTCAGGCCGCGAGCCCATCAAACCGCAGAGGAGAAACGAGTCTTTATCACGACACCGTGCTCAGGAACCGTAAATAAGGATAATTGTCCTCTCAAAATATAGTAAAGTTTACCCCGACGAGCCTCTGTGGAGATTTCATGAAAGCGTCCGGTGCGAGTAGCGAGGGAACGTTCCCGATGCCGGAGCTGAAGCAGCGAGGGGCAGTTCCCGCCTCCATCACAGCAGCGTGCCAAGTTCACGCCGATGTCTCGCCGTCCCCCTGCACACTCACAAACACAGGTACCAGTTTGTACCTAAAAGGGTCCAAAGCTTGTTGCTGGGGGGGTTCCTTTCTGAAAGACATTTCTGTACCTTCATGGTCCATTTTTGTACCTTATCAAGCTGTATGAGTTAATAAAGTACAATTAAACCAATTAAAGATGATGAATAAAAGTCAATAAAATAGAGATTATGACAACAATCAAAGATGCTAATAATAAATGAATAATTATTATAGAAATATTAGGCCAAACACATATATAATTATACATATAATTATTACTATGATTATTATGAAAATCATGATATAATAACTATAATTATACTACTGTTTAGAAGTACTGCTATTTATAGTTATTGTACAAGCTACACACATGTTTCAATGCTGCAGGTACCCTTAGGGTTGGAATGGTATTAATGTGTACTTTATATTACTTTGGAGCCTTTCGAGCACAGCTGTACATCCAGCTGTCTGTAGTGAAGAAAAGACCAGAAATGCACGATGGAGGGTCTGATGGGAGGCTGGACACTGAGGCCTCCCTCAGAGTTGTGTATGAGCTGGTCCCCCCCCCCCCCCGGTCTCAGCTGAAAGCATTTGTGTGTGTGAGGGTGTAGTTTGTGTTTAAGGGCTAAATAATTAATAAAAAAGAGGGAGCATCTGTTGGAGACGACGGGAGGGCTGACGGGGGACGGTGTCAGCTACAGTACAGCGCTGACGGGTGAGGGAAGAGCACGGCTGGCATGACAACCTGCAGCAGGCGGGAGAACGTGGTTGCCATGGCGACCAACAAGGATGTTTGCATCAGAAGCAAACCTCAGCGGTCCGCAGCGGACTGCAACACATTCCACTGTGACAGTAGAGAGGCCAGAGATGGAGAGGAAGGTGCATGCCTCCTCCTCACCGCACACTGGGGGGGGGGTCCCCCTCCAAACAGAGAAACGGGGAGTCACCGCTCCAGCTAATGAGATCTCTCGCCTTGCTGTGCTGGAGAAAAATGAAATCATCTTCACAGTGGGGTCACTGGACGACATTAAGGCCGATTACGTTCGTGCCGTTTAACTCGTCCACGCTGGATTTAATGAGCGTGACCTTGACTGGTGTGAAAACAACACGCGAGCAGGCCGCCGTCTCCTGTCAGACACGCCGGGAAGGCACAGACAGAGCAGGCGGTAAATGTGTGTTTCATGTAGAAATGATGGCGGCTCATTTTAAAGCCACCAAGGTCATCTGTGTCACGTCAGGATGGGGCAGGCTCACAAGGCTTTTAATTGCTTTTCTTTGCCCCATCCCTTCGTACGCCGGCTGCCGGGTGTCATGTTGTTTTATGACCGACTCGTCCTCCAAGGGCGCCCAGCAGCAGCGAGTTAACCGAAGCAGAGCTGAGAGGAAGCTACAGGAATGAAGTTTGATCCGATCAGAGCTGAGAGGAAGCTACAGGAATGAAGTTTGATCCGATCAGAGCTGAGAGGAAGCTACAGGAATGAAGTTTGATCCGATCAGAGCTGAGAGGAAGCTACAGGAATGAAGTTTGATCCGATCAGAGCTGAGAGGAACCTACAGGAATGAAGTTTGATCCGATCAGAGCTGAGAGGAACCTACAGGAATGAAGTTTGATCCGATCAGAGCTGAGAGGAACCTACAGGAATGAAGTTTGATCCGACAGAGCTGAGAGGAACCTACAGGAATGAAGTTTGATCCGATCAGAGCTGAGAGGAACCTACAGGAATGAAGTTTGATCCGATCAGAGCTGAGAGGAAGCTACAGGAATGAAGTTTGATCCGATCAGAGCTGAGAGGAACCTACAGGAATGAAGTTTGATCCGATCAGAGCTGAGAGGAACCTACAGGAATGAAGTTTGATCCAACAGTGCTGAGAGGAACCTACAGGAATGAAGTTTGATCCAACAGTGCTGAGAGGAACCTACAGGAATGAAGTTTGATCCGACAGAGCTGAGAGGAACCTACAGGAATGAAGTTTGATCCGTCAGAGCTGAGAGGAAACAATTACAGCACTTGGCCTTTGGGGGGCGGCTGGTGTTGATGACTGCGCTTTCCCGTGTTATAATCCCACCAGATTAACTGCAGCCGTTTTACAGATGGGCTCATCTCGCTGATAGGTGTGCTCCTGACAGTTAAATCAAGAGAAGTAAAGAGGAACACCTCTAACTTAATGGGGAACTGAAGTCACGACCCTCCGGTGAGCCCCATGGGACCTAAGAGATGCAAAAATACACTGCCCGGCCAAAAAAAGTCTCCAACCAAAAAAGGTCAAACATGTAACATTTGGTTGGAGCCTTTAGCTTTGATTGCGGCAGCATTCGCTGTCTTTCCAGAAGCTTCTGCAATGTCACCAGATTTATTTGCATCCTGTTGCATCAATTTTTCACCAAGATCTTGATGATGATTGTAGAGTCTGACCACAGCACATCCCAAAGATTCTCAATGGGGTTCAGGTCTGGACTCTGTGGGGGCCAATCCATGTGTGAAAATGATGTCTGATGATCCCTGAACCATCTTTCACAATCTGAGCCCGATAAATTCTGGCACGGTCATCTTGGAATATGGCCGTGCCATCAGGAAAGAAACATCCATTGATGGAATAACCTGCTCATTCAGTATATTCAGGTATCAGCTGACCTCATTATCTGAGCTCATACTGTTGCCGAACCTGGACCTGAGCAACTGCAGCAACCCCAGATCATCACACTGCCCCCACAGGCTCATACAGTAGCACTAGGCATGATGCTGCATCACTTCATCTGCCTTTCCGGCCACATTTCTTCCTGGAAGACGATGGTCCACTATCCTTCCAGTTTTTCATAATGCGTTGGACTGTTCTGAACCCAGTTTTAGTAGTTTCTGCATCTCCTTAGATGTTTTCACCTCTTGATGCCAATGATCTGACCCTTCTCAAACAGACTAACATCTTTTCCAAAACCACGGATGTGTCTTTCAACATGGTTGTTTAGGAAATGAGAAGCAACTCATTGCACCAGTTGGGGTTAAATAACTTGTTGCCAGCTGAAAGATAATCGTCCATGCAGTAATTATCCAATAGGAGGCTCGTACCTATTTGCTTAGTTAAATCCAGGTGGCGACTTTTTTTTTGGCCAGGCAGTGTATGTCTGGATGTTGCTGCATCAGATTCATCAGATTCACAATCAGAGAAGATTTTCCATGAAATGATAAAATGTCTCAGTTTTAACGTCTGAAATGTTTAAAGACATACAACGTAACTTTTAGACCTTAAAAATCTGTGTTTCTGACTCGTTTTGATGTCACACCAACATTCATTTTGTGCATTTTCGAGCCGTCACTGCCCAGAGGCGTCCCGGGCTCAGAAACAGCAGTATGTAAGATTCCCATCCGGGACGCGACTGTGACGTTGCAGCCGACTATTGGCTGCAGCACCGCGTCACTCACTAGCAACTGGATGTAACCCAGGGATCAACCCCACGAGTGTTTTGAACGCACATCATGTCGGATTCGGTTAGGAAACATTACAGGAGGAAGAGAGGAATGGACAGAACAAGAGTCAAGATAAGACTGTCTTTTACTGGCTGGAGTGAATCACGGTGCAGGTACGATACAAAATGGTTGCTAGTTTAGTCGCTGATAGGGGGCGCGTCACTGAGAAAACTGCTAAAAGTTCCGTTGTGTGTCTTTTAAACTCTTTTGGTAATAAAATATGAGTTGATATGATTTAGAGATCAGTGAAATTTGTTTTTATGTGACATTTTAGCAGTGGGTCCCTATCACTGAAAACGCGTTTACTCTTCTCAACGAGCCGCAGCTGCTACCGCAATTAGACAATGAAACTGAAACACTTGGTTTTAGACCACAATCATTTATTAGTATGGGGTGGGGCCTCCTTTTGCGGCCAATACAGCGACAATTCGTCTTGGAAATGACATCTCCAAGTCCTGAACAGTGGTCAGAGGGATTTTAAGCCATACTTCTTGCAGGATAGTGGCCAGGTCACTACGTGATGCTGGTGGAGGAAAACGTTTCCTGACTCGCTCCTCCAAAACTCCCCAAAGTGGCTCAATAATATTTAGATCTGGTGACTTTGCAGGCCATGGGAGATGTTCAACTTCACTTTCATGTTCATCAAACCAATCTTTCACCAGTCTTGCTGTGTGTATTTGTGCATTGTCATCCTGATACACTGCACCGCCTTCAGGATACAATGTTTGAACCTTTGGATGCACATGGTCCTCCAGAATGGTTCAGTAGTCCTTGGCCCATCTAGCACAAGTCCTGGGCCAAGCGAATGCCGTGATTTGGGCAGCTGTGGTTTTACGTTTTTTGGATACAATCCGGGTTAGCACCCGAACATCCCGTTCAGACAGCTTCCTCTTGCGTCCACAGTTAATCCTGTTGGATGTGGTTCGTCCTTCTTGGTGGTATGCTGACATTACCCTGGATACTGTGGCTCTTGATACATCACAAAGACTTGTCTTGGTCACAGATGCGCCAGCAAGACGCGCACCAACAATTTGTCCTCTTTTGAACTCTGATACAATTGTGACAGTGTGGTCCTGTCACTATGCCTCCGACTGATCATGTGCGCTGGCTACTTGGCCACAGGGATGTCCCTTTGGCTGAATGGTCAGCGCTCATGGCTTTCACCCGGGAGTCTGGGGTTCAAAGCCCGCCCGGGCCCTCCATTGCGTACCTTGCCACATTCTGGCGTTGTCGGCAGGATCCATGTGCAATGCCGGTAAAACGGTCCATGGATTCATAAATTGGTGGCAGCCTGCGCGGAGCACGAGGACGTGCTTGTGAAAAGAGGGGGAGAGATGTGACAGTGTGGTCCTGTCACTATGCCTCCGACTGATCATGTGCGCTGGCTACTTGGCCACAGGGATGTCCCTTTGGCTGAATGGTCAGCGCTCATGGCTTTCACCCGGGAGTCTGGGGTTCAAAGCCCGCCCGGGCCCTCTGTTGCGTACCTTGCCACACAATGTTGTATGCATTGCAATGTTTTGAGCAAAACTGTGCTTTTTACCTGCTAATTGAACCTTCACACTCTGCTCTTACTGGTGCAATGTGCAATTAATGAATATTTGCCACCAGGCTGGTCCAATTTAGCCATGAAACCTCCCACACTAAAATGACAGCTGTTTCAGTTTCATTGTCTAACCCCTGTATGTTTACGTACAACTCAGTTCTTTATCACTTTTAGTCAATGTTATTGATCCACTGTGGAAGGTCCAAAGAGCCACGGGTTGCAGACTCCTGCATTGAAGGATCTGTCATGTTTCTGTGTGATCACATCCTCAGCATGAATGAATAACTTTTATTGAAGCAGGGTTTTCGTCTGCCGTTCATTGACAGACGTTATCTCTGCGGACATGATGATGATGATGATGGCGGTGGACAGGGAGGTGTTTTTCCCCGATAGGAATGAATGAGAAAATGATTCCACGCTAAGACTTGCAGCCAGTGCGAGAGCTGTAATTTAAAATTCCCTTTAGGAGGAAATTGCTTTTGCCCTCCCACAACTTTTTAATATCCTGATTCATACTCTGTCCTGAAACGCATCATCCAGCCAGAGCATTGCTCCCGCCGCTGCCTGAAGGTGCTCTGTCAGGACGTTATTGGAGATAAATGCCATCAGGGTGTGTGGGACTGCTGAGGGACAATGGCTTGCCCTCCTGAGCCCCCGTTCCACCTGTGCCAATGAGCAAAATGCTCCTTTTCCCCCAATGAGAGAGGGGACTAGTTGTTGCTTTGAGCATAGAGTTAAAGAAAAAGCCAAGCAGATGTATTTATGTCTCATTATTGTAACTTTTACTTAAATAAATAACCATTTTCTTCATGTTTACCTAAAATATACATCACATTCAATAATATTTATCAAATTTTCATCATAAGAGCAACTTTACATGATGTAACTGATGGTAAAATCGGATACTTCCACCCAAAAATGATGCTAAAATGCAGTGGTGAACCGTGAGCTCCACAGCTGGGCTTTCACTTCAGCCATCAGAGATGAAGAAGTCAAAAGTTCCCTTGACCAGAACATTAAAGGTGCCATGACATCAAATTTCACTTTTCTGGGGTTTTGGGTGTTTAATATGATCTGTTGTGCACTGATGTGAATGTCAGAGTGAGAATCAAAGTTCCTGATTATGGTCTGTCAGCTTTGTCTCTCTGCTCAGAAACAGTTGAATCAGACAGCAGCTTATCATTCTACGTAGTTCCATCATTCTACGTAGTTCCATCATTCTACGTAGTTCCATCATTCTACATAGTTCCATCATTCTACGTAGTTCCATCATTCTACGTAGTTCTATCATTCTACGTAGTTCCATCATTCTACGTAGTTCCATCATTCTACGTAGTTCCATCATTCTACGTAGTTCCATCATTCTACATAGTTCCATCATTCTACGTAGTTCCATCATTCTACGTAGTTCTATCATTCTACGTAGTTCCATCATTCTACGTAGTTCCATCATTCTACGTAGTTCCATCATTCTACGTAGTTCTATCATTCTACATAGTTCCATCATTCTACGTAGTTCCATCATTCTACGTAGTTCCATCATTCTACGTAGTTCTATCATTCTACGTAGTTCCATCATTCTACGTAGTTCCATCATTCTTCGTAGTTCCATCATTCTACGTAGTTCCATCATTCTACGTAGTTCCATCATTCTTTGTAGTTCCATCATTCTACGTAGTTCTATCATTCTACGTAATTTAATAGCTCCAATAAGAGCACACTATCAAGTAAACAGCCCCCCTCTCCTAACGGTCTATGCACCGTCCGCTCCCCCCTCCCCTCCCTGTCTGATTCAGCTGCGTGTATGGAGCTAGTAGTAACTTCTGTGCAGTCAGGTCTGGGTTTTCAAACAAATGGATTTAAAAGCAAATTTCTGCAGCAACACTGAGGGAGGGGGCCACAACCTTGTCATTACCTGTAAATTTATTTATTTTCTAAATGCTGTCTTGTCTGATAAACGTAGCTCACTGTCTGAAGTGCCCATGTTGCTAGCAGTTAGCCTTTAGCAAAGTCCAACCGCAGCATGACCTAGATTCTCCAAATAAGGTCATAGCCAAATAAGGTGTAGCCAATCAAAATGAAGTCAACGTGGTCTCCGGGTAAAGCTCCATATCATCACCGGACCCAACTGTATTACTGAGGAAGTGAGGTCTGGCGTTTCAAAACAATACTCCGCTGTAAAAAATGCAGTTTTTTTCTTTGGAGTATTTACATATAAAGTAATGCCAACAACATTAACTAGTTTTAACTGCTATGTCATCACTCCTTTAACACCAGCTGGTTTCTAACACAGAACTACCCTATAGATGAAAACCAGATCCATCTGCAGGTCTTTCTTTGTGAAGGGGACGGCGTCAGTGTCTTCAATACAGTTTATCTTTGGCTTGAAATCCATAAGAAGTCTTTTCTCTGTGACATCGGTCTCAAAGCGGTTCTGTCCAGTTCTGGTCCTGGTGAGCCTTGATGCGCTTCAGAACCGAGACAGTGCTCAGTGGAGGAGGTGGACACGGGGATTCATTTATCTTTCCACTCTAATTCTGGAGCTGGTTGTCCGTTTTATATTATTTGATGCTTTTCAGCAAAGGTCGCCTTGAAAAGAGTTTTTAGCATCGAGCCACATTCAGCTCATTCAGCTCTCCGCCAGCTCTTCCCGCTCTGCTCAGATGAAGGTGACGTTGTTAGTCAGGAAGGCAAGAGATGGAGGTTTCTGCCCCGCCCACACAAAATCAAACCATGATTGGTCAGTTTGCTATCACTCTCCAAACCAGAATACGTACGTTTGCCTGCAGCAGAGATTTATGAAGGTCTAACAGAGATGGACCATTGTGATTGGATAACATCCTGACAGTTGGCTCAACCTTATAATGCAGACGAGAGAAAATGTTTAAGACGTATTGATTATTAAATTATTAAATACATACATATATATATATATATATATATATATATATATATATATATATATATAGGCCTATATATTTATTTTTTTTAATATATATATATATATATATATGGATATATATACACATGTATAGATAGATATCTTTTGAGGCTGTGTTGCAGAAGAAGACCAGAATTTCCAGCTACTGAGAAGAAAAACAGTTGTAGAAAAAAGTTACTGGTACTTATAATTGTAAAAATGAAATGCAATTATTCCAATGTAAAACTGGTAAAATACACATTTGTTATCATACATACAGTATATATATATATTTATTAGGGCTGTCAAAAAATTAATCCTATTGTCAAACAAGAGATGTTCTTTTTAATTACTACTGCTATATGCAGAAAATACATTAACTTTTGTTTTACAACTTAAAGGCTAAAACCAAGCTACACATCCGGGAGTAGTCCAGGATTCAGACCTGAATTTCAGCTTCACATTATGACAGTTGTGAAGTCAGCGTGTGAGGACGTATCAGCAACATTCTGGACTAAACTGCAGCTGTCTGAAGGACTATAGGGAGACATGTAAGGACAGGGTTTCAGTAGTTTAGTCTACTAAAGATAAATGCAGAATTCCTGCTGAGACACCTTTAATCCTAAATGTGTTCTAGAAGTGAAAAAAGCAATGTAATTAATCAGGATTAATTTTTTGACAGCCCTAATATATATATATATATATATATATATATATATATATATATATATATATATATATATAATTTAATCTATTTAATAATTTTATAATCAATACGTTTTCTCTCATCTGCGTTTTAAGGTTGAGCCAACTGTCAGGATGTTATCCAATCAAAATGGTCCATCTCTGGACCATATGTTTATTTTCTTAGAATGAGTCATTTATATCTACTTGCTGGGGGGGGGGGGGGGGGGGGGGGGGGGGGGGGAGGCTGCCATATTTCTTCCACCATTTTTACTACGGTGTCCTAGAATGGACAAAACAATGTGTGTGAAGTGAGAACTCTGAACTTTCAAACTGCTGTAGCAGCTTTGTTTAATGAGATCAGTAATGTCTTAAAAGACATGAAAGTAGTTCCTCATAGTCCAGTCACAGCTACACCTGAGACCACTGATCCACTCACACATGAAAACATCTTCATGTCTGGGAGAATTTTGGCCAATAACAGCCACCGTACATTCACAACAGTGCTGGAATATAAAGTACACATAATGACAATATAAAGAAAACATATTTTCTTTCAAATACCCATCTTTACCAGTAGATGGCAGTAAGTCTTACAGACTGTACCTTTAAACTGTCTGTCTGTGTCCAGCCTCCGCTTGGCAGCGATTGGGGTGGGAGGTGCTGAACAACGCTCAAACTAAGGGCAGGTGACAAAATACTTTGTCTCTGTCATAATTCTTGGATGGGACAGTTACGCCTGTCTCCTGTCCCCCCCCCCCCGTTCCTATGCCCTAGATCAGTGATTGTTAACCATAGGCATCTCCAAGCTTCATCTAGAAACATTCGTTAAAAAGAAAGAATTTTTAGTAAAAAAAGAGAGAAAATCAGCTGTTGATGCAGAAAATGTCTGTTATGTTTGGAAGTTCTTTAAAAAATTCTAGGAAAAGTTTAAATAAATAAATTGTTGAATGAAATTTTGTGCTTTAATTTCCTGTCTAAACAAGTAAAATCCAGGTTTTTACAGATTATTTAAACTGAGCCTTTTTATTTTCAATGTGATCTATTACTGCAGCATTTTATCTCTTTTTAAATCAGTTTACATCAGTTTTTTCTGTTGTTCCTCTTTTTGTAGTAAAATGTTGTAGATTTTGTGTTTATAGCCTAATTCTGATTTGTTCTTGTAGGAGTCTGATTTTATTCCATGAATTATACGTGTGATATAAATGTGTTTGTGACCATCTCAGAATATATTTTATATGATGTTATTCATGTTTATCAGCCACATTTTACAGGTTCAGTCTGTTAAAGCAGCTGGATTTGCTTTAGTTATTAAAGAAATAAACCAGAAATGATCATTACACTGATACAGAGTTAAATATGAACCTGGACCAGTTTGGACTGGAAACTGGGCCCATCATGAAAAAGGTTGAGAACCCTGCCCTAGACTATGCTGATGCTGAATCTGCAAACTCACCTCTTCACCGGCTGATCCTCCGACTTGTTGTCAGCAGACAATAGTTTTTTTCTGCAGCTGATAAATTCCCATTTAAATGCAGTCATATGCAGCTGGAAGATCTGGCTTTTGTCAGAAACGGGACAATGCTTCGGTTCGTCAGCACAAACGGGAGCGAGCTTTGTTCCTTTGTGAGGGGGAAGCCCCTTCATCCCCCGCTAAATTCACACGACCACGTCTGATGTGCACAAACAAGCAGCGAGATAAAGTTAAGGAAGAGCTGAGGCTCTCGTTATGTCAAACAACCAAACACCAGCTTCAGTTCAGCTTGATACGAACCAGCTTTGTCCCAATACTTTGATCAAAACTCTAAACTTCAACCGTATTCATTTTTCTGAGCCTCAATTAGCTCACATCAATAAAATGTGCGTGAAGTTGTGCGAATGTGTGCTTGAAGTTGTGCATATGTGTGCGTGAAGTTGTGCGTATGTGTGCTTGAAGTTGTGCATATGTGTGCGTGAAGTTGTGCGTATGTGTGCGTGAAGTTGTGCATATGTGTGCGTGAAGTTGTGCGTATGTGTGCTTGAAGTTGTGCATATGTGTGTGTGAAGTTGTGCATATGAGTGCGTGAAGTTGTGCGTGAAGATGTGCGTATGAGTGCGTGAAGTTGTGCATATGAGTGAGTGAAGTTGTGCGTATGTGTGTGTGAAGTTGTGCGTATGAGTGCGTGAAGTTTTGCGTGAAGTTGTGCGTATGTGTGCGTGAAGTTGTGAATATGTGTGCGTGAAATTGTGTGTATGAGTGCGTGAAGTTGTGCATATGTGTGCGTGAAATTGTGCGTATGTGTGTGTGAAGTTGTGCATATGTGTGCGTGAAGTTGTGCGTATGTGTGCGTGAAGTTGTGCGTATGAGTGCGTGAAGTTGTGCGTATGTGTGAAGTTGTGCGTATGAGTGCGTGAAGTTGTGCGTATGTGTGCGTGAAGTTGTGCTTATGAGTGCGTGAAGTTGTGTGTATGTGTGCGTATGTGTGCGTGAAGTTGTGCTTATGAGTGCGTGAAGTTGTGTGTATGTGTGCGTGAAGTTGTGCGTATGAGTGCGTGAAGTTGTGCGTATGAGTGCGTGAAGTTGTGTGTATGTGTGCGTATGTGTGCGTGAAGTTGTGCGTATGAGTGCGTGAAGTTGTATGTATGTGTGCGTATGTGTGCATGAAGTTGTGCGTATGAGTGCGTGAAGTTGTGCGTATGAGTGCATGAAGATGTGCGTATGAGTGCATGAAGTTGTGTGTATGAGTGCGTGAAGTTGTGCGTATGTGTGCGTGAAGTTGTGTGTATGAGTGCATGAAGTTGTGCGTATGAGTGCGTTAAGTTGTGCGTATTTTGCGTGAAGTTGTGCGTATTTTGCGTGAAGTTGTGCGTATGAGTGCGTGAAGTGCGTTTTTTGCGTGAAGTTATGCGTATTTTGCGTGAAGTCGTGCGTATGTGTGCGTGAAGTGCGTTTTTTGCGTGAAGTTGTGCGTATTTTGCGTGAAGTTGTGCGTATGAGTGCGTGAAGTGCGTTTTTGCGTGAAGTTGTGCGTATTTTGCGTGAAGTTGTGCGTATGTGTGCGTGAAGTTGTGCGTATGTGTGAAGGGCGGTGTAATCTGAGTCTTATCTGGGTGGGTCGACAGAGATCAGGCAGGACGGAGTTGTGCACACCCTGTCAAACACGGAGCTAATTAGCCTGTCAGAGCTCGGCCTTGAAGACCATGTTGATGTTGTTAACCAAGCAACAGAAATCTTAACATGACCTTTGTGGACTGGTGCGGTGCACCAGTCTGAGCTTGAGACAGAATCCATGGCCTTGATGCAAAATTAAAGGGAAATGTGTTCTTTAATTTGTCTTCATGGTACGTTTCTTACCAAAATTTGATCTAAATTAGTTTTTTAAGATCCCAAAACACGAGAGCAGGGGTCTTCAACCTGCAGATCCAGAGCCACAACTGGCTCTTTGGACCCTCCACAATGGCTCAATAACACTGACTGAAAATGATAAAGCATTGAGTAATATTTGAATATATACATAATAACAAATGCAGGTTTTAGCAGTGTTTCATTGGAATAATTGCTCTGAATTTCCACAACTACAAGTACCAGGTTTTTTCTAGATCTGTTTCTCTTTTTTTTTTTTTTTTTTTTACAAATATCTACATTTTATTTGTTCATACAGGTAAATCCCACTGAAACACACAACTGCAAAAGAACAAAATCCCAGAAAGAAAATGTTTGGGGTTTTTTGTTTGTTTTTTTTTTTTTGCAAAGCTTATATGTTCCGTTTTGATTTTTTTCCAAAACCCAAAATTTAGAAATAAAACTGTAGTTCTTTAAATATGACAAAAAATGTCATATAGTAAGTATGTAAGTATAACTTGTCTTTTTAATTAAAACATTTCTTCTTTTTTTTATTTATTTGACAGATGAAATATTGCAGCTCTGTATGACTTATATTTTGCTGGGTGAAGGCAAAAATGGCTCTTTGGATTGTAAAGGTTGCACATCCCTGCACTATAGCATGAAACTGAAGTCTCCTTTTTACCCCAGAGGTTTCCCCATGAGAACAAACTAATATTCACATTTGTACTTACAGGTTACTAACTGACTTTCATCCAAGCAGGATGTGAAATTTTCACAATAAATATGAAGTAATAAGTTTGTGTTGATGTGTATGAGCTGAGGGCGCAACTAATTTGCAAAATGATGTTGCAGAAAATGATCTTGCCTGGTAATGACATGCTGGCGGTGTTTAATATTTCAGCATCATGAAGACAAACAAATGCAGTTAACAGGAAACTGTTTGCAGTCATGATTGTTTGTAGGAGACAAAAACGCGGCAGGTTTGTTCAGCTGGACTTCAGACTTAATGACACTGATGGTACGTTTGGCTTTCTCATTCTGGAGTCAGATGGGCTGCGTGGACGAGTTTAACTGTAAATGATCATTTCCTTCAGTTTTCCATCTATATATACTCCACCTGTACACCAATGTCTAATCAGCCAATCACAAGGCAGCAATTCAACACATTTAGTCCTGATGTGGTGGAACCGGAGATTCTCATTGTGATGAGGTGGAACCTTTTAGAGATTCTCATCACCATGAGGTGGAACGGGAGATTCTCATCACCATGAGGTGGAACCGGAGATTCTCATCGTGATGAGGTGGAACGGGAGATTCTCATCGCGATGAGGTGGAACCGGAGATTCTCATCGCGATGAGGTGGAACCGGAGATTCTCATCGTGATGAGGTGGAACGGGAGATTCTCATCGCGATGTGGTGGAACGGGAGATTCTCATCACTATGAGGTGGAACGGGAGATTCTCATCACCATGAGGTGGAACGGGAGATTCTCATCGTGATGAGGTGGAACCGGAGATTCTCATCGTGATGAGGTGGAACGGGAGATTCTCATCGCGATGAGGTGGAACGGGAGATTCTCATCACGATGAGGTGGAACGGGAGATTCTCATCGTGATGAGGTGGAACCGGAGATTCTCATCGCGATGAGGTGGAACGGGAGATTCTCATCGTGATGAGGTGGAACGGGAGATTCTCATCATGATGAGGTGGAATGGGAGATTCTCATCGTGATGAGGTGGAACGGCAGATTCTCATCATGATGAGGTGGAATGGGAGATTCTCATCGCGATGAGGTGGAACCGGAGATTCTCATCGTGATGAGGTGGAACGGGAGATTCTCATCATGATGAGGTGGAACGGGAGATTCTCATCACTATGAGGTGGAACGGGAGATTCTCATCACCATGAGGTGGAACCAGAGATTCTCATCATGAATCTGCAACTGTGTGATCATGTTAATATGGATCAAAATCTCTGAGGAATGTTTCCAACACCTGGCTGGATTTATGACACCAAGAATAAGGACAGTTCTGGAGGAAAAAGGGGTCCAACCCCGAACTAGAAGGTGGACCTGATAATGTGGCCAATGAGAGCATTTGATGTATTGCAGCTGTTGCACAGTAATGGTGGCTGGAC
This sequence comes from Atherinomorus stipes, assembly GCA_023101725.1. Lineage (NCBI taxonomy): Eukaryota > Metazoa > Chordata > Actinopteri > Atheriniformes > Atherinidae > Atherinomorus > Atherinomorus stipes. The sequence continues at coordinate 133,176 of JALJCO010008135.1, read as the reverse complement.
TGGATTGTAATTATTAATCAATATTCATCACCAAAGGCGGTCAGTACCATAAAGCGACGCAGCAGTAGAAGGTAATACCAGAGTTATCCATTAGCACCATTTCATTCATTGATCTCTTTCTACAGTATCAGTAATGATCATTTTCAGACGATATAATTATGTGTTATTACAGCGATGGACAGCAGTCCAAGCTAAAAGAGATGGACTAAAACTCACGAAGCTTCAAGCGTGTGACCTCCTTCTCATAGTAACAGTGATGCTGATCTGCCCACCACCAAACGGCCTCACAAGGTCAGGCTAGAACAGAAACCTCCATTTTATAATACAACAGGGAAAACACACAGCTCTGACAACTATATTTCACTTCCCCACCATCGTGTGATAAACTTGTCTGCGAGTCTCCAGCTAAGTGCAGACTTCACCGGGCAGATGCCCTTTCATCCCAACGGCCTTCGGCTTCTTGAAAAGTTCACCCATGATAACTTGTCCCAGACTAAAGGTTAGCACAGCCTGCAGACTTTGGGTTTGTATTTCTCACCAGCGGCTCTTTGACAAGTCTGATGAAACATAAGCACCTCAGGCGACGTCAACATCGCCCCCACCCTCTTACAGCTGGTTACACTGAAGATGCCAGCTTGTTGTGGGCGTTGATCGTCAGGATTGAGTAAAACAGAAGTAAAAACGGCTTTAACAGCAGCCTCTGCCTGTCTGATGCAGTTAGCGCTGATGAGGTGGAGCGTCTGCATTATCTCCAGGAGAGTATGTAAACATAAGCTCTACCTTGGGAAATGAGCTGGGGGAGGGGGGGTCGTTCAGACTGGGGATCACTCAGTGCTGCCTAGCTCCTCCTCTGTCCGTCACCTGGTAACCGTCTGACACAAGGGAGCCTGAGGGCTAATGTTTTCAGCAGGCTGAACAGCAACACATAAGCAGCCCCCCCCCCCCTCCTGAGATACTGGGTAATCTGGGAACGGGAAGCCACACGCCACCTCTTTCTCTGCCTCTTTTTTTTTTTCCAATCTGCCCGTGAAAACCTGCAGCAATCAGCATGGATTTGCTTGATGTGATTGCACAGAGCCTGGAGCGTCCCGTTCCATGTGCACTGGGCAGTAGCCAATCGGCGCGCTATCAGCCAACCTGTGGGAGGTGATAAGCCTCCTTTACAGCAATGGGGGTTCCCACCAATAACAGCAGGAGAACCATTACTAATGCACGGAAATAAAGTCTGTTTTCGCTTGTATAAGCCAGAAAAAGCACCTTTCAGAGATGAATAATTGTCACAAGTGAGTTTGTTTTACAGATAAAGCACACATTTACACACAGCTTATTTCCACTCACTGCTCAAGATAAATCTTAACTGAAGAATGGAGTCGGAAAAAAAACAAAAAACGACATGGCTCCAGATCCCCAGCCTGCCGATTTTATCTGATGGATGGAGGTGAAGGAACGGAGGGATTACTCTTCTGCCTCAGCGTCCCTCCCCTCCTCCTCTCATCTGCCCACACATCCACATCGTGGTCTCCCCTCGCAACTAGAGCCACCTTCCATATGTAGCAGCCTGGCGGATCTGCAGCTGCGCTCCACCCTGCACCCCCGGCAGACGCAGGAAAACCTCAGCGCACATGGCGGAGAAAGGCGCGGCAAAAACGCCGTTGGAGGAAGAGCTGGGAGGTGGAGTTCCCACGTCAACACACACCTCAAAAAGCCTCATTATGTCACACAGACAACACACTCCTCTTATTTATAACTTCCAGAGTACCCCCCCCCCCCCCCCAAAAAACAAACAAACAAAAAGTGCAATCTTACCTGCAAGAACACCTTCAGCTCCAAATCTGCTCCCCCCGAAGAGAGGGCTCGCTCGGATGGAGTAAGGAGTCTTGGAGAGAGAAAGTGTGTGTGATGCTGGGAGAGGAAGATGGAGAGAGAGAGAGAGAGAGAGGGAGAGAGGGAGAGAGGGAGGTGGAGCCAGAGGGCTGGATGATGACTCTGTCTGCCAGTCTGGTGGGAGCAGCGAGGATGGCGCTACATCGTCTTCTGTTCAAACCTGCACGGTGGAGAAAGAGGGAAGGGAGGAGGAGCAGGTGTGAGGGAGACGGGGGAGAAGGGGGGGGCGCAGCATCGTCACGCAGCAGGAATCCCTCCAGGAGGAGGGCGCTGCATCACCCAGTCCTGAAAAAAATGAAACTTTGGATCAACTTCACTGCTGTAATCTGTTACAACTAAATCTATTGGTTGAAACTATAAATTTTGATTTTCTGGAAATATATCTTTTACCTTAAAGCAGTTCTCAATCCTGGTCCTCAGGGACCCCCCCCCCTGCTGGTTTTCCAAAACTTCCTGCTTCAACACACCTGACTCATGAAAGGCTCGTTAGCAGCTGGTAAAGAACTTGATGAAACGTTGAGTTGATCTGAATCAGGTGGTGGAGCTGGAAACCTGGAATACATGCAGGGCGGGGGTCCCCGAGGACCAGGACAGAGAGACCCTGCCTGGCTTAAAACAAAGAAATTACTTTGATACAAAGTAAAAATATAATTCATAACAAAAAACTGTCTTTTCACTTTGTTACAACTTCATTTTTCATCTTGGAATAAACTAATTGAATTGTTGTAATTCTTTTTTTTTTCAATTTTTCTCAAGATAATTTTCTGATTCAGCACAAGGTAAAATTTTACTTATATTTTACTCAACACATTATATTTAATACCAAGCCTAAGTGGTACTTAGTGTACAGTTGTGTGAAAAAGTGTTTGCCCTCTTCCTAATTAATTTTTTTTGCATGTTTGTCATTTAAATGTTTCAGATCATCAAACAAATTTTAATGTGACAAATTACACAAGTAAACGGAAAATGAAGTTTTCAAATGAAGATTTTTATTAGTAAAGGAGGAAAGAAATCCAAACCTCCATGGTCCTGTGTGAAAAAGTGATTGCCCCCCCCCCCTGTTAAAACCTAAATGAACTGTGGTTTATCATCTTTGGAAAGCTGAGTTTAATTTCTCTATCCACATCCAGGCCTGATTACTGCCACACCTGTTCTCCATCAGAAATCACTTAAATAGGACCTGCCTGACAAAGTGAAGTAGACCAAAAGATCCTCAAAAGCTAGACATCATGCTGCCCTCCAAAGAAATTCAGGAACAAATGAGAAACAAAGTGATTGAGATCTATCAGTCTGGAAAAGGTTCCAAAGCCATTTCTAAAGCTTTGGGACTCCAGAGAACCACAGTGAGAACCATTATCCACAAATGGTGAAAACATGGAACAGTGGTGAACCTTCCCAGGAGGGGCCGACCGACCAAAATGACCCCAAGAGCACAGCGACGACTCATCCAAGAGGTCACAAAAGACCCCAGAACAACATCCAAGAACTGCAGGCCTCACTTGCTTCAATGAAGGTCAGTGTTCATGACTCCCCCATCAGAAAGAGACTGGGGGGCAAAAATGGCTGCATGGCAGAGTTCCAAGACCAAAACCACTGCTGAGCAAAAAGAACATAAAGGCTCGTCTCAGTTTAGCCAGAAAGCATCTTGATGATCCCCAAGACTTTTGGGAAAATACTCTGTGGACTGACGAGACAAAAGTGGAACTTTCTGGAAGGTGGAGGTCCCATTACATCTGGCGTAAAAGTAACACGGCATTTCAGAAAAGGAACATCATAGCAACAGTAAAATATGGTGGTGGTAGTGTGATGGTCTGGGGCTGTTTTGCTGCTTCAGGACCTGGAAGACTTGCTGTGGTAAATGGAACCATGAATTCTGCTTCTACCAAAAAAATCCTGAAGGAGAATGTCCGGCCATCTGTTGGTGACCTCAAGCTGAAGCGCACTTGGGTTCTGCAGCAGAACAATGATCCAGAACACACCAGCAAGTCCACCTCTGAATGGCTTAAGAACAGCAAAATGAAGAGTTTGGAGTGGCCTAGTCAAAGTCCCCACCTGAATCCCATTGAGATGCTGTGGCATGACCTTAAAAAGGCGGTTCATGCTGGAAAAGCCTCCAATGTGGCTGAATTACAACAATTCTGCAAAGATGAGTGGAACAAAATTCCTCCACAGCGCTGTAGAAGACTCACTGCCAGTTATCACAAACGCTTGATGCAGTTGTTGCTGCTAAGGTGGAACAACCAGTTATTAGGTTCAGGGGAAGATCACTTTTTCACGCAGTAAACACACATTTTGTGTTTACTTGTGTTATCTTTGTCTCACATTTAAATTTGTTTGATGATCTGAAACAATTAAGTGTGACAAACATGCAACAAAATAAGAAATCAGGAAGGAGGAAACACTTTCACTCAGCTGTATGTGTGTGACTGAACTACAGCATAAACTGTATTTATGTCATGTCGGTCTTGAGCCACGCTGAGCACAAGATTTACAAATGAGTTGGGACTTTGTCTCCTTGTTCTGTCCGTCACACTCATGGTGCAACTCTAACATCCAACCTGAACAGAATTTCGAAACAACTTCCTCTGAATAACAAACAAAGACAGTACACACATAACCCAAATTTATAGGATAACAATCATAAGAGGTGAAACTCCAGATGAATTTGTATTTCCCATGAGCCTTTGTGGTCCGGATATGTTCAGTTTTGAAAATAGCTCCGCCCCCTTTGTTGTTCATGCACTCTGAAGCTGAAACAGCTTAAAAATTTTACGCTGAGTGAAAGTAAAAACTTGTTTTGGACTAGGTGTGATTTTTAAGTTGATTTAACTGAAAAACATGAGATTTTATCACCAAACCAAAATAATTAAGTTAGATCAACATAAATAATTCTTCATATCAACGACAGCCCGGATCCTCTTTTTACAGCGTGTGATTGGCTGGATAATGGGGATACTGTCACCTAAGATGACCCTTTCACCACATATTACATGCCCCGACCATCTTCCTCTTGTAGAGACTCATCAGCCTCAAGGACGCTTGAGAACCCCCCCTCCCCCGCGTGAGCCTCGGATGTGTTTGTGATTGAGTGTCAGCTTGCCACAGCGAGTCAGGGCCATGCACATGCAGAGCAAACATCCCTGGCTCCAGACCGTGAGGGGCAGCTGATTTCCCCGGGGGGCAGGACGAGCCCCACGTCAGGAAAACAACACCTGCACGGACGTTCGCGCACGCACACCTCAGCACCAACCACCAGCGATTAGAGATCAGATCAGAACCTGAACTGACAACCGATTACATTATCTCGATAATCTCAGATTACCTGTGATTAATCACTGCAAAAAAACTCTTATCTAACCAAGTCTAACATTCTTGCACTGTAAAATGGAACATTGGTTTTAACAGAATACAATCATCCTAAAAATGATTCATACCCTCCAATTAAAGAAGGAAAAAAAATCACCTGTCAGTGAAATAAGTTAAAATTCACAAAAATAATAATAAATAAAAACTCTATGAAAATCGTGGCTTTGAATTTGAATTGTGGTTCGAAAGAAATATTAAAAACAAACAAGCAAAAAATAAAACAAGCATGATGGGGCTCCAAAGCTAAAATGTTGCTGAGCAACACTTTGAGACAATCACTGCAATCAGGTGTTTCTGTAACGTCCAATCAGACGTCTGCACCTGCTGACAGGTATGTTGCACTGCAAAAACTCAAATCTTAGCAAGTATTTTTTTTCAAATTTCTATTCAAAATATCTCATCACACTCAAAATAAGACAAAACTACCTACAAAGAAACATTTCAGTGAGATACAGGAACTTGTTTAAGGCGATGCATCTTATTTCAAGAAATCTTATCAAGAACATTTTGCTTGTTCCGTTGGCAGATTTTTTTGCTCATTACAAGCAGAAAAATCTTGGCCACACTTGAAATAAGTTTAAAAAAAGAAATTTTTTTTTTGCTTGTAATAAGTGAAAAATTTTGCCAGTGGAACAAGCAAAATTTTCTTCAACACAGCGGCTATCACACTTACTGGGGTTCATCCTACCCGACCCCCCCGACCCCCCGCGCCCTCCATGTTGTGAAGCTAATGGGGAAACACTGCCACCGCAGTTCTGCAGCGTTAGCGCGCTGATTTTGTTTTGTCGACTTAAATTCAGCTCCCTCTTCGTCTAAACCAGGGGTAGGCAACTCCAGTCCTCGAGAGCCGGTGTCCTGCAGGTGTTAGGACTTTTCCTGCTGCAACACACCTGACTTCAATCAGTGGGTAATTAGCAGACTTGTGCAGCCAAGCTCTGGAAATCAGGTGGTGTGTTGAAGCAGGGAAGCCCTGAAGACCTGCAGGATGCCGGCTCTCGAGGACCGGAGTTGCCTACCCCTGGTCTAAACCGAAGTGCTCCGAACAAATGTCCTGAGTGTTTGGTAAAAAAACATGAAAGGATCTCAATGAGTTCTAGAATGTTTCCGAAGTTGATCCAGATCCGGAAAAAAATTCAGGACACAATGATCCAAAGCACACAAAGATGAGGGAGTCCAGCTGCTTGGTGGAGGTCTGTGCTCTCAGAGTGCTTTTTTGGTTCTTTTAAAATGAGAAAGAAACACCGAAAGAAGCAACGCCAGCCTAGTTTATGAGGGACATGAACTTTGGTAAAGATATTTCTAACACCCGATATTTTTTCTTATTTCATGAAACCTCACTGAGTGTAATTATCTCACCGTACTGATTATATCACTTGACTACGGCCTGAATCTTCTTAATTTAACGCCCCTTCCCCCCCCTCTTTCTTTTTTTTCTTTTTCCCTTTTCTTTTTTTCTTTTTTTTTTTTTTTTTTTCCCCTTTTTTTTTTTTTTTTTTTTTTTTTTTTTTGTGTTTTTAACTCATATGAAGGCCACTGGTTTTTGCAGTGTAATGTGCATCACTTCCAGTTGCTGTCATCACATCCTAAATTAACTCATATGCTACATGAAATGGTAAAATGTCTCAGATTCACCGTGTCATCTGTTGCTGAGGTCCGATTTGGAATAAAATATCAGTTGATGAGATTTGGGAATTTTTGCATTTTCATTTTATTTTACAAATTCCCAGCTTTGGGATAACTGGGGTTTTGTGAATCCTGAATATAGATAATGCACTGACGTAGCAAAGCAAGCATGCGACACCAGGTTCATGAATATGAAAAGCCGCCTCAGGCAGCAGAGGAGGATCTCCATCAGCTGCCGCGCTCACCTGCACTCGCAGCTCTGACGGAGATTTTATACAGTCGCATTTCATCTTTCTCCTCTGAAAACAGGAAAATGATCCACTTCAGACATAGTGGAGATATATATATACATACATACATATGCACTGTGTATTATCATTTTCTAAAACGCAGATGTCCAATCGTTTATTCTAATTTCTGTGCCTGGCTCAGATTTGGGCTGACTTTCTGTAAGCTGTGACCGATCTGGCTCACACGAGCTCGTGAAGGGGCTCATGCCTCCATGGCTGTGGCTCCTCTTCTTCACTGATTTTCACCTGCTTCTCTTCACAATTCATCACAGGAGAATATCTTCCATCTTCCTGTTTAGCATCAGTATGAAATTGGTCAAAACCCGTTAGCATAGCTTTGCTTTTTATATGTGTGAAAATAACCCAACAATCAACATTCTAGAGCTGTGTGATATGCAATCTTTACTTTTCTGTATGCATTAATAAAGAGAGGTTTCAGTAGTTTTGTCAGCTTCTGACATGCATGTAATGCTTAGAAATAATCTGCAATGTGATATAAACTCTGTCAGACAAAGATTACTCGTGAGTTATGAAGCTCAATGGAAACAGGATATATTGAAGAAGCCAAAGCTTAGAAATTATGTTCAGTTAAAAAATGATTATGCTACAGAACCCTATATTTTGTTTAATTTAAAGAGAAGGCAGAGATCTCTCTGTGCCCAGTTAAGAACGAGCACCTTGCCTCTGGCAGTTGAAGTGGGGCGTTTTAAAGGCATTCCTGAACACCTACGTTTATGTGAATTTTGTGATCTCGAGGTTGTGGAAGATGAATTTCATTTTGTGTTTTATTGTCCTTTATATTGTGACTTAAGAAATTGTCTTTTTGAATCAGTTCAGTTAAAAAATCCTGATTTATTTTGGAAACATGAAGCGGAAATTCTAGGCTGGCTGTTTGAAAATGATGTTTTTGCCCTGGCAAAATTTGTGGAAAAGGCCAGGTATCTGCAGCAAAGTATTTTGTATCCCATTTGATGAACTACTGTCTCTGTATGTGCCCAAATTTTTATAGGTTTTTCTTTTATGTCATGCTTTGTTCTGTATTTTGCCACAAGGCTATTGTAGTGTTATTTGATAGTGTCTAATAAGCCCATGAGGGCTGGGCACCAACCAAGGTGCTTGACACTTAAATAAACATCAATCAATTAATCAATCAATCAATCAATAAAGCCAGAATTTTTTACGTAACAACCTGGGCCAGATTGTTTTAAGGGTAGTACTCGGTTGGAGTAGTTGAGATAACGTGCAGCGTGTACAAATAAACGAGTGAAGTCTGTCCTGTTGGCTGAGGGCTTCTACTGGCTGCAGTGGGAAGCTGTTCTCATATGAACTGCTGGTTCAGGAGGGGCTCCAACAGCATGAGCACCAGATGCATCCTACCTGGTCCTGCTCAGAGAGAGACCGGCCCAGCCCCCACCCCAACAGCCCCTGATGGAGAAGCAGCAGGAGGATGGAGGGCTCTAAAAGCTCAAACTCCAGCAACATCCCGCTGGACTCGCTGTGTCCTCTCTCTCAGGCTCCCGGCAAAATCAAAGTGGCAGAACACACGTGATGTGGAAACCGGAGAGTGAAAGTAACTTCGTCTTTGAGTGTGAGCGCTCTCTTCACACCAGAATCGGCCACTAGAGCGCACTCTCCACAGTACGCCGTTTTGTTTTTCCTCTGGGAATGACGTGATCTACAGAAGCTGCTAGCTGCTAAGCTAGCATCTTTAGCACCACCTGAAATCAGCTGATTACCTGCAGCAGAGTAGCGTTCAATGACCAGCTTTGTCAGAGAGGAGGACGACGAGGACGAGGAGGAAAAAATCTGCTGTGCTGAGCTGCTTCTGCAGAAATTCATCAGTTTTCAGTGTAACAGGAGGGACAGCTTTACCAGGGAGCAGTGGATTATATTTATCAGTGAGGATGTGCAGTCGGTAAGTGTTGCTGCTGTGTAACTTATTATCTTTTGTGTAAGAGACCAGTAAACGGTGGTAGACGAGCGGACAAGCTGCTAATGTAGCTACAGAAGCTAACAGCGTTTGGTTAACTTTACGTCAGACGTCCCTCCTTATATTCATCAGAGTCCAGCCCTTTTACTCCGGATCCTCTCCATCAACCGCACCGTTTCGTTTTTATCACGTTTTTCTCTGCTGGGACATCATTTCCTTCACCTGCTCTGTCCTGATAAAACTTTGTTTTGGCTTTGACGTTTGCCTCGTGAACGCGCTTACAGACAGGTCTGATTCTCGTACGTGTTCTCACCACAAACAAAAGTTGGAGATAAAAAGAGGTTAAAATGAGCTCATTACATTTTCCTCCCACCCAACTTCAATTATAAATTAATTTGAAGATAATTTAAGAGGGATTGTGGATGTAAAACAGCAGCTTATGACACGTGTGGAACAGAATGTGTACGAAGATCCGATGTGCCTGTTTACACTGCGGTCACATTGTCACGTATCCGATTGATTTCCACATATGAATGAGGCCTGTATCCAACCTCAGCAGATCAGAATGCATGCGTCCTTTTCCTGTTTGTCAAAAAGCAGATCTGATCTGAGTCACATAAGAGCAAAAAATCAGAACTGGGTCACATGTACACGACAGTGTAAATGAGGCCTTTGTTACAGTAGGTTGTAGGTTCAACTCCCATGTCATCCTAATCAGTCCAGCCGTTGACAAAGAGCCTTCACCGGGTACATGGGTGTTGAGAGTCAGGATGTCCGATATTGGCTTTTTTTTTTTTTTTACTGATATCTAATATAGTCCCACTCTTAAAGGGATAGTACACCACAGAATGATGGTCCTTCATCTTCTCCTCATCCTCATGCTGAACAAGATTCTGGAGCACTTTTTAATATCTCCGGCTTCATTTGAGATCCAAAATTATAATCTAGTAAAATAAAATATTGATTTTGAATTGTGGTTTTTAAAAACATTTATATAACAAAACTGTCTCAGACACCTGAGAGCATCTTTCCCATGAACATGGACCAACCACGTCTGATTGGACGTTACAGAAAACACCTGATTGCAGTGATTGAATCAAAGTGTTGCTCAGCAACATTTTAGTTCATTTCCATCATGCTTGTCTTATTTTTTTAAAGTGTTTGTTTTTAATATTTCCGTTGAACCACAGTTCAAAATCAATGTCATCATTTTCATAGAATTTTTATTCATTATCACTAATGATGCACGATATAATCGGCCCCCTATCGGTATCGGCCTATATCAGCCTTGAAACTGAGTATCGGACATCGGCCACCCCACCGATATTTCACCGATATTTAATCAATATTAAACCGATCAGCTCGCTGTTTCTGAAGTCCAAAAAAAAACAAAAAAAAACTTTTAAGTACTAGGGGTGGGAAAAATTATCGATAAACGGTAATATCACAACATTTTCATTTGCTGATATCATTTAAAAACACGGTATCGATCTATTTTACTAACAAAACTCCTATTTGCAATGACTACTTATTTTTTCCGCTTTGATGTCGTATCGATATCGGTTATTGGCCACATGAGTTTTAAAACATCGGCATATCAGATATTGGCCAAAATTCCAACATTGTGCATCCCTAATTATTACTTTTGACGATTTCACCTTCTTTCACTGGCAGATCACTTTTTCCATCTTTAGTAGGAGGGTGTCTGAACCCGTGTACTCTCAAAACATGATTGATAATCTTACACATTCTTGTCTTGTATATTACTGTTAAATAACGATGGTTAAGACAGTTTTTGCTGAATATACACTGTAAATTTTAAGTAGTTGGCTTTAATTAAAAATTTATGCAAACTTGCCAGATGCCCAAAATGAACTCCTCTGGCTGAGTTAAGGATATTTTAGGAGCTTTGTTCAAAAAAAGCAGAACATGGTTGTATTTCTCAGAATATACAACCTCACAGACAGGTATTGGTTGATTCTGTAAATTAGGAATTGGTCGATATCGATATATTGGATATCAGTCAAAAAGCCAAGATCAAACATCCCTAATTTAGACTTCTTTGTTTTTTTCAAAGTTGACCCAAATAATACTATGAAGGCCCAAGATACGACCAGTAAGTGAGGGATACATATGCAGATGACAGCAGTAGGAAACCAGGATGAAAATGTGGCTTCATTCGAGGTGATAACATCATGATGCAGCAGCTGTTCGTTTGAAGGAGCAACAGGAACGAGCAGAGATCTGTGGATCTGTAACATGGCATAGTGGCCTACAGTAGTGAGACTTGCACAGACGTCACGTGATTGCCTGTCTAAAAATAACTCATTCTCCACACACGAGGATGAAACACAGACCAAGAATAGGCGCACTGGAGGGGGATGACACGATAGTAAATCACAGAGAAACAATGGCTGCTACAGAGCAGAGAGGAGGATGTAATGACTTGGCCTTGGTGTGTCGGGTATATGTGCTGCATCCACTTCTACCTCCACACTAACGCCACTTCTCTAATAGACTTGAGGGGCTGCAGAAGCATGAGCCCAGCTGTAACTGCTGTACTAAGACACTTCACTTCTGCAGTATTAATGACGTACAGTGTGATAAATAAAAATGATCATTTACCACAACCAGTGATCTGAGTCTGCAGCTGAGTAGATTCCCCGTGTTTTCATTCATTCAGGGGTTATTGATACCAGCTGAGTACAGAAAAGGGGGAAGATGATTGTGTATGCAGTGTTGAGAATTGACCCATTGTTAAACCACGCCCCTAAACGCGATGAGCCAATCACAGTGCGCGCAGCTAACCCAATACACTGGGACATTCTCTGCTTGAACGTGCATTGAAGTTAGTCCGTTTTTGTTAGTTTTCATGTCTTTATGTGTTTATTTAGTTTAAAATGCTCTAACGGTGAGCATGGGATACATGCAAATCCGACACCCGGTATCCTGAGAGGCTGGGCGACAGGCTACCTCATTTGAGCTGCACCTCCAATGAGAATAGTGTCTGTTTTGGATAAAGTTATGCGGCAGACTGAACGTGGATGAAATTAACAAGGACGTCTACATCTGATCTGAGATAAGGCAACATCGTATTTGAGGCAACATGTTGTCACTTTGCTGGAAAAAAATATGAAGTTATCTTTCAAATCCCTAACGTTAGCTTAAGTTAGCTAACACTAGCCAAACGTGCTAGTTTTTGTAATCAGTAATGGTACATAAGAGGTCGGCTATAACTGTTGTGTAGTATAGCTTCTGTGTAGTATGGGTGTGGTGTAGTCAAGGCAATAACTAGCTATGAGGTACCTGAGGTAAATACCTAGGTTAATTTATATATATATATATATATATATATATATATATATATATATATAAATATATAAATATTTATTTTAACAAAAGGGAAAATAAATGTAATTCATAGAAAGATCACATATCATATGAAGCGCTATACTGTAGCTGACAATCAGGAGTTGTGTTTCTAGAGTAAGAATAAATGAAAAAATGAGTTGTTTTCGTATATGAGGTCTCCTTTAACCTGCATTCTCTGCGTAACCGTACCTTGTGTGTGAAGTGCGTGGATCTGTCCCACCTTCGTTGGGGGAGATCTTTCCTTCACAGAGTAACCAAATCCACTTTTTTTCTCTCTCAAGTTTTCAAGATTACTTGGCGTGAGATTGAGACTGAGGTGGGGCAGGGGTCATTGCCCGGAGTGAGGCAGTGGGGGGAGGGGGGGTCTTCTCGCGCACGTCTGTATGTCCAGTCAAGGACGAAATTTTGATTTCAAAGGTGGGGGGGTGGGGAACACAGGTACTATTAATAAACTTGGCAGCGGCTGAACTACTTAAGATAAACGTAACAAAAGGTGGAATATTTATGAGCATCTTCAAATTTAAGTAATTACAAAAATGAAAAAATAATGCAAAATAAACTAGTTCATGTTCCTACTGTGAGTTCCTGACCAGCTCATGAGCTCACTGCTCGTCGCTCACGACTATTTCTGACCAGTAAAATAACGCATTCACACGTTTACAGACTTTTTAGTTCACCAGCCTCCATAAAAACCTGTACCTGTCCAGTTTGCTTCTTTCATCTGACAAAATATGTACAGTCATCCTCAAAATTGGTCATACCCTAAAATTAAAGAAAAAAAAATCAGTCGTCAGTACCCCCCCCCTTCAAATAAGATGAAATTGACAAAAGTAATAATAAATAGAAATTCTATGAAAATAATGACAATGAATTTTAATTGTGGTTTGAAAGAAATATTAAAAACAAACACAGAAATTAAAATAAGTAAACAAGCATGATTGGACTCCTGAACTAAAACTTTGTTGTGCAACACTTTAAGGTAATCACTGCAATCAGGTGTTTTCTGCAATGTTCAAAAATACTTCTGCACTTGTTGACAGGTATGTTGGTCCACATTTCATGGGAAAGGTGCCCTAATGTGTCTGGACAGTTTTGTTTGTTTGGTTTTTAAAAAAAAATCATTTTCAACTAAACTTAAAAAAAATTACTTCACTAAAATATAATTTTGTAATTAAAAAAATTTATTTTAGTTTCTTTAGTTTCTTATTTGAATCACTATTGTCAGTTTAGCCTCTTCTTTAGTTGGAGGTTATGAATAATTGTGAGGACGACTGCAGATGCAGGTGTTTGAACTTTGAAAGCTCTGATCCAGATTATCTCCTAACATTTGTCACAATGCTTCATCTCATGACTGATGTTTATTCTTTCAACCTCACCTGTGAGCCTCCAGCCTTTTCTCCTCCACCTCCTTCAGCTTCTCCTCCAGCATCTCCTCCTGCATCCCTACTATCCTTCACCTGACAATAATATATTCATGCATGGCATCAACAGTTGGACAATTTGTGGTGCAACAATCATAAATTTCTATATTTATAGGGATAAATATGTAGTTTCACAATTATCATGAGTTTGGATGTATAAAATCCTGTTTGTATATTATATTTTTCCCTTACATTATATTTATCAGCAGTGGGTCGGGGCCTGATTGGCTTCATACAATGTGGCAATAAAGATTTATTTTAAATATATTAAGGAATCAATAATAAGCACAAGTCCTCTATAGAAATGAAGGAGGATTGGCTTTATTCCTAGCATGAACTAAATAACAACAGTATTGTTAACTAGCTTAACATGATGTATTGGTCTGTGTTAACTAGTCATATGTAGCTAACATGATCTGCATGGAACAGCTTCTACTGACATGGTTTGTTTGGGACTGTGTGAAGTTTTTAGCTGCTCTGACTGGTTTGCTGAACTTTCCTGACACCGTTCAGCAGCTCTGCTCTCTCCCGTCTGTGATCCACACATGCCGGCCGAGCATGCATGCGCTCACGGTGCCTTTGAAGACGGCTCGGAAAAAATAGTTTTGGACAGTAAAATAAGTGCAGGGGACCAAAACGACCTTTTGAAAGGGTGCAGAGGACCGCTTTGACCGCTTTGGCGCTTCATACGCAGTCAGTCCGAGCGAGCCTGGTTGGTTCGCTCATAACTTTTTTTTTTATTTTTTTTATTTTTTTTTTTTTTTTTTCCTTTTTTTTTTTTCTTTTTTTTTTTTTTTTTTTTCCTTTTTTTCTCCCTCTACTAAATTAATTTCAGCGTGAGAAATGGCACGCGTGGTGTGTGAGCGTGTGAAGTCTTCAAATGCGTGTGTCACGCTCCGTGCGTGAGACTTGAGAGCCCTGCTTTCTGGATAACACCGTGCCTTGTTAAACTTCGGGTAGGTGGCTAGCTAGCGTTAGCTTAATGAACCTGCCACTTCACCGGTCGCAGCGAGTGAGGTTCTGCACGTCGGTCAGTGTTGCTGGTTTTCAGTTTGACCCGTAAATAAGGAGGATTTTGTACTTGAAGTTAAGATCAGAAGGGTGAAAAAGCGAGAGGAGGCTAGAATAAAATCAATGAAAACCGCGTGTGACAGCTGCCTGTCAACGCGAACGAGAGGCAGAGAGTTTGCTGCTAAGAGCCACACTTTCTGCCAGCAGCTGTCTGGGGGGAGCATGTCCATATAAATCTATCGCATGATAAAATCCTACACATATAGAGCTTACTGAGCTGGGCTTAACCCAAACGATTTTCACAGTCTCAGCCTGAGCAGGGCTTAAAGTTTTCGTGGGTACTGTCCCGGTACCGTGCAGGTGCAGGTCCCAGCAGCAGGAAAAAGCTACTGTGGCTTACACAGCAGGGGCCTCATTTATAAAACTGTGCGCAGGATCTTTACTAAAAGTGTACGTGCGCCAAAAATATTCAGATTTCTAAAACCAGGCGTACGCAAAAATCCAAGCAATTTCCCCTTTATAAATCATACTCTCCCTGGAAGTTTGCGCAGGTGAATTTGGCCCCGCCCCCTACACGCCCACATTCTACCATGAAGGGTCAATGCAAAGCACCTCATGGATATTTTTTGCATATAAATAAGCTGATCTGAGGCATTTAAACTTGATCGTGGCGACTGAGAAGACGAGAAAATGCAGTTTCATGGAGAATGAAGTGGAGGAGCTTGTTGGTGGTGAAACGTTGAAAGAACGTTATATTTGGACGTCACAGTGGAATCGCAGATAAACAGAAGTGACGGCACGTTGCTGCAGCGGTGAATGAACACAACGGCTGCTGCACACCAGAGCGCATTGTGGTCAACAACTGTGCACGGGTTTAAACGGATTCGGCGGGTCGGTCGAGTCCAGTTCAACACACAGATCCAGGAGTTCCCAAACTTTCTGAGCTACGACCCCCCCAGATACCAGACGTTGTTGTTCCTGACCCCCGCAACAGCTGAGCCCTTTATTGTGCGACATTTCAGCAGTGTTGTATAAAGTACCCAAAAGCCATACTTGAGTAAAAGTAAAAGTACCTTACTGGAAAATGACTCAAGTAAAAGTCGCCTGCTAGAATATTACTTGAGTAAAAGTAAAAAAGTAGCTAGTATTTACTGTACTTAAGTATCAAAAGTAAAAAGTACTGTTGATAAAACGCAATCAGAAATTTGAGTTTAACATTTTCTTTATTTCTGTTTAATTTAGTTTTTAAGTTTTAATTTGCAAAGTGTAAAGGAGTCTCAGTACCTCCTTACATAAACCCAACCATATAGAAAAATACTGTACACAGTAACATCCTTACAGACCTGCATCATGCATGCCTACCAACATTCATACCCACGTGCATTCAATATTTAATCATTCCTAATAAACTCTTAGAGCTCGGAGGTGATGCAAACAAACAAAAAACTTGATTGGTTGAACTTTAACATGACTGCAGTGTGACAGCACATGAACTGTCCGTCCAGTCGTTACCAGACCAGCGATGCTGAACAGCCGTTCACATTCTGCTGAGGCAGGTAAAGGTGTGTTTAGCTTCAGAGACGGCTGCACACGGCTGCTGCTATTGGCTGCTAGTCCCACTACAACAGAACAAAGATTGTCATTGGCTGTTACGTTCCTTCTTATTTTGTAACGAGTAACTAAGATGCTCAGGTAAATGTAATGGAGTAAAAGTATTGATTTTGCTCGGAAAATGTAGTGAAGTAAAAGTAAGAGTAATCAGAAATAGAAGTAGTAAAGTAAAGTACAAATATAAAAAAATACTACTTAAGTAAAGTAACCAAGTATTTTTACTTAGTTACTATACAACACTGCATTTCAGATCATCCTGCAGCTTCTACATGTGAGGCTGGAAAACTGTCAGAGTCTTCATGAATTAGGGGGATAAGGGGGGGGGGGGGGGGTTTGGTGGATTATTAATGAAATGAAAGAAAAATACTTTATTAATCCCAGAAGGGAAATTCAATGTTTGTAATACTGTTTTTTTTTTTGTTGTTGTTTTTTTTACAATATAATATCTATCTAACATGACAATAATATAAAAAGTACAAGTGCAACAATAATCATACATATGTACACAACTGTAAGAAAACATGATAATAAAAAAACAACTTAGCTGACCAAGATATGAGAAAGGGTTTTGCAAGATATTGCTAAATTGCAATTTTTATTATGAGTTAGGCTCTAATTTATTTCTTAGAAAATGAATGCATTTATATTCCTACAGATTAATCTCCCTGCATTAACAGATTTATTTTAATAACCCTAAAAATTCTAAATGTATTTAGTTTACAGCGATTACAATCATCTGGCGACACTCTGAAATGATCTAAGAATCCCCAGTTCGGGAAGGTTGCTCAGGGGAATCTATCGGCATCAGTCAGTAATCATGGCCCAAGGAAAATTGGTGGTTTCTAAAAACTCTCTCCATCTTTATCCTCTTCTTTCCATGATCTTCCAGCAGTGCAGCGCGTCCGTTGTGAAACATTTGCTGCGTCCCAAATCGCATACTTTCATACTCAATACTCAACATTTTGAGTATACTACATCTAAATGAAAAACAGTATGCACAGTATGTGAAAATTAAGTATGCAAAAGTACCCAGATGACGTACTCAAACCCGTCAAGATTTTGAGTACGCGACTGTGGACACTCACCAGTGGAAAGATGGCAGCGCAGAGCGGTTCTTCGTACGTGTCCACAGTGAACACGGCGGCTCTTTACAAATGTAAGTTTGTGTTGTTTTTCTTAAATGCCTTTTACCATGAAGAACCACCAGCTGTGGCCATTTTCAGCGTATTTGTGGTGTACCGATGTTTATTTTAAATGCGAACGGTGTTGCAAATGCTAATGCTAGTTAGCTATTAGCTGCCCGGTTACGAAGCATTACCCACAATAACCAGGCGAATAAAAATAACCGGTGTCGGTACACGGTCGCCATGGGCCAGAGAGTGTACGGCCAGTAGTACACTGTTATAATAGTATTATTCCGTCCAAATTATTGAAGTATTTTAACTTTGGTGGTGCGCCGTGGTGCTTTCGCTGTCGGCTCGGTCAGCTGCACTCATATCAACAAAAGATTGAATTTCCCCGTTAAACGTTGATATTGTGGTAAATAAGATGAGTTTTTACCTTCACTGCTGGGGAGGCTGGTGTCAGAGCCAGGCTTCACTGCTGGGGAGGCTGGTATCAGAGCCAGGCTTCACTGCTGGGGAGGCTGGTATCAGAGCCAGGCTTCACTGCTGGGGAGGCTGGTATTAGAGCCAGGCTTCACTGCTGGTGAGGCTGGTATCAGAGCCAGGCTTCACTGCTGGTGAGGCTGGTATCAGAGCCAGGCTTCACTGCTGGGGAGGCTGGTATCAGAGCCAGGCTTCACTGCTGGGGAGGCTGGTATTAGAGCCAGGCTTCACTGCTGGTGAGGCTGGTATCAGAGCCAGGCTTCACTGCTGGGGAGGCTGGTATTAGAGCCAGGCTTCACTGCTGGGGAGGCTGGTATCAGAGCCAGGCTTCACTGCTGGGGGGGCTGGTATCAGAGCCAGGCTTCACTGCTGGGGAGGCTGGTATTAGAGCCAGCCTCAGGTGGGTAGATGGTTTGTCAATACAGCCAGCATTAGTTATGGAGGTTTTATCTGTACCATTATTTGTTCACTTATTATATGATTTCTGTAACATATGTTTTGCTCTTTCTAGGGTCAGACGAGGATACCCGGGGATTCTGCCTGGAGGGGCACTGGGGCATTAATCTGGCAGTACATCCTGGGTTTTGGAGGCTGAGGGAAAAAAGGGAAAAATGTCTGAAATAAAATCAGTTTAATTTATATTATTGGTGGTGTGGTTTTGTTTATTTTTTTGCTGTCTTTTTTGCATTTACTTATTTTTTATAGTGTCCTCACAGTAACATGCTGTAACACTGATGCTTCAATAACAATGATGTAATATAATTACCTTTTAGTCACATTATGTATTATGCTCATACTTGTGTGTTTTTTTCATTTTAAGTATTTCTAGCATACTTGTAATTATCTTACATCTGTGTGGACACAAGTTTGAGTTTAAAATTACGTCAGATGTACTAGTAGGTTCACACAAATTACCATCGGCTGCAAACCTGCGCAGCTTCAGCCAGTAGCAGGAGGAGATCAATTTGCCGGCGCCGATTTCGGCGTAAGGCTTCCCTAAGGATGTTCATGTTTTCCTGATGAGAACTAACCAGAAAAAAAACACTTAACGGTAAAAAGCGCCGGCAGAAGATGGCGGCAGTGCGCTGTGGCTTTACGCCGGTCAAAAGTTTCCGTAGAAGAAATCGACACCGGTGTTTAATTTCCGGTGAGTACTCCACACGGGAGTATGCGATTTGGGACAGCACTGCATACTTGAAAGTCACGTACTAAGCCACTAAGTACATAGTATGGTTAGTGTACTCAATTTGGAATTTTGAGTATAGAGTATGCAAGCATGCAATTTGGGACGCAGCAATTGTCTCATGAGGCCTCAGTTTTGCCATTCCTAACATCCCTAACAACCTTCAACGAACGAATATGTGCCTTCCCTGCTTTTGGAAACTTGGAGCAGCCACCCGTGAGATGGCGCCGCCATCTTTGTTTTGGCCTGGCGACACATCGGCACGCATATTTTGCATCAAAGTAGTCAATTACGTTGATGTGTCCTCCCAGCCCGACTGGTTTCCAATGAAAGTAATATGGTTCTTCTTCAGGAGGAGATACATTTACATTTTCTACTGTGGTCCAAGTGGATTTACTCTGACACAGTAAGACTTCTTCTGACATTGGAGTAATCTCACATGTCTTAGATTTCCTTTGATACCCAGATTATACATCCAGCCATTGTAGTTGTGAAGGTGTACTGCTTTTACAGTTGTGTGAGAAAGTGTTTCCTTCTTCCACATTTCTTACTTTTTTGCATGTTTGTCACACATATGTTTCAGATCATCAAACAAATTTAAATATTAGACAAAGATAACACAAGTAAACACAAAATGCAGTTTTTAAATGAAGGTTTTTATTAGTAAGTTGGGGGGGGGGGGGGGGGATCCAAACCTCCATGGCCCTGTGTGAAAAGCCACTGCGTTTACATGCAGCCAGTAACTCTTTCATAACCGGAATATTTGCAATAACACGGTTGCGCACGACCATGTAAACACTGGCAAAAACCCGAATATGCTCATTTTCGGGTTTTTAAAAACTCGAATACTCCCCCTGGGTTACTCCTTTTCCAACCTGAATATTTGGACATGTAAACGCGTATCAGAATATCTCCATTGAAAGGAATATTTAATTGGGTTCTGCGCATGTTCTATCTGCAAGGAATGTTGGTCTTTTGAGTAAACTACAGGAGCTGGTGTGCAAACAGTTACTTCGTGGGACTCCATCACTCATCTGGCAAAGTTTGATAAAGGCGTGACAGGAAAATTAAGTGACTCCAGCCGGAGTCAGTGAACTTCATCATTACAACCGTTCCCTCCAGTCCTGACTGAGGGGGACTCTTCTGGAAACGGGAAGCGTGGATGTGGATGGCGCTCAGCTCCAGCTCCATCTCCATTTCCACCACACGTTCTCTCCTTCTATTACCGGGAAAGTACTGCTGGTGGGTCAGTACCAGCACAGCAGCACCACACAGGACTGCTGTGGGCTCCGGACTGCAGTCCAGCCAGCCGCCTCTCACGGATCCGCGGTCAAGCCAACCGGCGTTATTTTGGCTGTAACTTTGACACTTGGCTGGCATGACCACAGTGGCTCCGGACGCTTCATTATCCACCATCATGACGTTTTCCATGCGTCGCCGTTTGGGTCGGGATATCCCGACTGATTTCAGTTATCATGTATACAGGAGTAACTCTGTCTGCTCACGCATGTAAACGGATTATTCCTGATCTTTCAGAAACCGGAATATTGACCTTAACCCGAATTTTGATGGTATGTAAACGTAGTCTGTGATTGCCCCTGAACCTAATAACTGGTTGTTCCACCTTTAGCAGCAACAACTGCATCAAGCGTTTGTGATAACTGGCAGTGAGTCTTCTACAGCGCTGTGGAGGAATTTTGTTCCACTCATCTTTGCAGAATTGTTGTAATTCAGCCACATTGGAGGCTTTTCCAGCATGAACCGCCTTTTTAAGGTCATGCCACAGCATCTCAATGGGATTCAGGTGGGGGCTTTGACTAGGCCACTCCAAAGTCTTCATGTTGTTGTTCTTAAGCCATTCAGAGGTGGACTTGCTGGTGTGTTCTGGATCATTGTTCTGCTGCAGAACCCAAGTGCGCTTCAGCTTGAGGTCACCAACAGATGGCCGGACGTTCTCCTTCAGGATTTTTTGGTAGAAGCAGAATTCATGGTTCCATTTACCACAGCAAGTCTTCCAGGTCCTGAAGCAGCACTTCACTTTGTCAGGCAGGTCCTATTTAAGTGATTTCTTGTTTGAGAACAGGTGTGGCAGTAATCAGATCTGGGTGTGGATAGAGAAATTTAACAGATATTTAACCGATCAGGCCGCTGTTTCTAAGGTCTAAAAAACCAAAAAACTTTTTCATCAAAAACTTCTTTTTTTACAGATTTTAAAACCTCTAAAGACCTGTTTTGGGGGTATTCTTTTCTTTTCTTTTCTCAGGGAGAAGAAAATCCAGGTAATTGTAGGATACAACACACATTTCCTATTAGTTTTGTTTGAACAACTGTCATTAAGTTTGACTTGTTATTAGGGGTGGGAAAAAAATATCAATACACTGAAATATTGCAATATTTTCATATGCCGATATCATAAAGATGTTTAAAAATGTGGTATCAATCTATTTTACTAACAAAATCTTATGAGATTTTGTAACAGAATGATGACATTTTGCAAGAATTCACGAAATCTCATGCGATTTCTTGACAGAACAATAAAATCTCATAAGATTTTGTTAGTAAAATAGATGGATATTGCGTTTTTAAATATCAATATGATATTGACATATGAAAATATTGCGATATTTCAGTGTATCGATATTTTTTCCACCACTACTTGGTAAACATACCAAGTTGAGGTATTTTTCTAATTTTGCACATAGAATGAATATTACATCATTTATTTTTCAGCATTAATATCAGAATCGATATCAGTTATCGGACACATTACTTTTAAAATATCGGCATACCAGATATCAGCCAAAATTCCAATATTCTGCATCCCTAGAGCCAAGTGTTCCTGCAATTTTCTGTGAATATTTGGTTGGAGGGTGTGAGGCAGGTAGAAATCAATAAAAGATTAGTCCCTCCAGCACCATAGATAAGACTAATGCTGTTTACTCAGCTGGGAAATTGGGATACTAATTCTTAATTTGAGTTTGAGCACCTCTATCATGTGTCGGCCTTATCGAAGCACTGATTAAATCCACTTTTCCTGATGTCACTCAACTACACAACTTGATTTCAGATCAAATATTAACTATCCAAATATGAGTCTAGCCCTCGTTAATTTAGGTGAATGACATTCATGGATGATCTGAGTGGTATTTTCTGTCGTATCTCTGTTGTGTCCTGTTTTATTCATTTTTGTTTTCCAGTCACATCTTGTGTAATTTCTTGTTGCTTTTTGAGCGTTCAGTTATTGATGTTGTCACGTCAGCTCTTATTGTCCCTCATTTCCCCACCGCTGAGCATTCGTCATCTAACCTGCGGATCTAACCGTGTCAGACAAGCTGACAGCTGCTCACTGTTTACCCATCAGGCCTTTCTCTCTGACACATGCATGAAACAAAGGTGTGACTTTAAGCCTCATCAGCATTTATAATCATTTAATTCTCCCTCCTCGGGCAGCGAGTGGAAGTGGGTGAAGGAGTTTGTGGGAGGTGGTTGCAGGGATGACACAGCGGTGTCACATCATCCATCAGTCTGCCACGGGCCGTCGCCCAGCTTCGCCCGGAGGTGCTGTCCATCTGTAAACAAGAGACACGGCAGGCTTGTTGGGATGCCGCGTGCAGACAGTCGGGCCGGAGGAAGCCTTTTCTCTGGCGGATTAAAATGCACAGCTTAGAGGACATTCTGGGAATTGTCTGTCATACAGGATTTACGCCACATTGTGTAAAACTATTTCTCAGCTGGAGGCAATGAAGACATGAGACACTGTGGTGAAACTTAGTAGCTTTTGCATCTGCTGTTTGTCTCCGATATCTGTCTCTTTGCTGCTGATTTAGCTAGGGATGCACGATATGATCGGCCCCCTATCGGTATCGGCCTATATCGGCCTTAAAACTGAGTATCGGACATCAGCCACGTCACCGATATTTAACCGATCAGCCCTCTGTTTCTAAAGTCTAAAAGAAAAATGGGATGCACGATATTGGAATTTTGACCAATATCCGATATGCCGATATTTTAAAACCCCTGTGGCCAATTACCGATATCGATATCGATATTAAAGCTGGAAAATAAATGATGTAATATTCATTCCTTGTGCAAAATTAGAAAAATACCTCAACTTGTGTTTATGTAGAACAAGTCAGACTTAATGACAGTTGCTCAAACAAAACCAGTAGACTGATCCGACTAGCGTTTTGTGTGTTGCGCCATCTTGCGGCGCCGCCGTTGCCTGGGTAACGAGTCCCAATGACCTCGTATCTGCCAACATGGAAATCAGCGTGAATATCTGGATTTCCAACGTTGGACAGTCGTCTAAGGTCATGATAACCTATAGGTATGTTATCCAGAGATCTCTAACGCATTCTGACATTTTATTTATTTATTTATACATTTATTTATTTACTTATTTATATATTTATTTTTTTTACATCAGAGCATTAATATAAACTATTATTAATCTCCAGAAACTGTCTTTAATAACAAGCCACACTGGAATAACACGCACATCTCTGATTACTTATCAAGTTGAAAAACTATATTCTTTCAAAGGTGGTTCCTTTTCTATTTTCTCCCATATTTGGCTTTTGGTCTTGTTTCAGGACTGTACAGACCACGTAGCTTCACATGTCCTGCAGATGAAACTAAAGGCTGTAGGACACCGTCTTCCTGATCCGTTTGTGTTTCTGACTGAACTGGTTTTATTTTCTGGTCCCAACGTTGCCCTGATCAGAGCAAATAAGCTGATATTTCACAACATCTCCCAGATTAGTCATTAAAGGTTGAATATGGAATACGGACAGAACAGCGACATCACGTGTGTCTACGTTGTAGTTGCAACGGCAGAAAAGCAACTCCAGCCGCTGGGATGCCAGGCTCGCTGCCGATACGCAAGTGACCAACAGTCTGCAGCATGTTTAACAAGTAACACAGAGAAGTTTATAACTGACAGCTAACGTTAGCCATGTTGGCAAACAAGCTAGCTTACCGATCCAGGAGAAAAGTCTCCATTTCCGTGTTTTACTCCGTGGAAAACGTTTATGTGGGTCCATTTAGTGAAGTCTTCACCAAAATTTACTCCAGGTTTTGCTCTTCTCAGGTCACTCCTCCTCAGAAACAGATAACAACATCTCCAGGGCTCTGAAGCAGCTGCTTCACTCGTCGTCTCTACGGTTTTCCCCTGTACCAGCCTGACTATGACCGAAATATTGTGTCCACACAGAGATCGTATTTGGCAACCTGCAATGGCGGCGTGTATCGGCTTATAGACGTAAATAAAATGCCATTATCGAACCCGTAAAAATTTATTTTATAATTATTTTTAGGCTAAATATAATTTTTCTGGGAAACGTTGTACTTTCATTCTGTACACCCCCAAACGACCTGTGGAGGTATTATTTTTGAAAAAATATAGCTTTTAATAAAAATGTTACATATTCAACCTTTAACTCTCAGCAACACCACAGCTGTCTCCGTTAGCATTAGCTAGCATGAGAACGTTATGCTGTGCCTCATTTGCGGGAGCATAGATACGTGAAATAAAGTGTCAGATTAATGAGTGTTCACCATAATTTACCGTGTTTTTGTTGTTGGGGATTAAATCCAGTGTTTTCTGCACCGTGGCAGTCAACCAAATAAAATATTGGAATTTTGGCCGATATCCGACATGCCAATATTTTAAAACTCATGTGGCCAATTACTGATATCGATACCGGTATTAAAGCTGTAAAATAAATGATGTAATATTCATCCCTTGTCAAGTTATTCTTCCTCTGCTCTGATTGGCCGATATTCCTCCCGGATACGAACACTGACATCAGTGGACTGAGCAGCACCGTCCACTTTTGTCACAGACGGCAGAAATCTTCATGAAATAAATGTCCGTGATCTTCTTCACTTATTACCACATTAAAGTTATTTTTTCACACCCCTAGTGTGAACAGAGTTTATACACGGTTGTTTGTGTAAATAACCAAATATACCCTGTTTTTGGGTATTGTTGTTTTCTTTTCTCTGGGAGAAGCTAATCCAGGAGGTTCTAGGATATCGCGCACATATCCTGTTAGCTTTGTTTCAACAACTGTCATTAAGTTTGACTTGTTCTACATAAACACAAGTTGAGGTATTTTTCTAATTTTGCACAAGAAATGAATATTACATCATTTATTTTTCAGCTTTCATATCTGTATCGATATTATCAGCCACATGAGTTTTAAAATATCAGCATCGGCCAAAATTCCAATATCATGCATCCCTAGATTTAGCTGCTCTGAGCTAAATTAAACTGTCTAGACAAAAAAAAAAAAAAAGTGGACACCTAAAAAAATGTCATCCACTCTGATATCTGGTTGGAGCCGTTAGCTGTGATTACGGCAGCCGTGGCATTGTTTCCAGAAGCTTCTGCAATGTCAGCAGATTTAGTTCCATCCAGTGTTGCACTGATCATTACGTCCACCAAGGAGGTAATGTTTTCAGTAGCGTCGGTTTGTCCGTCCGTCTGTCAGCAACTTTACAGAAAAAGTTCTGGACGGATTGACCTGAAATCTCCACCATCTGTGTGTCTCAGTCCAAGAACCCATTAAACATTGGTGGTGATCCGGATCAGCTTCTGGATCCAGGAATGTTCTGAAGGATTCTTTATCATTGTGAGATCGGCCATATTGGAAAGGCTGTTGATGAGGCGTGAGCGCCCCCTTGTGGCAGAAGTGTGCAGCTGCTACTGAGCACATGATGATGTCAGGATGCAGAAATGAAACTTATGAGCAGCAGCGAGGACGAGCAGAGAAGACAGTTGGACAGACCAGGAGAGAAGACAGTTGGACAGACCAGGAGAGAAGACAGTTGGACAGACCTGGAGAGAAGACTGTTGGACAGACCAGGAGAGAAGACAGTTGGACAGACCAGGAGAGAAGACTGTTGGACAGACCAGGAGAGAAGACTGTTGGACAGACCAGGAGAGAAGACAGTTGGACAGACCAGGAGAGAAGACAGTTGGACAGGCCAGGAGAGAAGACAGTTGGACAGACCAGGAGAGAAGACTGTTGGACATACCAGGAGAGAAGACAGTTGGACAGACCAGGAGAGAAGACAGTTGGACAGACCAGGAGAGAAGACAGTTGGACAGGCCAGGAGAGAAGACAGTTGGACAGACCAGGAGAGAAGACTGTTGGACATACCAGGAGAGAAGACAGTTGGACAGACCAGGAGAGAAGACTGTTGGACAAACCAGGAGAGAAGACAGTTGGACAGACCAGGAGAGAAGACAGTTGGACAGGCCAGGAGAGAAGACAGTTGGACAGACCAGGAGAGAAGACTGTTGGACATACCAGGAGAGAAGACAGTTGGACAGACCAGGAGAGAAGACTGTTGGACAAACCAGGAGAGAAGACAGTTGGACAGACCAGGAGAGAAGACTGTTGGACAGACTTCTGGCAGGTGAAGATGGTGAACTGTGTGCGTCTGTGGAGAACTGGAAGTGGCCAATCTATGTGTGAAAATGATGTCTCATGCTCCCTGACAAAGACTTTCCCAATCTGAGCCCCACATATCCTGGACCTGAACCTGAACCATCTTTCACAATCAGAGCTGATGAATTCTGACGTTGTCATCTTGGAATATGGCCGTGCCATCAGGGTAGAAACATCACTGATGGAATAACCTGCTCATTCAGTATATTCAGGTATCAGCTGACCTCATTATCTGAGCTCATACTGTTGCTGAACCTGGACCTGAGCAACTGCAGCAACCCCAGATCATCACACTGCCCCCACAGGCTTGTAGTACACAGTTTTTACTGTATGTCTAGGTGATTTTCTCGTTATTATGCATCTTAAAGCAGCTGTATCAGCTTCTCAAACGTTCCAAAAGTCAAATCCAGGCATTTATCAGCTAAACATGTTCCATCGTTACTATAGAAACTAATCTGGTGTAAATATTAGTTTTTAATGCGTCTAATTTCCAACATGGAAGTAAGATGGCTGACTGTACTGATCCACAAAGTTCTCGACCAATTGCAACATGTTTTACACCCATTTCATGACGTCGCCCCGGAAGAGACACTGATTCTGAAGGTAACAGAATTGTTCTTAACACCGGCACCAGCAGCTCACATGGATGTTATTTGTAAACATTGATGGATGATCGGACTCCGATCGACGGGATGAAACGGAGCAGCCTGTTATGGAGCTGTATGCGCTCGACCCAGAGTCTGATATGGAGTTTGAAGTACACGCAGTACCACAGAAGTACCACAGAAGTATTACAGAGACCCCTGACAAGTAAGTAAATTAGCTAACAAGTCATAGGCTAACAGTTAGCATTGAGCTGAGAGACGTTTTTCTCTCACCGGTGCTGATGTCTGTCCATGATGCGTTTTTATAGTAGGAACTGCATCAGGTTTCAGAAGTAATCCCAGAGAAAAAAACACTTTACTGCCCGACATTCATGAAGTTGTCAGGAGTGAAGTTCACACACAAAGTTGAGGTTTTTTTTTTCTGCTCCTGAAGTTATAATCCAACCACTTCTGGCAAGTCGATTCGTCCAGAACAACAAATAAACTCCCACGCTGAACGCAAACACATTTTTACCAACGTGCCGTCCTCTAGAGATTAAAAAAAAAATCTCCTGAATCTGTTTGAAACGTCTGTGAGCTGATGGCTGCTTGTCTCTGAGGAAATCTTCCTGCAGCTGTTAGTTTCTTCCTCAGAGAGTGTGTATAGGTTAGGATTTTCTAAGAGTTTCTGTTCCACAAAGAGGGCGTCTTGCTACGATGCTGCGTATGCGTGTTTGTCGCTTCCTGATTGGTGCCACCTTATTGCGTATACCGGTGTCAGTCAGTTATGTTAAGAAGCTACAGCTTAGCCTGAATATTCATATATATACTCACATATACACAAATGAAGAAAAAAAAAGACATATATGAAGTTTTTTACGAGGAAATAACACAGTAACATGCTGAAAAGCTCTTAAAAGTCGATCTTTCATGGTAGGGCTTCTTTAAAATAAAATATTTCATGTAAAACCAAAGTTATAAACTATTTTTACCATGGAAAATTACTGTATTTTCATGAAGTTTTTCTCTGTAATTTTACGGTATTTTTCTGGCGCCCCAGTTGCTGGAATATGACCGGGTTTTTTTACGTTTTTTTTTTTTTTTTACAGTGCACATGTTGGCTAATACCTGCTAGTATCTGATTTATGGCAGCCAGATGTCCAAAACTACTCATGATAATCAGTCAGGAGTGACCAAACCCACGTCCATGGGAAATAGCCATCTTCTGTGCGTGCGGATCACTGCAGCGTCATTCACTGCTCACATGGAGGTCTGATGGAAGTCACTTTTAAACTAATGAGAACATCCATGCAAAATAATAGAAATTTGACCTCTTAGAAAATCGTGCCTGCCCTGTAAACATAACCCTGACCATATTAATGGTGGGAGGGCAGTGAGGGACCTGGATTATGGACAGACAGATAAATAGATAAATGACAGGGGGTTTGACAAACCTGGTACCTGCCGTTTGTTCCAAAGTTTCAGTGGTAAACTCGGCTTTAAAAAGATGAGGTAATTATCATGTATAAACCTGTAATATAGCAGCTGCATTCAAAAATAAACCAGAACATAAAACAAAGAGACTCGAAGATTGTAGAGCTCCGTTGCAAAGCAGATCAGCTCACACCTGAGTGGAGCTGATCTCTGGACCAGAACAATTAACCACATGATGGTTAAGCAGAACCTGCAGCGACTGGCAGCCTATCATTTTCCGGTGATACATTATCTGTAATTTAGCTCGATAATAGACAGAAATGTCTATGATCACTCACATGCCCTCATTTAGGTAGTTTCATCTTTGCTACGTTCGTGAAGAGTCGTGCTGTCACAGCTGAGCTGTAATTTTCATCCACGTGGACGGTTGGTGGTCGCACGGCACTACTCCCACACTTCCGAGGCAAGACTTGATCCAGTCTCAGGGACTACGTTAGAATAGACAGAGCCGACCCGACACCCTGTTCTGATTCACGAATATTTCATCAAGGTTCGACTGGGCTGCATGGTGATAAGCTAGACACTTCTCTGCCCTGAAGAACTAAAACATTATTGTAAATTAACACAGTGAAACTTCTTTGTGGTTCTTTTTCTGCTGAGCGATACCAGATACGGACGTGGAAAAAGCTGTTGGTGCCCATCGATTAATGGAAGAAAAACCCACAACGGCCTCAGAAATAACTTAAATCTGACAGAAGTAAAAATAAAAACTCTATGAAAATGAACCAGCGTCCGATGTTAGATGTGCATTTCTAACTAAATGCACGCTTTCATCATTTTAATGTTTTGTGAAGACTGAATAAGTTGAGCAGTTCACCTACAGTTAGTGAAGCCATCTCATCATAAATTCATGCACTACGGACTCGTGTCAGTTGCATAATCAGCTGGTAAATATACACACGAGTCCTGCAGACAGGAATCATGGACACTCAGAAACAGAGGTACAGACAGGAACGTTTCTGTACCTGCAGGTACATTTTTTACAAATCTTCTCTCAAAAGTACAATATTGGTCTTTATGAGGCCAGAAGTACCTATATACTATGAAAAAGGCTCCAAAGTAATATAAAGTACACATTTGTACCATTTCAACCCTAAGGGTACCTGCAGCATTGAAACGTGTGTAGCTTGTACAATAACTATAAACAGCAGTACTTCTAAACAGTAGTATAATTATAGTTATTATATTACGATTTTCATAATAATCATAGTAATAATTATTTGTATAATTATATATGTGTTCGGCCTGATATTTCTATAATAATTATTCATTTATTATTAGTATCTTTGATTGTTGTCATAATCTCTATTTTATTGACTTTTATTCATCATCTTTAATTGGTTTAATTGTACTTTATTAACTCATACAGCTTGATAAGGTACAAAAATGGACCAGGACCAAAGGTACATAAATGTCTTTCAGAAAGGAACCCCCCCAGCAACAAGCTTTGGACCCTTTTAGGTACAAACTGGTACCTCTATTTCTGAGTGTGTGGCAGAGCAGCGTACTGCTGAAAACCCTCATAAATATGCCCACACAGCTCCTTAATACTGGATGTAAAAGTAACATGCAATGATATTCTGATGGAATATTATGCTTATCAAATAAAGAACATGCTCATTTTCCCATTGTAAACATAAAATCATAGCATGCCTCATGATCCTCACAGTCATCGTTCAAAATCAAAGAAGGCTTTTGGTTTTATCAGAAATGTGATGAGGAATTCAGATTTACTGACTGTGTGGGCTAAAACACAATAAGCCTAATTTTTCCCTCACAACAATCAACCTTATCTTCACACTCAGCGAGCCAAAAATCATTAAAATACACAATTCACTCCATGTTTTCACTTCAGGTCCTCCTCGTCCATCTCCTGCTGGCTCTGTCGTATCCGTGTGGAAAAGACTGTGGAAAGCTTTTTAGATAAAAGCCGCCTCGGCTCTCTGGATGTCATTTACAGCCATTTCAGCCAATTTTCAATGGATAGGCCCTCGACCAGCATTTAAAAAAAAAAAGAAATGCGTGATACAGAAAGGAGATTACAGGTTAATAAAAGCAACAGGGTAAACAGAAATCTGCCAGAAAATTAAGCTCTCGGGTAATGAAATGTCTGGAGGAACAAGGAAACAAGATGTGCTATTTAGACATCTATTTAAATAAATGAAAACAAGCTTTCACTGTGGTTATGCCAGGATGAAGCCTAGAACAAGGGTTCACAACCTTTTTCATGATGGGGCCAAAGTTTTCAGTCCAAACTGGTCCAGGGTCCATTGTATTAGTGTAATAATGTCATTTTAGGTTTATTTAAAGTTGTACTTCCATGGTGATGTCATTAATATTTCTGTGTTCTCCATTATTATTGAATGCATTCTGCATTGTTTCTGTTTAAAAAAACCTTCTGGTATCTTTGTATCCAGCTGTATTTGTATACTAGAAGAGAGGCTTGTGGTCCAACGGCAGCTTTTCCGGGTCCTTCTCATGAATTTCTGTCTGATTGGCTGCCTCCCATCAGTGTATGAAGGAAGCTCCGCCCTCCGCTCTTATTTTGTTACAGACAGGAAATAGAGCCGACAAACAAGTTTGTTCCGCCATGCTAACAAACAGTTAGCTAATTAGCTTCTCAACTCCGAAGCTACAGTCGTGCTGTCTTTACTTCTAGTGTGTAGTGGAGGGTTACCTGCCTTCCAATGGACAGATAGAAACCCCACGTGGGATACGCTATTTGCAATGTGACGTAGAAGTGCAAGGCTGTTCCCGATTCGCTCTTTTCTTCGTATTGTTTCTGTGATGAGGAAGCACAGCCGACTGAACGCAACGCTAGCAAGTCAGCATGTGTACGTAAACAAGGAGAAACCCTCCGTATTTCAGAAGGAGCAAGTTAAACCGGTTTCCAGTGGAAGGAGGCCTTTAATAACTAAAGCAAATCCAGCTGCCTTGAACAGACCGTACCGTACCGTACCGTACCGTCTTCTTCCGCTTATCCGGGATCGGGTCGTGGGGGGGCAGCTGCCTAAGCAGGGAAGCCCAGACTTCCCTCACCCCGGCCACAGCCGCCAGCTCATCCGGGGGGATCCCGAGGCGTTCCCAGGCCAGCTGGGAGACGTAGTCCCTCCAGCGTGTCCTGGGTCTCCCCCGGGGTCTGGTCCCGGTGGGACGTGCCTGGAACACCTCACCAGGGAGGCGTCCAGGAGGCATCCTGACCAGATGCCCGAGCCTCCTCATCTGGCTCCTCTCTATACGGAGGAGCAGAGGCTCTACTTTGAGCCCCTCCCGGATGACTGAGCTCCTCACCCTATCTCTAAGGGAGAGCCCGGCCCCCCTGCGGAGGAAACTCATTTCGGCCGCTTGTACCCGCGATCTCGTTCTTTCGGTCATGACCCACAGCTCATGGCCATAGGTGAGGGTAGGAACGTAGATGGACGGTAAATCCAGAGCTTCTCCTTCTTCAGCTCCTTCTTCACCACGACGGACCGATGCAGAGTCTTCATCACTGCAGACGCCGCACCGATCCGTCTGTCCATCTCCCGCTCCATTTTTCCCTCACTCGTGAACAAGACCCCGAGATACTTAAACTCCTCCACCTGGGGCAGGACCTCACTCCCGACCCGGAGAGGACACTCCCCCCTTTTCCGGGCGAGGACCATGGTCTCGGATTTGGAGGTGCTGATTCTCATCCCGGCCGCGTCACACTCGGCTGCAAATCGTTCCAGCGAGAGCTGGAGATCACGGCCCAATGACGCCAACAGAACCACGTCATCTGCAAACAGCAGAGACCCGATCCTGAGGCCACCAAACCGGATCCCCTCACCACCTTGGCTGGACTAGAAATCCTGTCCATAAAGGTTCTGAACAGGATCGGTAACAAAGGGCAGCCTTGGCGGAGTCCAACTCTCACTGGGAATGGACCCGACCTACAGCCGAAAATGCGGACCAAGCTCTGGCACCGGTCGTACAGACTGAACCTGTAAAATGTGGCTGATAAACATGAATAACATCATATAAAAATATATTCTGAGATGGTCACAAACACATTTATATCACACGTATAATTCATGGAATAAAATCAGACTCCTACAAGAACAAATCAGAATTAGGCTATAAACACAATCTACAACATTTTACTACAAAAAGAGAAACAACAGAAAAAACTGATGGAAACTGATTTAAAAAAGAGATAAAATGCTGCAGTAATAGATCACATTGGAAATAAAAAGGCTCAGTTTAAATAATCTGTAAAAACCTGGATTTTATTTGTTTAGACAGGAAATTAAAGCACAAAATTTCATTCAACAATTTATTTATTTAAACTTTCTTATAACTTTTTAAAGAACTTCCAAACATAACAGACATTTTCTGCATCAACAGCTGATTTTCTCTCTTTTTTCTTAAAAATTCTTTCTTTCCAACGAGTGTTAGATGTTTGTTTCTAGATGAAGCTGCAGATGCTTCAGGGCTTCCGTTAGTGTTAGCATTAGCGTTAATGTTAGCGTTAGCATTAGCGTTAGCTGGTGCTCCATCCATCCTCCAGCTCTGCTTTGTTATCTCCACTCACTAATCCGTATTTAATAAACTGGAGTGGATTTTTGCCTCTTTCGGGGCGGTTTGGGACTGTTTTTGGCTTCATTATTCAGGTCGCTTTCACACCTGACCGAGCGGACTCGGTCCGATTGGGGAGCTGTAAGTTGCAACATTGTTGCATTAATCGTTCGGTTCGGCTTTCACACTGTGATTTATGATGCGCTCCGAACTTTCTGAGCAGCATTACGTGGTTAAAAGGGGCGCTCGTTGATTGGACAAAAGTAGGAGCGGAAATCCCTCCCACCCCGGAAAAACAACAGTGGTGTAAACATGGAGCGTTATGCTAAGTTGGTGGTTTTGGCGTTTCTGTTTTTGCTGCAGATGCACGTGGCCTCGGCAAGCGGTGCAGTATGAGCGGCTGGTACGGCAGCGAGGCACCGAGCTGTTCATATGTCTCACATAAAACACCGGAGGAGACGGAGGACACGGCCCGACACTACGAGGTGTTGGCATTGCAACGACGACGGCAAGCGAGGTATGTAACCT
Organism: Atherinomorus stipes; assembly: GCA_023101725.1. Taxonomy (NCBI): domain Eukaryota; kingdom Metazoa; phylum Chordata; class Actinopteri; order Atheriniformes; family Atherinidae; genus Atherinomorus; species Atherinomorus stipes. The sequence goes on along the minus strand of JALJCO010008135.1, from coordinate 99,279 downwards.
CACAGATTACAAACGGCGGTGGACTGGTCGTCTTGTGTTGCGCTTCGTCTCATTATTGTCGGGAGCGCTACAACGTTTGTGAACGTGACTCTTCCTGTGATGCTAGCATAGCTGCTGGGGGACTGACTGTTCATTTTCTAACTTTGACGATCGAACATGTGACAACATCTGCGCTCAGAGTTTAAGGACTGCCACTGTTTGGGAGTTGGGATTTGATTTTGTTTTAATATGGCAAATTGTCAATATACTGTATGGATTATTGTTGTACAATTGAGCTAAGCTAGCTAGCAACTGCCAATGTCAGCGGTCAATTGTTGCCAGAGCAACAGTAAACATCACGTAAGGATTAATGGACTGTAGAGATGCAGAAGCAAGTTATACTATATTTAGATTAGACACACTGTATTATTGTTCCAAATATGTGAGTTTAGTGGAGGATGAGTGGATGTCAGCAGCTGGTTTATCCGCTCATCTGACCAGATTTCCAGGAGAGGTTTCAGCTCTTCGTCTGTCCACGTCTGTCCACATCTGTCCACGTCTGTCCATGTCTGTCCTCTCGCCCTGTTTATTCTGGTTTGGAGCGCGCTGCACCTCCTCTACCCTGATACTCTGCGTTTGCATTGCGTGTAGCGTCACCACGTACATTTGGTCCTGTGTTTGGTCCGGTTAGCTTCACACTGCATACGAACTGGACCAGGATTCGCTTGCAAGCAAACGGAGACCCACGTTTTCAGGCGGACCAGAATTCGCTTGTTTGGTCCGCACCAGAGTTCGAATGGGCTTTCACACCTGCTCAAACGAAGCGGACTGTCCGAGGAAACGAACTCTGGTCCGTTTAAAGTGGACCGAACAGCCCTGGTGTGAAAGCGACCTTAGTTCTAATTCTTCTTTACAACGTTAGCTACAGGCTAGCGGCTAGCTGAGTGTCTTTTTCTGCTTGTTTGTTGAACTCTGGCTACACTGCAACTCATCCAGTCATAAATAACAGTGTAAATATACGGTCCTCATGGCCCACATGTGGAAAAGGAAAGTTTTTTCACGGCCCTCTAGGTGGCACTGGAGGCCCGAGCTTGGACCCTATGGGGCCCCAGGGTTAAGGATCACTGATCTAGAAGATGGTTTTCCACTGACATGAAATCTACTGCTAGCAGGTATTTATTCAAAGAGATCATTTCATAAATGTATAAATGCATAAATGTATAATCATGTATTATACAGTTAAAACACAAATAAATGAAAAATTGTCTTATTTCAATGCTGAAACTCTTCACTTGGAGCCCTCAGTACATTTAGACACACTCACTGTTCATTTATCAGGTTAGCCTGTTAAATGGCTTATTAATACCAATATCTAAACGGCCAATCACACGGCAGCAACACAGTCATGTAGACATGTGCTGTTGCTGACCATGTCCATCATCATCATCATCATGTGGAATGGGAGATTCTCATCATGATGAGGTGGAACAGGAGATTCTCATCATGATGAGGTGGAACAGGAGATTCTCATCATGATGAGGTGGAACGGGAGATTCTCATCAACATCATGTGGTGGAACGGGAGATTCTCATCACGATGAGGTGGAACGGGAGATTCTCATCACTATGAGGTGGAACGGGAGATTCTCATCGTGATGAGGTTGAACAGTAGATTCTCATCACGATGAGGTGGAACTGGAGATTCTCATCGTGAATCTGCAGCAGTTGTTTGATGCTTTCATGTAAATATGGAACAACATCTCTAAAGAATGTTTCCAACACCTTATTAAATCTATGACACCAAGAATTAAGGCAGTTCCAGAGGAAAAAGGGGTCCAACCCAGAACTAGAAGGGTCTGGTAAAGTATCTATGGGTGTATATACTGTTCAGTTTAACATCATCCAAGCAACATCAAACCCTGTCATGTCCAGCTGTAAGCAGCCCAGTCTGAGTCTTCCTGAAAACTATATCAGCGATGATTACCACAGCGTGGCCAGTCCGAGTGGGAGGCTGCTCGCCGTTCATCAGCCTGTCAGCTGGAAGCAGTCTGAACCCAGCACACGCTTCAGTGCTTTCCCCGTCTGCCACATTTTCCTCACTTGACTGCAGATCAAACGCCTGTTGTTTTAGCCTTAAGATGATGTTAATTTGCAGAAAAGATAAGAGGTGGTGGATTATTCAGCACACGTTGGACTGTTTATATCTCTCATTCAGACGTGGCTGAGAGGCTTCTCATTTAAAAAGGCAGATGAAGAGTGCTGAGGTGAAAACTATCAGCATGGATTCACTGATTAACTGCTCGAACCATCCTACCTGTAGGCAGCTGCAGATATATGCCCTCATTCCCAAGCTAAGCTAAGCTTTTCCTCTACATTTAACTTTTGTATAGACTTTTCATCTTAGACATTTCCCAGTATCCACCACAATGGAAGTGTTCCTGCCCTCTTTTGTCCAGTGAGTTACATTTCTGTATATTCTGCTGATGAGTGGTGCTGCAGCTGCAGCTGTGAAGGATGGAGTTCGTTAAAAAAAACTGCCAAATCCTGAAAAACACCAATCTGTAACACAAGACAACAGAGAAAGAGCGCTCCGTCACTCTGCACATTACAAGTGGGTAAGAAGGCTTCATCAGCCTGAGATGGTTTTCTAATTTAAGCCTTTTAGTGTTCGCTGTTCCACATTTAACTGCTAAAATGCATGCTCTCTTTATTTTGGGAGCTCCCAGGGCGGTTCACCAAGAGCTAGAATATCATCTTCACACATCAATTACTCCAGTTGCAAATAAAGCACCATGTTGGCAGCAAATAGCACATTATGATTCTCAATTAGCTTTTAATTAGAGGACAGTAATGTGTTGTGAGAAGACACAGATGATCATCACTTTCAAGCTTTGTTTTTTGCCTTCTTTTCCATCCACTTAAAAAAAGATAATACAAGAAGTTAATCCAACGGGGCCCAAACTTTTTGCCTCAAAGGGCTCAAATGAAAATGTGCCAATTAGCTGTGGGCCAAACAGCACTTTTAAGGGTTAAACCAGGGTGCCAGAAGTGGGGCCCCTTCTTTTGGCCCGCCTACTAGATTGTTTCTATCGTATTAATAATTTCGCCAGTGCAGCAATGTCATTGGACCTTATTTTAGGTGGTATAGTTAAACGGAAGTACGTGTATCTGCACAAAGTTTGCGAGTTCTCCTCCTCCTCCTTGTCGTCGTCGTCCTCTCTGACAAAGCTGATCATAACGACTCTGTGGCAGGTAATCAGCTACTTTTAGGTGGCGCTAAAGAGGCTAGCGTAGCAGCTAGCAGCCTCTCTCATTCACGTCATCCGGAGAAAGAAATCCAAACGGCGTACTGTGGAGAGCGCGTGCTTGTGGCCGATTCTGGTGAGAAGAGAGAACCCGCACTCAAAGACAAAGTTACTTTCACTTTCTGGAGTTTCTGGCACGTTTTTACTGAGGTCCTGTTCCAGTACACATGTTTAACGTGAAAAAGTGGGATTTCCGGGTGATGAATCCTTTAACTTTCTTTTCAACCTGGACCTTACACTCACTGGTGAAAGTTCTGTATCACTTTGAGTCCTTCAGAGGATATTTAGATGAAGTCGCCCTCCAGCATGCATCCATGTAACGGGAGAGACAGGGCAGCCTCTCCATAAAACATTATCTGCAGCAAAACTACTTCATTACATCAAGATTTCAAGTAGGATGAACAAATAAATGAGTACTATTGTCCTGAGAGTCCAGATTTAGCTTTCTGTTAGTTATCAGTGTTCTACACACTTTTTGGGGCCACAAGTCTCCAATGCATGATTCCATAGTATAGCTGACAAGAGCAGCTGCTACCCAGACAACACACACAAAAAAAAAAAAAATCGCAAAACTCTGAACTCAGGACAATAGTGCTTGTTCATTCGTTCAAAACATGTTAACAGCGGAAATAAACATGTTTACAGCAGAATAAACATGTTCACAGCGGAAATAAACATGTTTACAGCAGAAATAAACATGTTTACAGCGGAAATAAACATGTTTACAGCAGAATAAACATGTTTACAGCAGAAATAAACATGTTAACAGCGGAAATAAACATGTTTACGGCAGTAATGAATGTTTGCAGTTGAAATAAACATGTTTACAGCAGAAATAAACATGTTTACAGCAGAATAAACATGTTCACAGCGGAAATAAACATGTTAACAGCAGAAATAAACATGTTTACAGCGGAATAAACATGTTTACAGCAGTAATGAACGTTTGCAGTGGAAATAAACATGTTTACAGCAGAAATAAACATGTTTACAGCAGAATAAACACTTTCACAGCAAAAATAAACATGTTTACAGCAAAATAAACATATTTACAGCGGAAATAAACATGCTTACAGCAGAATAAAACATGTTTACAGCAGAATAGACATGTTTACAGCAGAAATAAACATGTTTTCAGCAGAATAAACATGTTTACAACAGAAATGAACGTTTACAGCGGAAAATAACGTTTACAGCAGAAATAAACATGTGTACAGCAGAATAAACATGTTTACAACAGAAATGAACATTTACAGCGGAAATATACATGTTTAAAGCGGAAATAAACATGTTTACAGCAGAAATAAACATGTTTACAGCAGTAATGAACGTTTGCAGGGGAAATAAACATGTTTACAGCAGAATAAACATGTTTACAGCAGAAATAAATGTGTGCAGCAGAAAAAACATGTTTACGGCGGAAATAAACATGTTTACAGCAGAATAAACATGTTCACAGCTGAAATAAACATGTTAACAGCAGAAATAAACATGTCACAGTGGAAATAAACATGTTTACAGCAGAAAAACCTTTTTACAGCGGAAAAAGACATGTTTACAGCGGAAATAAACAAGTTTACAGCAGAAATAAACATGTTTACAGCAGAATAAACATGTTCACAGCGGAAATAAACATGTTAACAGCAGAAATAAACATGTTTACAGCGGAATAAACATGTTTACAGCAGTAATGAACGTTTGCAGTGGAAATAAACATGTTTACAGCAGAATAAACATGTTTACAGCAGAAATAAATGTTTGCAGCAGAATAAACATGTTTACAGCAGAAATAAACATGTTGACAGCAAAAATAAACATGTTTACAGCTGAAATAAACATGTTAACAGCAGAAATAAACATGTTTACAGCGGAATAAACATGTTTACAACAGTAATGAACGTTTGCAGTGGAAATAAACATGTTTACAGCAGAATAAACATGTTTACAGCAGAAATAAATGTTTGCAGCAGAATAAACATGTTTACAGCAGAAATAAACATGTTTACAGCAGAATAAACACTTTCACAGCAAAAATAAACATGTTTACAGCAAAATAAACATGTTTACAGCGGAAATAAACATGTTTACAGCAGAATAAAACATGTTTACAGCAGAAATAAACATGTTTTCAGCAGAAATGAACGTTTACAGCGGAAAATAACGTTTACAGCAGAAATAAACATGTGTACAGCAGAATAAACATGTTTACAACAGAAATGAACGTTTACAGCGGAAATATACATGTTTAAAGCGGAATAAACATGTTTACAGCAGAATAAACATGTTTACAGCGGGATAAACATGTTTACAGCAGAAATAAACATGTTTACAGCAGTAATGAACATTTGCAGGGGAAATAAACATGTTTAGGCAAGGCAAGGCAAGTTTATTTGTATAGCACATTTCATGTACAGAACAATTCAAAGTGCTTTACATAAAACATTATAAGCAAAAGGGAGATAAAAAAAAAAAAAAACAAACAAAATTGAAGCATGATTCAAAATTAAAAGCATTTAAGATTAAAAAGAGAGAATACAGAGACGTGCGGATTTTAACTTTTGAATAAAATTACGTAAATGCAGCTGAGAACAGGTGGGTCTTCAGCCTGGATTTAAATAAACTAAGTGTTTCAGCTGATCTGAGACTTTCTGGGAGTTTGTTCCAGACATGTGGAGCATAGAAGCTGAACGCTGCTTCTCCATGTCTGGTTCTGACTCTGGGAACTGATAAAAGGCCGGATCCAGATGACCTGAGGGGTTTAGCAGGTTCATACTGGGTCAAGAGGTCACTGATGTATTTTGGGCCTAAACCATTCAGAGCTTTATAGACCAACAGCAGAACTTTAAAGTCTATTCTCTGATGGACCGGCAGCCAGTGTAAAGACCTCAGAACTGGACTGATGTGGTCCACTTTTCTGGTCTTTGTGAGAACTCGGGCAGCAGAGTTCTGAATGAGCTGCAGCTGTTAAACTGATTTTTTAGGTAGACCAGTAAAGACGCTGTTACAGTAGTCAAGCCGACTGAAGATGAATGCATGGACTCGTTTTTCCAGATTTTCCTGAGACATCAGATCTTTTATCCTTGAGATGTTCTTCAGGTGATAGTAGGCTGATTTAGTGATCGCTTTGATGTGTTTTTCAAAGTTTAGGTCTGAGTCCATCACTACACCCAGATTTCTGGCCTGATTGGTGGTTTTTATGTGGATGGACTGAAGTTCTGTGACAACCTGCTGTCGTTTCTCTTTGGCTCCAAAAACAATCACCTCAGTTTTGTTTTTGTTCAGCTGAAGAAAGTTGAGGCACATCCAGTCATTAATCTCATCAATACATTTACCAAGAGCCTGTACAGGGCCCCGGTCTCCTGGTGATACTGTAATATATAGCTGTGTGTCATCTGCATAGCTATGGTAACTAATATTGTTGTTCTTTATAACCTGGGCCAGTGGGAGCATGTAGATGTTAAACAGAAGAGGCCCCAGGATAGAGCCCTGGGGAACTCCACAGGTCATTTTTGCCTGCTTAGATGTAAAATTACCTACTGACACAAAGTACTTCCTGTTCTCCAAGTATGTTTTGAACCAGTTTAGTACAGAACTAGAGAGACCCACCCACTTCTCCAGTCGTTGGAGTAATATAATGTGGTCAACTGTATCAAATGCAGCACTAAGATCCAGTAAAACCAACACTGACATTTTTCCAGCGTCAGTATTCAGACATATGTCATTCATGACTTTGGTCAGAGCAGTCTCGGTGCTGTGGTGCTGTCTAAAACCTGACTGGAAGACATCATAACGGTTGTTTTCTCTTAAAAAGTCATTTAGCTGGTGAAAGGCTGCTTTTTCAATGATTTTACTTAAAAATGGAAGATTGGAGATCGGCCTGTAGCTGCTCATCTGTGTCTTGTCTAGATTCTCCTTTTTTAGCAGAGGTTTGATCACAGCTGTTTTCAGTGACTCTGGGAAAACACCTGACGTTAGAGAGGAGTTCACAATCTGAAGCAGATCTGACTCCAAGGTCTTTGAGACCTTTTTTAAAAAACCAGTGGGCAGGATGTCCAAACAGCAAGAGGAGGAGTTCAGTTGATGCAAGATGTCCTCCAGTTCTTTGCTAGTAATGGGATAAAACTGTGTCATGGTGTTTAGACTTGGTGGACACAGTACAAGACCTGAACCTGCTGTTGATGAACCAACGACTTGTCTAATAATTTGGATTTTGTCTGTGAAAAATTTGGCAAAGTCATTGCAGGCTTTGGTGGAATAAAATTCAGGTGCTACTGAGACAGGAGGGTTTGTTAGCCTGTTGACTGTAGCAAATAAGGCCCGAGCATTATGACCGTTTTTAGTGATGATGTCAGAAAAATACGAATTCCTTGCATTCCTCAGCTGTAAATTATAAAAGTGAAGTTTCTCTTTATAGATGTCATAATGAACCTGTAGTTTTGTTTTTCTCCATCTGCGCTCAGCTTTCCGACAGTCTCTCTTTCCAGTTTTCACCAGTGTGGAATTTCTCCATGGAGACTTTTTCCTTCCAGAGATAACCTTCACCTTAATGGGAGCAATAGAATCCATGACACTCAGCATGTTAGCATTAAAGTTAGTGACCAGCTCATTGACTGAAGCCCCTGACAGGGCAGGTATTAGAGAAAAGACCTGGTTAAAAATCTCACTGGTATTTTCAGTTATACACCGTTTTGTTATCACCTCCTTTGAGACATTTGTGTGCACTGAGATAGTACTCTCAAAGAAAACACAGCAGTGATCCGACAGCCCCACATCACACACCGTGACCTTAGAAATGTCCAGACCCTTCGAGATCAGTAGATCTAAGGTGTGTCCTCTATTGTGTGTGGGCTCTGTGAAATGCTGGGTCAACCCGAAGTTGTCCAGAGTGTTAATCAGGTCTTTAGTCCCTTTGTCCTGATGACAATCATAATGGATGTTAAAATCACCAGTGATAACAAGATGGTCAAAGTCCGCATAGATCACAGACAACAGTTCAGTAAAATCATCATTAAAATCTGCACAGTATTTGGGCGGCCGATAAATATTTAGAAGCATGACTCTGGATGAGGCCGTCAGCTGTAAAGCCACGTATTCAAAAGAAGGGAAATCCCCAAGAGATAACTGTTTACACTGGAATGAGTCCCTAAATAAGACAGCGACCCCCCCACCTCTCCTGTTCACTCTGGCTTCACTGATGAAACTGAAGTTAGGGGGCGTGGCCTCAATAAGAGCTGAATGACAGTTTTCATGTAACCAAGTCTCAGTTAAAAACATAAAGTCAAGGCTATGTTCAGTGATAAAATCATTGATTAGAAATGATTTTCCTGCTAAAGATCGAACATTTAGTAAAGCTAACTTAAGCATTCTCAAAGTATCATCATGTTTTGGAACAGGCTGTATGTTTACTTTAGATAAAAACCTTATAGAGTGGAGCTCTCTGTGTTCTGACAGAGCTACATTTCTCCTTCTGTTACGTATCAAGACAGGGATAGAAAAACCTTCTAAACAGGGTCCCAGCTTGTTCTGGGAAAGTTTATGACTGCTAACCTCGCAGCCCGGACCCCCAGCACATCATACGTCAGACTGTCGAAGGGGGGTTGAGGTGGCCCCCCTACCTTTGATCGTTCTGGTAGGGGGTGTATGGGGGGATAAAAAGGCGTTTGGCTTGGGCGTAGATCTGAGCCCAATTTTGACCCGTTTCATCATCTCATCGGTGAATTTCAGGTGGGGGGAGGAGGGGGAGAGTTGGGGAGATGATGGTCTGTCAGGGGTTTGGGGGGGCGAGGAAGGACCACGATCCTGGTTTGGTGTGCTGGTCAGGGGAAACAGAGATCCTTCTTCTTGTCTCTCACTGAAGCTCAGCTCCTCTGTTTGGCCTTCCTTTTGAGATAAAACGGAGTGTATCTCATTGTTGACATTCCGCACAGAGAGATGACGGAGGCAATGAAATATGTTGGAAGTTAGCAGCTTTACTCCAGATCTGTTAAGATTGAGGCCATTAGCCCTAAAAAGATGTCTTCGTTCCCAAAAAATAGGAAAGTTGTTAATAAAATGCAGATTGTTATTAGCACACGCTGATAAGAGCCAGTCATTCAGCGCCAGCAGCCTGCTGAATCTTTAATCCCCTCCTCGGATGGTTGGTACAGGTCCACTGATGAAAACTGCTGCATCCAGAGATCTTACTGTTTTTATCAGTTCAGTGAAGTCCCGATTCAGAGCCTCAGATTGCTGCTTGGACACATCATTCGAGCCTGCGTGTAGAACGATGTTTCTCACAGTCGGGTATTCAGCCAGAGTTTTCAGAAATCTCTTCTGTATGTCACCGACCATATCCTCAGGAAAACAGAGCACTTTGGTGTTCTTTCCACACAGCCACTGAACGTCCTTCACAGTGGAATCACCTATAATCAGAGTTTCAGGCCCAGCCTTCAGCTTCCTCAGCTTTCTCTTCGGCCTCTTACTTTCTGATAGGTGATCGGTCTTCACCCTGCTGCCTTGGGATGGATGGTCGTCAGGTAGAGATCCAGGGTCCTCTGACAGTGCAGCAAATCTGTTCTGCAGTTTAATTTTCGGTTGTTTGGGGGGTCTGTGGCTAATCTTCTTGTCCCTGGTTGCTGTAGGTGGAGGCCAGTCTGCCTCATTACAGACGTTAGCCCGATCTGCCTCACGTCCTCCCTTTTCCAGTAGACATGATTTACTTTTTGGCTTTGCACCGAGACGGTTCCAGGGAGGTTTATCACTCGATGATTTGTTGTTACTCACAGAGGCAGCCTTTTTCTGGGTTGTGTTATCTTTGCCTTTTAGCCTTGTGTTAGCTCGCTCGACTCCGCTGTTTTGGGTTGCTGGCAGAGTTGTTTCATTTCCACACAGTCCATTTACCTCCACATTAACTTCTATGCGATGAACTTTGATCTCCAGTGCTGTTATCTTCTGTAGGAGAGCTTCGTAGTTGACTGTGGAGAGGGAAGGCATCTTGTTGCTATTGGCCTAGCGTTAGCACCTTTCCAAGGTATTTGGTTGAGTGCTAAACCCAGGCTGTGTCAGGCTTCAGCTGTGTGTAGGCCACACACACAGAGAGAGGCGCTGAAGATAAAAGAACTAAAAAAATATCGTAGTTTCAGTGGAAAAATGTATGACTCCCAGTAATTTACAAGTTTTCAAAAGTAACTGCAAGTAAAAAGGGAAAAAAGGGAGAAAAAATCGGTATAAAATCAAGCAAAAGAGAAAGCAAAGCAGGAGCAAAGCAGAGAGCGTCCGCACGGCAGCAAGCAGCCTTGAGAATAGGGTTAGCAGAATAAACATGTTTACAGCAGAAATAAATGTGTGCAGCAGAAAAAACATGTTTACAGCGGAAATAAACATGTTTACAGCAGAATAAACATGTTCACAGCTGAAATAAACATGTTTACAGCAGAAAAACCTTTTTACAGCGGAAAAAGACATGTTTACAGCGGAAATAAACAAGTTTACAGCAGAAATAAACATGTTTACAGTGGAAATAAACATGTTTACAACGGAAATAAACATGTTTACAGCAGAAATGAACGTTTACAGTGGAAATAAACATGTAAACAGCAGAATAAACATGTTTACAGCAGAAATGAACGTTTACAGTGGAAATAAACATGTTTGCAGCAGAAAAACACGTTTACAGCAAAAATAAACATGTTTACAGCAGAATGAACATGTTCACAGCAGAAATAAACATGTCTACAGCAGAATAAACATGTTTACAGCAGAAATGTTTACAGCAGAATAAACATGTTTACAGGAGAAATAGTTTACAGCAGAATAAACATGTTTACAGCAGAAATAAACATGTTTACAGTGTAAATAAACATGTTTACAGCAGAATAAACATGTTTACAGCGGACATAAAAATCATTTACGTTTAATAGATGGGTTTCCGAGCAACATCATAGGTCAGATGCGTGCGCAACTAGGAGGCAAGAAAACCAAGGAAAAGCATTATTGTACTATAAGAAGACTACAAGAAGGTCTTCTTATATGACATGAAAATATCGGGGAAATATAATGTTTGAGTCCTGGTATTTGTTCGGTTACAAAAATCAAAACATTAAAGACAGGGTATGGGATGTTGGAGAAACGGTTCCAGCAATCTACATTTTAAAACACACACCCGGCTGAAACCACGTCTCCAGAGCACAGGGACATGCGCATCGATGGATTACAGCAGATTGGAGAATATAACCGATAACAGACAAGGGGATAGCATGCTAGCTTGCTAGTAAACAGCTGAGGAACCATGTTTCTAAACATGATAATTCCCTCCCCTCCAACTCCTTCTGTGGTGTAGAACATCCACACTGCAAATGTCAACACTTCCATGACTTGATCCAAATCTGTTTTTTCTTCTTTAGGCGGATTTTAAGAGCAAACAGCTGCACAGATAACAGCAGCGAGCATTTGTTATGCTGTCAACGTCCACGGGGGAGTTGCGAGCATAGGGGAGGTGATGTCAGAGCATTCAATTAATTGTCTGCAATCAGGGTGTGAAGACAATTTTAAACAATATAGTAAAAAATGCTATTATCGGCCTACCGATATTATCGAACGATAAAGCCATTAAAATGTGCTATTGGAAAATATCGATATTGGTTTTCGGAACCAATATTTTTTCTAATGAAATCTCTTGAGATTTTGTAATGGAACAACGAGATCTCGCAAAATTTAGTTAGTTAATTTCGTCAATCTTTTTCCATCAGCGTTGGTCCAGAATGTCTAAAAGTCCCTGTTATCCTGGAAGAACTTCATTTCCCAGCATTCCTTTCAGAGTCATGTCACTACGGTGCAGCTGCTGCTTCTACAGACTAGAGATGTCCCGATCAGGGTTTTTTGCCCCCGATTCCGAGTCCGAGTCCGAGTCATTAGAATTTGAGGATCAGCCGATCCTTGGGGGGGGGGGGGGGGGGGGGGGTTTCATCAACACTCTAGCCTGATCTGATTCTGAATCATTTTAGTTTAAATCATAGCTTGAAGGTGGAACTGTGGAGTCAGAAGGTGTCACGTTTCTTGTATTTTTTTCCTTTTATTTATTCTTATTTTACTTCATTATGACACCTCCTCTAATCAATGACCTTCTTTCTATCACCTTTTTAAAACAGCATATTTATCCTACATTTCTACACCAACTAACACCAAATTAATGAGCATCTGATCGTTTGTGAATGTCTGTGGAAATCACAAAGGAAACCATCTCCTATTTCTCCATTTCTCTGAATCATGGGAACGTTCGGTTCTTTATCTGTTGGACAGCAAATAAAACCAACACCGTAGATTTGAATTAAACTGTGATCCCCATTCATGATGCATTTGCTTCTTTTAGGGGGAGCTATTTTAAACATTGGTTTTGATTTTTATTCCAATAAAACATGACTGATTAGAATGTTCTGGCAATACTGAGCGCCCTGGGCAGCTCAGGGCTTCCTGTATTGTTCAGCTTCATTTTCTTACTATTTACCTGTGATCAAAGCAGACAGGTGTTCCAGCAGGTGGTGGAGTGGCTGGTAACAGGAAAAAAATGTCCACAACAAAGGCTTCGCTGGGCCCCCGCTCCCTTTTATCCGGCTGAGGCGAGAGATAAGGATGAAGAACATGCGAGAGAGCATCATTACAAGTCCATCTACACTCTTTATCTAATCACTAATGGCTTTGGAGAGGAGTTTCAAAACCATCAACACTGCTGTTTCAGTGTTTCCCGCAACATCCCCCTTACTGCCATCCATTATGTAAATTGAAATAGAAAATATTCTGTTCCCGTATTCCCGCTCCCTATCGCCGTCTTTCATCCATATGTCACAGATGAGGTGACCTTTTCTGGTGAAGCATGCCAAAGCAACAAAGTGATCTCTTGTGGACTGGCAGGGATTTTAACATTTGATGCGCCTGCCAGATTTCCCATGTTATTCAGGACACATTAAGATCCCATCACAGCTGCTCTCAAATCTGAGGAAAGCAATCTTCATGCACAGATTGCTGACAATGACACAGACAACAGAAGGACAATAACGTTAGCGGAAGTACCGCACATGTTTCTCTGAGTAAAAGGTCAAAATGTCACATCTTTCTGAAGGCCACTTCATACCAGCCAGTTCCTGCTTGTCCTGGATCTATACCATCATGCACCCAGTGGATGATTCCTGCTGGTGTTGTATCATGCAGAGAACCACGTGGAGAATGACCTTTTCAGCCATGTGTCACCTGCCTGTGATGCTCAAGGATGCCCTCTCAGCATAGTGTGTCTGAATGTCAGAGTCGTAACGGTCCACTGAAGCGGCGAGAGCCCTGAAAACAGGGAAAAGGGAGGAAGGAGAACAGCCAAATGCTGGGTTCATGCACAGGAAACGTTTCCTATGTAATTCAGCCAACGCAGAGAAAAGGTTCAGTTTAAGAGGAGGATGTTCAACAGTAAGAAAAGTAGTTCCAGGGTGATGGTGACCATGGTGTAGTGACACGTCTGTAAAAAGTAGTTCCAGGATGATGGTTTCAGTCATGTAGTGAAACTTCTGTAAAAAGTAGTTCCAGGATGATGGTTTCCATCGTGTAGTGGAACGTCTGTAAAAAGTAGTTCCTGGATGATGGTTTCCATCGTGTAGTGGAACGTCTGTAAAAAGTAGTTCCTGGATGATGGTTTCCATCGTGTAGTGAAACGTCTGTAAAAAGTAGTTACAGAATGATGGTTACTATCGTGTAGTGAAACGTCTGTAAAAAGTAGTTACAGAATGATGGTTACTATCGTGTAGTCTGTAAAAAGTAGTTCCAGGGTGATGGTTTCCATCGTGTAGTGAAACGTCTGTAAAAAGTAGTTACAGAATGATGGTTACTATCGTGTAGTCTGTAAAAAGTAGTTCCTGGATGATGGTTTCCATCGTGTAGTGAAACGTCTGTAAAAAGTAGTTACAGAATGATGGTTACTATCGTGTAGTCTGTAAAAAGTAGTTCCAGGGTGATGGTTTCCATCGTGTAGTGAAACGTCTGTAAAAAGTAGTTACAGAATGATGGTTACTATCGTGTAGTCTGTAAAAAGTAGTTCCTGGATGATGGTTTCCATCGTGTAGTGAAACGTCTGTAAAAAGTAGTTACAGAATGATGGTTACTATCGTGTAGTCTGTAAAAAGTAGTTCCAGGGTGATGGTTTCCATCGTGTAGTGAAACGTCTGTAAAAAGTAGTTACAGAATGATGGTTACTATCGTGTAGTCTGTAAAAAGTAGTTCCTGGATGATGGTTTCCATCGTGTAGTGAAACGTCTGTAAAAAGTAGTTACAGAATGATGGTTACTATCGTGTAGTCTGTAAAAAGTAGTTCCAGGGTGATGGTTTCCATCGTGTAGTAACACGTCTGCAAAAAGTAGTTCCAAGGTGATGTTTACCATCGTGTAGTAACACGTCTGTAAAAAGTAGTTCCAGGGTGATGTTTACCATCATGTAGTATCACGTCTGTAAAAAGTAGTTCCAGGATGATGTTAACCATCGTGTAGTAACACGTCTGAAATTTCTGGGTACTCATCTCTTGCTCCAAACCAGAATTCTTCCACTGCCACTCGTGAATGTAATCCTTGATGAGTTTTGTCATCTTTTGTTAAGTTCATTCAGTTTTCCAAAGATGTTGGTTACATATGCAAGGAGGCACATCTTCTGCTGGTCGCTGTTTTTTTCACTTCCATGAAAAATGCCAACAGTTCGTTTCTCAGCTTGAAAAAACGCTCCAACACGTTCCCTCTCGACAACCACCGTGCCTCTGTGTGAAACAGTAAGTTTTCATATTCAGAGCCCATGTTGACGCACAGTTTTGCGAACAGACGTGCACGCAGAGGATGCGGCTTGATGTAATTCACGATTGTCACAACCTGCTGTAGTATGTCTGCGATGGGCTCACTCAGTTCTTTAGATGCCAGCTGTTCACGATGAATCATGCAATGATTCCACAATGCAGATGGGGCCCGTTGAGCAATGAGCGTCCGCAAACCACTTCGCCGTCCCGCCATAGACGGAGCTCCATTGGTGCAAAATCCCACCATGCGCTCCCAGGGGATTTGGTTTTTCTCCATGTAATCATAAAGGACATTATACATTGCTTGTGCAGTCTCGTGTTCAGGAAGAGGGAGGCAATACAAAATATCCTCATGAATGGCATTTTCTTGCATGTACCGAACAAATGTCAAGGCATGGGCATTTTTTCCTTCTGTACTAACGTCCATTTGGAGGGCGTAAGCTGGGGAATTGCTGAGTTTTTCCGTCAGTGTTCTCTCTTGGTCATCCGCGATTGCATCGATCCTTCTTTTCACCGTGTTGTCAGACAGTGGTATGATTTTCAGTTTCTGGGCTTCTTCTTCCCCACACATCGTTTTGACCATTTCGATAGCAGCTGGCAATATTAATGTCTCAGCAATCGTATGTGGCTTCATAGCTTTGGCAACAAGATAGCTAACCTCCAGAGATGCTGTCAGTGCCCGCTCACTAACCGTCACAGCCTTTTTGAAGTAAACTCGCTGCTTATTAAGCTCGGCAAATTTCTTTTCGAAAAAAGATCTTGGTTTGCCGACATGTTCTTTGTGTGTTGTCTCCAAGTGTCTTTTGAGCTTGTTAGGTTTCTTGCTCTCGGCAGACAGCACGTTTCCACAGAGCAGACACTTCGGCTTTTCCTTGTTGCTTTCAAAGACACTGGTAAATCCATACTGAAGAAAACTTTCCTCATATTTTCTCTGTCTTTTCGGTGTCTGTGTCTCTGTTCCTCTTTGAGCCGTCTTTGCTTGGCCAGGCAGACGAAGAAATCTTTCCATTTTGTTTTTTAAAAATTGTTTTCCCAGTGTGCAGTGGATCAAGCGATGCAACTGAAGCGGCTGCACCTGTGGCGGCCTTCAATGATGACGCGCTGATGATGCGCCAGCTCAATTTTTATTTTATTTCAAGTTATGCATTTTATTTAAACTAGATTTATTAATTGAAAGTTTAGAATACATAATATACAATTTGTTTTTTTTAAAGAATACTTATTTTAAATATTTATTTTTTCAACTCTATCAATACTTTCTTTATTATAAAGAAATATTATTAGACATTTCAGGCGACCCCTTTTGAATTAAAGGCGACCTCACATGGGGTCGGGACCCCAGGGTTAAAAAACACTGGTGTAGTGACACCTCTGTAAAAAGTAGTTCCAGGGTGATGTTTACCATCGTGTCATAACACGTCTATAAAAAGTAGTTCCAGGGTGACGTTTACCATCATGTAGTAGCACGTCTGTAAAAAGTAGTTCCAGGGTGATGTTTACCATCGTGTCATAACACGTCTATAAAAAGTAGTTCCAGGGTGACGTTTACCATCATGTAGTATCACGTCTGTAAAAAGTAGTACCAGGGTGATGTTTACCATCATGTAGTTATACATCTGTAAAAAGTAGTTCCAGGGTGATGGTTACCATTGTGTAGTAACATGTCTGTAAAAACTAAGTTCCAGGATGATGTTTACCATCGTGTAGTATCACGTCTGTAAAAAGTAGTACCAGGGTGATGGTTACCATCGTGTAGTAACACATCTGTAAAAAGTAGTACCAGGGTGATGTTGACCATCGTGTAGTAACACGTCTGTAAAAAGTAGTTCCAGGGTGGTGTTTACCATCGTGTAGTAACACATCTGTAAAAAGTAGTTCCAGGTTGATGTTTACCATCATGTAGTAACACGTCTGTAAAAAGTAGTTCCAGGGTGATGTTTACCATCGTGTAGTAACACGTCTGTAAAAAGTAGGTCCAGGTTGATGTTTACCATCGTGTAGTAACACGTCTGTAAAAAGTAGTTCCAGGGTCATGTTTACCATCATGTAGTAACACCTCTGTAAAAAGTAGTTCCAGGGTGATGGTTACCATCATGTAGTAACACATCTGTAAAAAGTAGTTCCAGGGTGATGTTTACCATCGTGTAGTAACACGTCTGTAAAAGTAGTTCCAGGGTGATGTTTACCATCGTGTAGTGACACGTCTGTAAAAAGTAGTTCCAGGTTGATGTTTACCATCATGTAGTAACACGTCTGTAAAAAGTAGTTTCAGGGTGATGTTTACCATCGTGTAGTAACACGTCTGTAAAAAGTAGTTCCAGTGTGATGTTTACCATCGTGTAGTGACACGTCTGTAAAAAGTAGTTCCAGGGTGATATTTACCATCGTGTAGTAACACGTCTGTAAAAGTAGTTCCAGTGTGATGTTTCCCATCGTGTAGTAACACGTCTGTAAAAAGTAGTTCCAGGGTGGTGTTTACCATCGTGTAGTAACACGTCTGTAAAAAGTAGTTCCAGTGTGATGTCTACCATCGTGTAGTAACACGTCTGTAAAAAGTAGTTCCAGGGTGATGTTTACCATCGTTTAGTGACACATCTGTAAAAGTAGTTCCAGGGTGATGTTTACCATCGTGTAGTGACACGTCTGTAAAAGTAGTTCCAGGGTGATGTTTACCATCATGTAGTAACACGTCTGTAAAAAGTAGTTTCAGGGTGATGTTTACCATCGTGTAGTAACACGTCTGTAAAAAGTAGTTCCAGTGTGATGTTTACCATCGTGTAGTGACACGTCTGTAAAAAGTAGTTCCAGGGTGATATTTACCATCGTGTAGTAACACGTCTGTAAAAAGTAGTTCCAGGTTGATGTTCACCATCATGTAGTAACACGTCTGTAAAAAGTAGTTCCAGGGTGATGTTTACCATCGTGTAGTAACACGTCTGTAAAAAGTAGTTCCAGGGTGATGTTTACCATCGTGTAGTAACACGTCTGTAAAAAGTAGTTCCAGGGTGATATTTACCATCGTGTAGTAACACGTCTGTAAAAAGTAGTTCCAGGGTGATGTTTACCATTGTGTATTAACACGTCTGTAAAAAGTAGTTCCAGTGTGATGTTTACCATCGTGTAGTAACACGTCTGTAAAAAGTAGTTCCAGGGTGGTGTTTACCATCGTGTAGTAACACGTCTGTAAAAAGTAGTTCCAGTGTGATGTTTACCATCGTGTAGTAACACGTCTGTAAAAAGTAGTTCCAGGGTGATGTTTACCATCGTGTAGTAACACGTCTGTAAAAAGTAGTTCCAGGGTGATGTTTACCATCATGTAGTAAAACATCTGTAAAAAGTAGTTCTAGGGTGATGTTAACCATCATCTGGTAACATGTCTGTAAAAAGTAGTTCCAGGTTGATGTTTACCATCATCTGGTAACATGTCTGTCCGCTGACTCTGTTTCCTCTGCAGATCAGGATGGAGGGCTGAACAGAGAAGTTTGAAGATTTGATCCAATCTTTTGGTTTCTTGGCCTGGTAATGGATGAATTCGCAAACATGAACACAGTCATGAAAAACCGGATCACATTATGGATTTATGTGCTGGACTACAACAAATCAGACGGTAAAATGCTTAGAGATGATGCCTGTGATTTGATGCTGTGAAAAAAAAAGCTGAATTGTGTTTAAGGGCGCATTCAGAAAGCATAGTCCGCGAGTCTCGGTCCGTTTGGGGACTCAGTTCAGTTGGGGGCGGGGGTGGTCTTCCGGACCGAGATTGTGTTCATGTTGCACTCTTGCCTAACGGGCCAAGAATGAGAATCTCAGGTGGCGCTGCTCTCGGATTCACCGTAGGTGAGGACAAGACGCACGTACAAGAAGGTTCTCACTACCTCTGTTCCCTCCTCAAAGTGATATTATTTTTGCACAAGGAGCTAGATATGATGTCATCAGATCTAATGTGGATTAAAGCTTTTACGTCCTCGTAAATCCACGTCTGACCACGAGCCATCTTTATAAGTGCTGCAGTCCCTCACGTGTGTTTGTTGTCACGGCTTTACCCACGTTGTCCAACGTTTGACCCACAATGCCGATGCAATCTGTAGTCCACCTTCTGTCTTTGGTTCACTTTGGTTCACTTGGACCGAGACCTGCGTTTGTAGGCAGAGTCCGGTTGTTTGTTCCGGATCAGAGTCCGTTTGCGCATTCACACCTCCCCTAACGAAGCGGACTTTCCGAGCAAACGGACTCTGATTCCAATCAAAAAAGCTTCGTGAATGCGCCCTAATTGTCTACTTTAACAAAGCTTTACTGGGGATTGGTTTATACCTCTGCTTCTCCAGAAGCTTCTGTGACCAACTGTTCTGCGGAACAGACTTTTTTCTGCACATTTATAAAGACATCTCTGAAAATTAAGGATAGTCAAGGCTTTTTAACTGATATCTGATATACCGATATTGTGTAACTCCTAATTTTCATTATCTGATATCAACTGATACTGATCTATCTTTCATATTCTGAGAGATGCAACTATATTTTGCTCTGAGAGCAAAGATCCCAAAATAGCCGTAAGATCTCACCAGATTTCATTACTAAAAATATCGGTACGAAAAAAACAACACAAATATTCATTTATCGCGTTTTAATGCCGATATTGGCCGATAATATCGGTCATCCCAACAAAATAAATGCTGACCATCTTTGCGCTGTTTGTGTCAGACTGTAAAAATGAATAACTGTCTTTGAGGAAGAACTTATCTGATGAAGTTTCCAGGCATTCAAGGCCCTCCAGGACTTTTCCTGGAGTCAAACCTCTCAGGTATAAGTGCCTTGTTAGGACTTCATTCCACTGCGAGTGCTGCTGCAGGAGCGCTCCTGCAGACATGGACGAGCTGCTCTCCGCCCACTCAGAGCAGCCACCTGCACGCCGTCTGCTGGTGCAGGACTCCAGAGAGAGCGGGAAGCTGTGGGCGGCGATGGCCGGCGGATGAATGGAGGGACAAAGAGGATGGCTGCTTTTACTGCTTCAGAGTAAGTGTGGATGACAGATGGGTAATTAGAGCAAGTGTCTGTCTAATCCATCTGCACAGAGTCAGAGGTGAAGCTGCAGCCTCTCCACAACAGCAAAAAGATTCCTGGTGGCTCCTCACATGTCCAGGTTAAGGATGCTTGGTGTGTGATTCCCAGGTGGGGGGCAGAATGAGACACCGCTCGGGGCAGAACATGTACCTCCGCCTACCCCCCGCTGATGAGGAGGAACCCGAGGTGATTCCCTTCTTCAGCCCACAACACAAAAACAAGACGGGAACTTCTCGGAGGGAGGCCGGCGCTGCCATGGTAACAGCGCAGAGTGACCTTCAGAGCTGCTGATGCTCCCCAGAGCTGCTGCTATTCTGCTTCCACGGACTTTGTGAGTCATCACGCGCTCCCTCTCTGGAGGTTTGAGCTTATTAAAATGCATGAACAAACGAGGAAAAACGATGGAAATAGTAACAACTCAACTAACAAGCGCTTTCAGCTGCTGCACTGATGCTGGTTAAATGGCATTATGATTACAGAACGTTTGGGATTAAAGAAATATATGATCCACCATTAATCCAGCGTATTTATACCCTCACATTCATTCTTTTTTATTGGCAGCGACTCAAAAGGAAGTCTGATACACGAAAAGAAGAGGATGGACAGAAACCTTACTGTAAAATAATTACTTTTTTTCACTCTTATTACAAAAGATTGTAATACAGCAGTTTTCACATGTGTAAAATTTGCAATAAGACACTGCATTATACATGTATATGAAATGAATGAAATGAAATGAAAAATACTTTATTCATCCCAGAAGGGAAATTCAGTATTGTAAAAGCTCACTTTATATATATATATATATATATACATACATATATATATATATATATATATATATATATATATATATATATATATATAAACAAAAAAGTCAGTCAGTCTTGTTCTTTAGTGTGATGCTGCTGGCAGGAATGAATTTCTGTATCTCTCCGACCTACAACGAACCTGACGCAGCCTCCCACTGAACACACTGTTGATTCTTCACCGTGTTGTGGAGAGGATGGGAAGTGTCCTCCATCATCTTCATCAGCTTGTGCAACATTCTTTTCTGAACGATCAGCTCCAGCTGCTCCAGAGTTCTCCCCAGCACAGAACCAGCTTTCTTGATCAGCTTGTTTAGTTTCTTCAAGTCTCTGGTTCTGATGCTGCTTCCCCAGCAGATGCTGCAAAGCTAATTGCACTTTCCACAACAGACTTGTAGAAGATCTGCAACATGTTGGTGCAGACGTTGAATGATCTCAGCTTCCTTAAGAAGTAGAGTCTGCTCTGACCTTTCTTGTAGATTTAGTCAGTGTTGCATTTCCAATCGAGTCTGTTGTCCAGCTGAACTCCAGGTATTTGTAGTTCTCCATCACCTCCACCTCCTCTTCCAGGATGTAGACAGGACTATGCTGCTTATTCTTGCTCCTCCTGAAGTCAACAATCATCTCTTTAGTCTTGCTGGTATTTAAGATGAGCTGATTGTTACCATTTCACAAACTGACTGACAAGTTCCCTGTACTCGGCTTCTTGTCCATCACTAATACACCCCACAACTGCAGAGTCATCAGAGTATTTCTGCAGATGACAGGATCAGAGTTGTACTGGAAGTCTGAGGTGTACAGTGTGAAGAGGAATGGTGAGAGTACAGTTCCTTGTGGTGCTCCAGTGCTGCTGACCACCATCTCAGACACACAACCTTTCAGTCTCACAAACTGTGGTCTGTTTGTTAGGTAGTCGTAAATCCAGGTGGTTGTGGAGGATCCACCTGGAAGTTATGGAGCTTCTGACATAGCAAAGCAGGCTGAATAGTATTAAATGCACTTGAAAAATCAAAGAACATGACCCTCAAAGTGCTGCCTGACTCGTCCAGATGAGAGTGGGCTCTCTGAAGCAGGAAGATGATGGCGTCTTCAACCCCAAGCCCATTACCATATGTGAACTGTAATGGGTCCTGAAAGGTATTCACTTGCTTGTTGAGGTGAGCCAGTAAGAGTCTCTCCAGGACTTTCATGATGTGAGATGTCAGAGCAACTGGTCTGCAGTCATCTAGTTCAGCTGGTTGTGGTTTTTTAGGGACAGGAACAAGACAGGATGTTTTCCACAGCACAGGAACTCTGTTCTGTCTCAGGCTGGTGTTAAAAAGGTGCTGGAGAACCGGACATAGTTGTTCTGAGCAGGTCTGGAGAACTCTGGGACTGACACCATCTGGACCTGCAGCCTTGTTCCGGTTCAGTTTTTCTAGTTGTTTCTTGACCTGGTCACAGGAGACAGTCAGTCTGGAGGTGGAGACAAAAGAGGTCTCAGGATGTCCTGATGTGGAGACAGAGGAGGTCTCAGGATGTCCTGATGTGGAGGGAGATGAGGCTGTGTTCAGGTCCATGACTGAGGTGCAGGGTGACAGAGTGGAGGTGGGACAGGAAAGCTGTGGGCTCATGGAGGGTGTGTGGTGTGTTGGGTTGTCGGCAGGGGGGTAACTGAACCTATTGAAGAACATGTTCAGTTCGTTAGCTCTGTCCAGACCTCCATCAGTCTGGTCCCCCTTTAACTTGAAGCCAGTGATCTTCTTCATTCCCGACCACACATCCCTCACGTTGTTCTGCTGGAGCTGGCTCTCCAACTTCTTCCTGTCGTCCTCCTTAACTTCTTAGTCTGTGTTTTCAGTTGTTTTTGTGTGGTCTTCAGTAACTCCCTGTCTCCATCCCTGAAAGCTTTCTTTTTGATGTTCAGCAGCTTTTTCAGGTCACTGGTGATCCAGGGTTTGTTATTGGGGAAGCACCTCACTGTTCTTGTTGGAACGATGTTGTCCACACAGAAGTTTATGTAATCTGTCACACACTCAGTCATGGTGTTGATGTCATCTCCATGAGGTTCACAGAGGACATTCCAGTCTGTGGCCTCAAAGCACCCTCTCAGAGCATCTTCAGCCTCAGTAGACCAGGTTTTAATCGTCCTCCTAATGACTGGTTGCTGCTGAACGATGGGCTTGTAGGTGGAGGTGAGAAGAACCAGATTATGATCTGATCTTCCTAAAGGAGGCAGGGCAGAGGAGCTGTATGCATTCATAGTGTTTGCATAAAATAAGTCCAACATCTTATTTTCTCTGGTGGAGCAGCTGACAAACTGCTGGAAAGTTGGTGACGTAGCAGAGAGGGACACGTTGTTGAAGTCTCCAGAGATCGCCATGAATGAGTTTGGATGCTGTGTTTGTAATTTAGCCACGACGGAGCTGATGACATCACAGGCTGTCTCTGGTGCGGTACCTGGTATTATATAAACCGCAACCAGAATAACACAGGCAAACTCTCTGGGTAAATAATATGGACGGAAACTCACAGCTAACAGTTCAATGTCTCTTGTGCAGATCTTCTCCTTGACAGTGACGTGTCCTGGATGGCACCAACGCTGATTGACCAGCACTGCAATTCCGCCTCCCTTCCGCTTCCCGCTGAGCTGTTTATTTCGGTCTGCACGGACCGTCTTGAAGCCGTGCACAGACGCATTACAGTCCGGGATGTGTTCGTGCAGCCATGTCTCCGTGAAACACATGATACTGCATTCTCTGTACTCTTTCTGAGACCTTGTTAGCACTTCAAGCTCGTCCATCTTGTTAGCTAGCGATCCCACATTACCCATCACAACAGTTGGAAGAAACGGTTTAAATCTCCACCGTCTTTCTCTCTGCCTTACCCCTGCCCTGCATCCACTTCTCTTTCTCTATAACTCCACTGGGATATGACATGTTATTTCGCTGAAAATCTTGATTTGGGAGAGTTTTAACAGTTGATCCCGGTGGTAAACAATTTTTCCGTTGCTATGGATACACATCATAACAAGTGGTAAAAAAAAAGCCAAATATATGAGGAAAAATCTCCTGATTTGCACAGCCTTCAAACCAGCATAAAAATCCTCCCAGAAAAACCTAATCTGACAAGTAGTGTCAATAAAAAAGACAGCTATATTTGAAAAAAACACAAAAGCTTAGAGAGAGCTGTTACAAATTGCAGCCACCTAGCAGCGCATTCCAGATTTTATATATATATATATATATATATATATATATATATATTCACACACACTATATTGCCAAAAGTATTTGCTCACCATCCAAATTATGGGAATCAGGTGTTCCATCACTTTCATGTCCACGGGTGTATAAATGAAGCAGCTCGGGCTCTAGGAACACCATCCTTGAGGGGCTGGACCTTGTTCCACTCTGGAGTTGCTCCCAGTGAGAGGTGCCGGCATACTCATTGCCCCCCAGCTCGGCGCCTGTACATTGGGGTTCACCCCGGTGGACTAAAGGGTAGCCTCCCTCCGCCTCCGGGTGGGGGGACAGGTCCTGACTGTTGTTTGTGCCTATGCACCGAACAGCAGTTCAGAGTAGACTGGTGATTTCTGGAGTCCTTGGACGGCGTGTTGGAAAGCGCTTCTTCTGGGGACTCCATCGTTCTGCTGGGGGACTTGGGGCGTGATTGGGAGGAACAGCCCCCCTGATCTGAACACGAGTGGTGTTCTGTTGTTGGACTTCTGTGCTCGTCATGGATTGTCCATAACAAACACCATGTTCAGGCATAAGAGTGTCCACATGTCCACCTGCATCAGGACACCTTAGGCCGCAGCCAGATGATCTACTTCGTAGTCGTGTCATTGGACTTGTCGGTGCCTGTCGTGGCGGTAATTCCCGAACTCGCTGGTGGACACCAGCGGTGAGGGAATGCCGTCAAGCTGAAGAAGGAGTCCTGCTGGGCCTTCCTGAGGCAGCTGACAGGTATCGGCGGGCCAAGCGGAGCGCAGCTCTGGCGGTCGCTGAGGCAAAAACTCGGACATGGGAGGAGTTCGGTGAGGCCATGGAGAACGACTTCCGGACGGCTTCGAGGCGTTTCTGGTCCACCATCCGGCGGCTCAGGAGGGGGAAGCAGTGCACCATCAACACTGTGTACAGTGGGGATGGGGGGCTGCTGACCTCGACTCGGGACGTCGTGGGCCGGTGGAGGGAATACTTTGAAGACCTCCTCAATCCCACCAACACGTCTTCCGAGGAGGAAGCAGAGCTTGGGGACTAAGGGGGGGGCTCTTCTGTCACTGGGGCTAAGGTCGCAGAGGTAGTCAAAAAGCTCCTCGGTGGCCGGGCCGCTGAGGTGGATGAGATTCGCCCGGAGTTTCTTAAGGCTCTGGATGCTGTGGGGCTGTCTTGGCTGACACGCCTCTGCAGCATCACGTGGACATCGGGGGCAGTGCCTCTGGACTGGCAGACTGGGGTGGTGGTCCCCCTCTTCAAAAAGGGGGATGGGAGGGTGTGTTCCAACTTCAGGGGGGTCACACTTCTCAGCCCCCCTGGTAAAGTCTATTCAGGGGTCCTGGAGAGGAGGGTCCGTCAGATAGTGGAACCTCGGATTGAGGGGGAGCAGTGTGGTTCTGGTCCTGGTCGTGGAACAGTGGACCAGCTCTACACCCTCTTCAGGATCCTGGAGGGGGCATGGGAGTTCTCCAACCAGTCTACATGTGCTTTGTGGACTTGGAGAAGGCGTTCGATCGTGTCCTCTGGGAACTCCTGTGGGGGGTGCTCTGGGTGTACGGAGTACCGGACCCCCTTGTTCGAGCTGTCCGGTCCCTGTACGACCGGTGCCAGAGCTTGGTCCGCATTTCCGGCTGTAGGTTGAATCCATTCCCAGTGAGAGTTGGACTCCACCAAGGCTGCCCTTTGTCGCCGATCCTGTTCAGAACCTTTATGGACAGGATTTCTAGGCGCAGCCGAGGTGTTGAGGGGATCCGGTTTGGTGGCCTCAGGATCGGGTCTCTGCTGTTTGCAGATGATGTGGTTCTGTTGGCGTCATCGGGCCGTGATCTCCAACTCTTGGTGGAGTGATTTGCAGCCGAGTGTGAAGCGGCCATCTACGTTCCTACCCTCACCTATGGCCATGACCTGTGGGTCATGACCGGAAGAACGAGATCGCGGGTACAAGCGTCCGAAATGAGTTTCCTCCACAGGGGGGCCGGGCTCTCCCTTAGAGATAGGGTGAGGAGCTCGGTCATCCGGGAGGGGCTCAAAGTAGAGCCGCTGCTCCTCCGTATAGAGAGGAGCCAGATGAGGAGGCTCGGGCATCTGGTCAGGATGCCTCCTGGACGCCTCCCTGGTGAGGAGTTCCAGGCACGTCCCACCAGGACCAGACCCCGGGGGAGACCCAGGACACGCTGGAGGGACTACGTCTCCCGCCTGGCCTGGGAACGCTTCAGGATCCCCCCGGATGAGCTGGCAGCTGTGGCCGGTGTGAGGGAAGTCTGGGCTTCCCTGCTTAGGCAGCTGCCCCCGCGACCCGATCCCGGATAAGTGGCAGAAAACAGTACGGTAAAGAAGAGTTTGGGAACGACAGCAACTCAGCCATGAAGTGGTCGGTCACGGAAACTGACTGAGCGGGTCAGCGGATGCTGAAGTGTATGGTGCGAAGAGGTGGCCATCTTTCTGCAGAGTCAATCACTGCAGACCTCCAAACTTCATGTGGCCTTCAGATCAGATCAAGAACAGTGACAGAGAGCTTCATGGAATGGGTTTCCATGGCGACCAGCTGCATCCATCCATACA
The DNA here is from genome assembly GCA_023101725.1 of Atherinomorus stipes. Classification (NCBI taxonomy): domain Eukaryota; kingdom Metazoa; phylum Chordata; class Actinopteri; order Atheriniformes; family Atherinidae; genus Atherinomorus; species Atherinomorus stipes. Next base: position 72,576 of record JALJCO010008135.1, on the reverse strand, counting down.
TCACCAAGTGCAATGCAGAGCGTGGATGCAGTGGTGGAAAGCAGCCGCCACTGGACTCTAGAGCAGTGGAGGCGTTCTCTGGAGGACCAATCACGCTTCTCCATCTGGAAATCTGATGGAGGAGTCTGGGTTTGGCAGTTGCCAGGACAACGGTACTTGTCTGACTGCATTGTGTCAAGTGTAAAGTTTGGTGGAGGGGGGATTATGGTGTGGGGGTGTTTTCAGGAGCTGGGCTTGGCCCCTTAGTTCCAGTGAAAGGAACTCTGAATGCTTCAGCATAACAAGACATTCTGGACAATTCCATGTCCCAACTTTGTGGGACCAGTTTGGAGCTGGCCCCTTCCTCTTCCAACATGACTGTGCACCAGTGCACAAAGCAGGTCCATGAAGACCTGGATGCAGAGTCTGGTACGGAGGAACTGGACTGGCCTGCACAGAGTCCTGACCTCAACCCCATAGAACACCTTTGGGATGAATCAGAGCGGTTCGATATTTTTTTAATACAAAAAAAAGTTTTCATGCCTTTTTTAGCCCAATGTGCTTTTGTCCACAACAGCTTCCCATCAGGGTCACACTTTACATGAGGACCAAAGTAGTTCCAAACACCAGATCTGAATGTACTACAACGCAGCTCCACTGAATTCCTCCAACACAGAGCTCATCATCAGAAGACAAGTTGATAAAATAAATTTGTTTGATATTTGATACGACTACATGTTTTGTTGCACCCCTAATATTTTTTTTCCCCTTTGTAATGCATGACTCAGCAATTCAAACAAGGATTTAAAGGGTTAAATCCTAAAAAACAAATGAAATATTTCATATTTTTGAGTAGGACAGAAGTTGTTGAGATAATTTATGAGAAAAAAGCAGAAAACAAATCAGTGTATGATGATTTTTTTTAACAGTTTTTGTGCATGTACTTGGGTATGAGGATCTCCAGAGGGTGTAAAATCATCTACCCAGTATAAAAGACGTGAGGGGAAAAGTCACTGGATTTCAATGAAATTTAAAAAATGAAAATATAATTTTGAAAAAGTGACAAAAATGGAAAAAAAGTGTCCCGGGGAAGGTGTAAGGGTTAATGTTGGGTGGCTCTCCCTGCACTCTGCCCACCTCTGGGTTCTGTAGCGTAACATCATGGCGATAGGCCCCAGTGCAAATGGTTTTTTTGTGCCCCGCCTCTGACGTAAACACAAATACACATGCTCACGTGCATGCACATGTGCAATGTGCTTGTGGGCGTGCACACACCTAGATTCTTGTACTTGCACACGCACAGCTGCTTCAGAGAACTGCTGTTGTCACCGTGATGGATTCCTTCTCTACCAAAGACGCGGCGGTGCTGGTCCTGCAGGAGGTCGGGTTCCCGCATTAAACTGAATCAAATTAAACTCCACGGGTGAGTGTGGGGTCGCGGTGGGTGACAGAAATTTTATTTGGTGTGACTTTTTGCATTGCACATCAGCAGCGTCCAGCACGTCTCTGCTGCTGCTGCTGTGATGCAGGAGAAAGCACAGATGAAACCAGGATGGGGGAGAACATCCTACCTTCTTGGTGAGTCGGGCGCGCTGAGCATTCAGCCAGACAGACGTCTCTATGACCAAGTAGCCAGAGACATGATGAAGGACCCTCAACAGGCACATCATCATCATCGTTGTAGCTTCTTCCACTGATTTGCTGCATCAGTCTGTCAGGGTGGGAACAGTCTGGCTGCTGCAGACATGAACACCGCCTCTACTCCCGTGCGTAACGCCGGTCTCGCTGCATCAGCTGTTGAACGCACTCCGTTGTGGAGCTGCTCCTCAATGAACGGTGAGATGTCAGGAGAAGATGCTGCAGCATTCCAGCAGGTTGTAGAACAATCATGTGATGCTCTGCACATCCCCTCCACCTCCCCTCCACCATCCGGAGGAGATGCTCCTGTCGTCTTTATTGTAAACAAAGTGAGGAGCGCCCCTCCTGTCCACAAACAAGTTTTCCTGACACACAGCTTGTAAAGAATCAGATGGTAACGGGTGCTGCAGAGCAGCTTTCTGTGGCAGGATTTATTTATTTCGGTCAGATCTGCTTTCATTTTGGGACATTATGAACTTTACCTGGAGACTGTGTCTCAGCCGCATCACCGCCTTTTAGATGCACTTTATAACTTTTATTCTCCGTTTTGCATGGATATAACTTTGTTCTTCGTTATGAGCCTGTTCTTTGTTTTGCATAAATATTTTATTTTCAGTGAAGGTTATTCTATCGGAATTCTACTTTCTATGTTTGACATTTGGACCGTGCGCGCGCACAGACTGTTACACCCTTTTAATTCTCTTTCCCAACATTAAATTGTTCAGCAAAAATCAAATAAAAAACCAACATACCTTGTAATTTTGTTTTTGTTAAATATTTTAATAAATAAGCTAAGTACTTAAACGACACTTTTACAGCCTAATCAGTGATATAGAAAAATGAAAGTTTATGGAGAGGTCCTGTTATTTGCTTATGCCAAATAAAAAATTAAATTTATTTAATGAGGTGCTATAGCTCTTTCTCTGGAGCAGGAAAAAACCCAAATATGTGGGGAAAGAACAAAACATGTTCACAGTGTTGTCCTGCGGGTTTAATCTTCTTTGTGTTACTGATATTTTTGTTGTTGTGAGTGTTTTTACTGCTTATTTAAGGTGCATGTAGCTACTGTGGAGGCTTGAAGAGAAAAGGTTTTTCTGAAGCCTCTGAGTAAAAGCTCCCCCACATCTGCTGGAGGATCCTGGATGTGATCACGTAGATCTGGGAGAAACAGACACAGAAGACAATAATACCAGCAAGCCTCCTGACATGCTCCAGGTTTTCCAGCAGGAGAGGCTGCCATGAGGACCAGCGAGCACCGATGGCTGCCATGGCAGCCGCCTCCTCCTGTCACCTGATGGGCTGAAGGCTGAGGACGCTGCCACCCGCTGGTGGAGCCCAGCAAGTGAGGCATCTTCATCCTCCTCCTCTTCAGGATGCAGCTTCTGGAGCTTAAATGCTTCGCTTGCTGCGTCTCCAGCTGATTGGCTGGAGCGACTCATTTACTGTAGATCCACCTGGAAGTCAGTACACAGGGGGGACGGGGGGGGGGGGTGACTGCACAGCCTGGCACTTTTTCTTTGTCAAAAAATCAATCCAAATACACATATCGTATCCCGTTGCCATGGCAACCCCATCTTGGCCAGGAAGACATCTCTTGAGCAGATGACTTAATTCCCAGCGGAGGAAGACGCCAGCGGAGCCTCTGCTGCCAGGCAGAGGGGAAATTCCTCCACATGTACCTTCCTACCATCGTCCTCCTCCACATCGGCCAGTACGGGTTCTCCAGGCAGAGAGGGTCTCCTCCAAATATCACTGTGAGGCAGGAGGAGGAGGAGGAGGAGGGACGAGGAGTCTGAGACAGGCCCATGACCTAACTGCCCGCCGGACATGAGAGCTTCCTGCTGAGTCATGGGACCGTTTGCTCAGCAGATCGTCGCTGTGTCGCCTGATTTCTGCTGAGTCATGGAGGCCGTTTGCTCAGCAGATTGTCGCCGTGTCGCCTGATTTCTGCTGAGTCATGGAGGCCGTTTGCTCAGCAGATTGTCGCCGTGTCGCCTGATTTCTGCTGAGTCATGGAGGCCGTTTGCTCAGCAGATCGTCGCCGTGTCGCCTGATTTCTGCTGAGTCATGGAGGCCGTTTGCTCAGCAGATCGTCGCCGTGTCGCCTGATTTCTGCTGAGTCATGGAGGCCGTTTGTTCAGCAGATCGTCGCCATGTCGCCTGATTTCTGCTGAGTCATGGAGGCCGTTTGCTCAGCAGATCGTCGCCGTGTCGCCTGATTTCTGCTGAGTCATGGAGGCCGTTTGCTCAGCAGATCATCACCGTGTCGCCGATTTCTGCTGAGTCATGGAGGCCGTTTTTGCAGCAGATCATCGCCTGATTTCTGCTGAGTCATGGAGGCCGTTTGCTCAGCAGATCGTCGCCGTGTCGTCTGATTTCTGCTGAGTCATGGAGGCCGTTTGCTCAGCAGATCGTCGCCGTGTCGTCTGATTTCTGCTGAGTCATGGAGGCCGTTTGCTCAGCAGATCGTCGCCGTGTCGCCTGATTTCTGCTGAGTCATGGAGGCCGTTTGCTCAGCAGATCGTCGCTGTGTCGTCTGATTTCTGCTGAGTCATGGAGGCCGTTTGCTAAGCAGATCGTCGCCCCGTGACTTTCAGCTCAGCAGAAAGCTCTCGTGTGCAGCAGGCATTAGATTACAGCAAACATTTTCCATTACTGATGCGAACCAGCGTCTCCTCAATGTCTTTACGTGTGAGGACCAACATGCGGGAGCAACAAGGAAAATCTTATTTTAGTTCATTTTCATTTATTCAAAGTTCAAAGAAGAATCAAGTTTGTGTATGATCCAGCGTCAGTTCCAGCACAGAGAGCCTTCATGTCCCTGATGAGAGGCCCGATACAGGAGGCAGCCCAGGGACCGAATTCATCACACTTCTTACAATTAGTACCAACATCACTCTGAAAAGTGGATTCTAGCTTCTGTATCACATGATGGTGGTAGCCTATCAGATTCTAGCTTCTGTGTCACATGATGGTGGTAGCCTATCAGATTCTAGCTTCTGTATCACATGATGGCGGTAGCCTATCAGATTCTAGCTTCTGTATCACATGATGGCGGTAGCCTATCAGATTCTAGCCTCTGTATCACATGATGGAGGTAGCCTATCAGATTCTAGCTTCTGTATCACATGATGGAGGTAGCCTATCAGATTCTAGCTTCTGTATCACATGATGGTGGTAGCCTATCAGATTCTAGCTTCTGAATCACATGATGGTGGTAGCCTATCAGATTCTAGCTTCCGTGTCACATGATGGTGGTAGCCTATCAGATTCTAGCTTCTGTATCACATGATGGAGGTAGCCTATCAGATTCTAGCTTCTGTATCACATGATGGAGGTAGCCTATCAGATTCTAGCTTCTGTATCACATGATGGTGGTAGCCTATCAGGTTCTAGCTTCTGTATCACATGAAGGTGGTAGCCTATCAGATTCTAGCTTCTGTATCACATGATGGTGGTAGCCTATCAGGTGTCATGATGATGCTAGTGATGATGATGATGATAGGCTCGTTCGACTTTGGCTATCTACAGCGCAACTCGGCTGGAAGTGAGGGATTGTGGTCCTGGAATGTTGCATGCTGGTTAGAAACTTTGTCCGACTTCAGACTGCGCCTGAACTGCACCGGAAAACGTGACCAGACCACATGATCATCAAACATCGCGGGAGCCGTCCGTCTGCAGTCGGAGCGTGCAGTTACTCCTCAGCAACTGCAGCACCTGGACCTGCCTCCGCCGCCGCCGGAACCTGGTTCTGATTGGTTTCAACTCTCACTGACGCAAGCTCCGATTTTTGGACGGGACTGTCCCCCAGTAATAAATCCATTTAGGTGTTTTAAACAGGCTACAAAATCAGCCTTGGTGTTTCATACTGTAGTTAGGCTGATGTTCACAAACCTGGACAGACTGATATCTGGACAGGCTGATATCTGACTGCTGCAACAGAGGAACACAAACGTGTTGCAGCCACAAGTTATTCTACTCAGATAAATATAAAGCTTAACTAAGTTATACCAAAACTTTCACAAATCCTCTTCAGAATTTGGATTGGATGGACTTATTGGTGTGTATCCACCTTTCCACATGCTCCCCCTTATGTTATCCATGAGTAGGCTACCCAAATCCTTAATAAAAATAAAATAAAAAATATATAATATATAATATTTATTTCCAGCCCCATATAGAAAAATAAGTTTCTATTTCTTTATTTGTTTTAAATTTATTCTTCAAGGCAAAGCATTTATGGTTTTCATATTTGAGCCTGGACATTTACCAGATTACTGTCCTCTATGTTGCACCTTAACAGGTAAACAACATTCTACTACAGTCCAGTACAAGTTCATGCAATCAGCGTCAACAACACGCTGTTTCAATACTCTGAAATCAGACTTGATCACATCTGCACAGCGTTCAGTAACTTTGAGCTAAATAAAGGCAAATGCCGCGAGATCATCCGTTATTGCAGTCTTCACGTTGGCGAACTTGTCCAGCTGAGATGCGCTGCGTTTATGGTCCGCCCCCGAGACTCACGCAGCTCTCGTCTGACCATGAAGTCAGACGGTAGACAGACGCAGTCAATCCGAACGAGCCTGATGTTTTGTTGTCTTTCAGTGGTTTAATGCAGGTTATTGTACATTTCGTTTTGGTAAATTTGTAATATAACTATCACATTTTCTATTTTCATTTTCCACTTAATGAATTTGATTATTTTAGTCAGTATATATGATGTTATTTGATAACTGAAAAACATTTTTTAATCTATTTTTGTTTAATTTTATCATCATTATAATGTATTATTGTTTTAAAAGTGTTTCTTTCCAGTACTTCTATTCTCAGGTTGTACTTATATCTAATATTGCCCTTGAATTCAAGATATTATAGCAAAATGTACAATCATGTGATTTTCTTTTAAAGGACAAAAAGTTTCGGTATCAATCTCAGTATCGCTGAAAAAGTGCAATAAACTACTGGTATCATATTAGAGGTGGGCGGATCAATACCAATATCGATGTTATCGATACCAACCCTCGTATTGATATTGAATGATACTACATATTTATTCAGTATAAATCAAAGTTGATGTCTCTAAATGCTAAAAGAATGAGTTTTACTATCAAATCAATAATTTCATCTTGTTTTAAATGGCTGTTATTAGTTTGAATGAACAACTGCATGTTACACTTTTCAGCGATTGGACATACGCTGATCTGGAGTGGATCTAAATATCTCCTGAAGGAATTCAAGTTACACCAAAACTGTCTGGATGAGGAAATGAACGATAGGTAAGCGATAAGTAAAACTACAATACAGTGATTTTACATCATTTTTATTTTTGTGACATTTTCATCTGACAGGTGATGAAGGTCCAGGCAACAGTTTCTGTCTTCAAACAGCATCTGTACAGTGAGACAATGAAATTAGTCAGAGGCAATTAAAATAAATGGATTTGCAACTAACTCCAGACATATAATCACCTCTTCTGAGAAGCTGCTTTGCCAGTTCAGCCGTGGTGGAATGGGTGGAAGTGGGCCAGGTCTTCTGGGGTCAAGGTGCTGCGTTCTTCTAAACGACTCCTCTCACCTGAAGCCTTCTTCACAGTTTTGGTCTGCAGTTCCCAGATAGATCCAGAAGTTTTGGGAGTTTAGTGCACACATCACTGCCTGGCATGTGCTTTGTAGAGCCTCTTGTATCTGGGCAAAAAACAACTGTTATTTCAAAAATACATTTGAGGTTCAGTTAGTTATAAACAACATTATGGCTGCAATGTTTCTGTTCTTTAGTATACAAAATAAAAAATTATACAATGAACTATAAATGCCATAGTGAGAAAACACCACTCACATCTTTCTCTACATCTTTTGATCGGTGATGGTCTCTGGAGATGAAAGTTATGATCCAAAGCAGCAAGAAGTCTGACCTCAAACCAGAGGTGAAGAACTGCAGCGCTGCTGGCATGTATGAGAATGTGGCTCTGCTCACCTCCAGGTCAGGTGATCTGTCAGGGATGCACACATTTCGATATGTTTGTCATTTATAATAAAACATGATCATAAATCATATTACACACGATCATATATAATATCTTACATAGACCATATATAATATGATCTAGGTAAGATTATATATGATCATGTATAATATGAGCATATCATATATACTGTATGATCAGTGATGGAGCAGGTTTGCTGGCAACAAGCTTCATGAGGTTAGATGCTGGGAACTTATGAAATGACAAAATCTTTTGTCCTTCACATCAAGACAGTTTTATGAAGAACTGGTGCAGCTTCCAGTCAGCACTTTCCTCCGTTCAGCCTCCCAGTAAACCCAGTGTAATATTTAGAGTAATCAGATCTGAGCACTTGAAGTTGCCATCAAAATCAAATTTCACATTTTCATTTTAAAAACACCGGAACAAAAAGGCGAAAAAGGCCTGAATAGCCGAGGATCTGGTAGCTGGTCGCAGCTGACTGCTAGAGGTGCTGACGGATCCAGGTTGAAACCTCACGATCTACTAGCATGCTAGCGTTAGCTGGACTGCCTGCTACTCACATTACAACAGTAAAGAGTGACCGGCTGCGGTTCAAACTCCGACAGTTACCCACGCCAGGACTGTAACACTACGCTGTATTGAATAAACATTGCAACATGTGCCTAACATTACTGCAACACGAACAAAAACAAACATCTGACATCATGTTACCTACCTGTTCAGGAGAAGAGCAGCTCTGAATCAAACTGAAGTCCTGTTCTGTCGCAGTGCTCTCCGCCTTGGAAATATAATCCTTGTTTTGTCTCTTTCCTTGTCCGACGACTTTTGGGGGGCAAAGACGGTTGTTTCTGTGGAGGTAATATTGTTTCTGTGGAGGTAATATTGTTTCTGTGGAGGTAATATCGGCTCCTGGTCGTCTCCAGCTGAACGCTTCTAACGGCTGGGTTCAGTCTCCGCCAATTTGCTTGTTCACTCCGCGTCACGGCGCCGCCCTGGTGGTGGCTGTTTATAAGGAAGGAGGTGCGTGTGCGCGTCCACGTACATGGACGTACATGCATGCGCGGCCGGACCGGGGATGTAAACACTGAGCTGGAGATCAACACAGGGAGGCGCTGTGTGACGTCATGCTATATTTCAGATGAAAATACATGTCTAGTTCTGTACATAAAGATTTTTTAATTTCTTAAATGTGAAAATAATGACTTTTCACTCATTGCTCCTTTAAGTCCCGGCAGCCAAAAAAGAACTACATTACCAGGGATGGACCTGAACAGGTAATCAGCCTCTCGGCATCGGCAGAACAAGTGTGTTGTTGTCGGAACCAAAGTTACATGCGTTGTTCTTTGGGGCTGCTCGATAGTAGGACACCTCTACTCTGATTTGCTGCCGCCTGTTGCCGCTGAACCGCGTCATAGCTAATTAGCATAAAGTTAACCGGAGTTCAACTTCTTATCTGGTGCCGCTTTGGACGCTTTAGCCGCTTTTGTCGCCGAGGACGCGCGGCAGAGCACGGCAGACGCTCTTGTCGCCCAGGATGCCTGCTCTCATTGAAAATGTATGAACTTCCGGCGTCCTTGCCGCTTTTGTCGCCTTTGGTCTGAACGTACAGTAAGTCTTACCCTGGCTTCCAGCACATTCTTCTGCGTACGATGCGTTGAGGAAAGGCATTTGTCGGAATTAGCCAAAGTGATGGGGAATTGCTATGTCTTTCAAATGATCAGCAAAAGTAGCCTTGGTTAATGGTTTTGATTTGTGAAAGTGTGAAATGCACACTAGAGCTAAATCTGCTACATGAAAGGCATTTCCTGAGAAGACAGAATTAAACTGTTGGTTTAAAAGTGGCATTGTAATTTGATATGTTGCACCAAACTTGAAGTGTCCCACATGAGCATTGTGTTGACTCCCAGGAAGAGCTTGCTAAGTTTTCCATTTTTGTCATGATTGTGGAGAGCAGCAAAAGGGTCAGGTTGGGTTGGGTTGCAGAGCGTTACTGTGGTTGACTGCTCTCAGCAGTTTCCCTGACCGGGAATCGAACCCGGGCCGCGGCGGTGAGAGCGCTGAATCCTAGCCACTAGACCACCAGGGAGGTAGCCTAACAATCACCCACTGGGGGATTCGATCTTGTGAGTAAAGCTCCATTTCCTCAGCAACAATAGGCAATGTGCCCTGCACTGACTACATACCAAAGATGTTTGCATTTGAGTTGTCTCACCTTATGTCTGTGCATCCTAAAAGCCAATCCAAACAAAGAGGGAACGCACATTTGGGATGCCTTGGCTTTTTCACCATGGCGTGTCAAAGAAGTGCCCAAGTGTGGATCTGGGCCAGGCAAAGTTTCCCTGACCGGGAATCGAACCCGGGCCGCGGCGGTGAAAACGCCAAATCCTAGCCACTAGACCATCAGGGAACTGAGCCCAGTGTTGTGTGGATGCTCACGCGCACCCACCCTTGTTTTTGCTCTTTCCGAACACACCTGGACTCTCATCCCAAAGGCTCCTTCAGCGGTAAGCTGCTGGTTGCGCATTTCTGCCTTTCATTTCTGGAAACACGCAACACTCGGAGGCACTGACTCACCCGACCGTCCTTCAAGTGGCTGTCCTCTTTGAGTTGTTGAGCTACCTAACCAAACATGTTGAGCTTGAAACATCCCATGTGTGATTGTTTGTGAAAGCAGCTGGGGATGGTAATGATTCCCAAACTTGCGTCTGCAGGCACACTATGCTAAAAACGTGCCATTTTGCTCTGCTACGACACAGCTGTTGCAAATTACGCGAGCCCACATGTCACTTCCCTTTGCCTTTTGAGCAGGCATTGGTGGTATAGTGGAGAGCATAGCTGCTTGCCAAGCAGTTGACCTGGGTTCGATTCCCGGCCAATGCAGGGAGCCTTCCCATGTCTGTGCAATGTTTGTCCCTTGCCAGCAAGAGTCAGTCCGTAAAGTGGCCCCTTCCCTAATAGGGGCAATTGCTTTAGTCCAGTCGCTCCCAACCTTGATTCTCCAGCCACATTCTCCTGAAGACTTTTCGTTTTACCCTGCTATCACACAGCTGATTCAAATTAAACGCATCTCTGACGCGCTCTGCACCACTTTGCTACCGACCCATTCATGCCACTCAGCTGTGTTTCAACAGGGCAACGTGAAAAGTCTTCACCATAGTGTGCCTGCAGGCCCAGGCCTAGGAATCACTGCTCTAGTCTGTTTGACTGCAGTGGTAAGACTGTCCTCACAGTTTCTTCTGTCACACAAGGGCCATCCAGCGTAGGCAACCTCTTCCACTGATCAATTCTGGACATTATTTAACATCTGACATCCTGGGGCCGCTCTTTCTTTGCCGTCCCATCACAAAATTCACCCATTTTAATCCTCCTCCGCTTACCAAAAGGGGACAGGAGGAGATATTTACAAGAAATACAGGAAAGCCTTTTCAGGCACAGAATGGAATGGCATGGCTCAGACTAGGAGCTCAGTGGAAACTGGCACTTGATTCTCGAGAGAACACCATTCCTTTTGGATGTTGTTGTCCAAAAAATGCAGCGCTAAGTCTTACCCTGGCTTCCAGCACATTCTTCTGCGTACGATGCGTTGAGGAAAGGCATTTGTCGGAATTAGCCAAAGTGATGGGGAATTGCTATGTCTTTCAAATGATCAGCAAAAGTAGCCTTGGTTAATGGTTTTGATTTGTGAAAGTGTGAAATGCACACTAGAGCTAAATCTGCTACATGAAAGGCATTTCCTGAGAAGACAGAATTAAACTGTTGGTTTAAAAGTGGCATTGTAATTTGATATGTTGCACCAAACTTGAAGTGTCCCACATGAGCATTGTGTTGACTCCCAGGAAGAGCTTGCTAAGTTTTCCATTTTTGTCATGATTGTGGAGAGCAGCAAAAGGGTCAGGTTGGGTTGGGTTGGGTTGCAGAGCGTTACTGTGGTTGACTGCTCTCAGCAGTTTCCCTGACCGGGAATCGAACCCGGGCCGCAGCGGAGCGCCGAATCCTAGCCACTAGACCACCAGGGAGGTAGCCTAACAATCACCCACTGGGGGATTCGATCTTGTGAGTAAAGCTCCGTTTCCTCAGCAACAATAGGCAATGTGCCCTGCACTGACTACATACCAAAGATGTTTGCATTTGAGTTGTCTCACCTTATGTCTGTGCATCCTAAAAGCCAATCCAAACAAAGAGGGAACGCACATTTGGGATGCCTTGGCTTTTTCACCATGGCGTGTCAAAGAAGTGCCCAAGTGTGGATCTGGGCCAGGCAAAGTTTCCCTGACCGGGAATCGAACCCGGGCCGCGGCGGTGAAAACGCCAAATCCTAGCCACTAGACCATCAGGGAACTGAGCCCAGTGTTGTGTGGATGCTCACGCGCACCCACACTTGTTTTTGCTCTTTCCGAACACACCTGGACTCTCATCCCAAAGGCTCCTTCAGCGGTAAGCTGCTGGTTGCGCATATCTGCCTTTCATTTCTGGAAACACGCAACACTCGGAGGCTCCTGAAGGTAACACTGACTCACCCGACCGTCCTTCAAGTGGCTGTCCTCTTTGAGTTGTTGAGCTACCTAACCAAACATGTTGAGCTTGAAACATCCCATGTGTGATTGTTTGTGAAAGCAGCTGGGGATGGTAGTGATTCCCAAACTTGCTTCTGCAGGCACACTATGCTAAAAACGTGCCATTTTGCTCTGCTACGACACAGCTGTTGCAAATTACGCGAGCCCACATGTCACTTCCCTTTGCCTTTTGAGCAGGCATTGGTGGTATAGTGGAGAGCATAGCTGCTTGCCAAGCAGTTGACCCGGGTTCGATTCCCGGCCAATGCAGGGAGCCTTCCCATGTCTGTGCAATGTTTGTCCCTTGCCAGCAAGAGTCAGTCCATAAAGTGGCCCCTTCCCTAATAGGGGCAATTGCTTTAGTCCAGTCGCTCCCAACCTTGATTCTCCAGGCACATTCTCCTGAAGACTTTTCGTTTTACCCTGCTATCACACAGCTGATTCAAATTAAACACATCTCTGACGTGCTCTGCACCACTTTGCTACCGACCCATTCATGCCACTCAGCTGTGTTTCAACAGGGCAACGTGAAAAGTCTTCACCATAGTGTGCCTGCAGGCCCAGGCCTAGGAATCACTGCTCTAGTCTGTTTGACTGCAGTGGTAAGACTGTCCTCACAGTTTCTTCTGTCACACAAGGGCCATCCAGCGTAGGCAACCTCTTCCACTGATCAATTCTGGACATTATTTAACATCTGACATCCTGGGGCCGCTCTTTCTTTGCCGTCCCATCACAAAATTCACCCATTTTAATCCTCCTCCGCTTACCAAAAGGGGACAGGAGGAGATATTTACAAGAAATACAGGAAAGCCTTTTCAGGCACAGAATGGAATGGCATGGCTCAGTTTAGGAGCTCAGTGGAAACTGGCACTTGATTCTCGAGAGAACACCATTCCTTTTGGATGTTGTTGTCCAAAAAATGCAGCGCTAAGTCTTACCCTGGCTTCCAGCACATTCTTCTGCGTACGATGCGTTGAGGAAAGGCATTTGTCGGAATTAGCCAAAGTGATGGGGAATTGCTATGTCTTTCAAATGATCAGCAAAAGTAGCCTTGGTTAATGGTTTTGATTTGTGAAAGTGTGAAATGCACACTAGAGCTAAATCTGCTACATGAAAGGCATTTCCTGAGAAGACAGAATTAAACTGTTGGTTTAAAAGTGGCATTGTAATTTGATATGTTGCACCAAACTTGAAGTGTCCCACATGAGCATTGTGTTGACTCCCAGGAAGAGCTTGCTAAGTTTTCCATTTTTGTCATGATTGTGGAGAGCAGCAAAAGGGTCAGGTTGGGTTGCAGAGCGTTACTGTGGTTGACTGCTCTCAGCAGTTTCCCTGACCGGGAATCGAACCCGGGCCGCGGCGGTGAGAGCGCCGAATCCTAGCCACTAGACCACCAGGGAGGTAGCCTAACAATCACCCACTGGGGGATTCGATCTTGTGAGTAAAGCTCCGTTTCCTCAGCAACAATAGGCAATGTGCCCTGCACTGACTACATACCAAAGATGTTTGCATTTGAGTTGTCTCACCTTATGTCTGTGCATCCTAAAAGCCAATCCAAACAAAGAGGGAACGCACATTTGGGATGCCTTGGCTTTTTCACCATGGCGTGTCAAAGAAGTGCCCAAGTGTGGATCTGGGCCAGGCAAAGTTTCCCTGACCGGGAATCGAACCCGGGCCGCGGCGGTGAAAACGCCAAATCCTAGCCACTAGACCATCAGGGAACTGAGCCCAGTGTTGTGTGGATGCTCACGCGCACCCACACTTGTTTTTGCTCTTTCCGAACACACCTGGACTCTCATCCCAAAGGCTCCTTCAGCGGTAAGCTGCTGGTTGCGCATATCTGCCTTTCATTTCTGGAAACACGCAACACTCGGAGGCTCCTGAAGGTAACACTGACTCACCCGACCGTCCTTCAAGTGGCTGTCCTCTTTGAGTTGTTGAGCTACCTAACCAAACATGTTGAGCTTGAAACATCCCATGTGTGATTGTTTGTGAAAGCAGCTGGGGATGGTAGTGATTCCCAAACTTGCTTCTGCAGGCACACTATGCTAAAAACGTGCCATTTTGCTCTGCTACGACACAGCTGTTGCAAATTACGCGAGCCCACATGTCACTTCCCTTTGCCTTTTGAGCAGGCATTGGTGGTATAGTGGAGAGCATAGCTGCTTGCCAAGCAGTTGACCCGGGTTCGATTCCCGGCCAATGCAGGGAGCCTTCCCATGTCTGTGCAATGTTTGTCCCTTGCCAGCAAGAGTCAGTCCATAAAGTGGCCCCTTCCCTAATAGGGGCAATTGCTTTAGTCCAGTCGCTCCCAACCTTGATTCTCCAGGCACATTCTCCTGAAGACTTTTCGTTTTACCCTGCTATCACACAGCTGATTCAAATTAAACGCATCTCTGACGCGCTCTGCACCACTTTGCTACCGACCCATTCATGCCACTCAGCTGTGTTTCCACAGGGCAACGTGAAAAGTCTTCACCATAGTGTGCCTGCAGGCCCAGGCCTAGGAATCACTGCTCTAGTCTGTTTGACTACAGTGGTAAGACTGTCCTCACAGTTTCTTCTGTCACACAAGGGCCATCCAGCGTAGGCAACCTCTTCCACTGATCAATTCTGGACATTATTTAACATCTGACATCCTGGGGCCGCTCTTTCTTTGCCGTCCCATCACAAAATTCACCCATTTTAATCCTCCTCCGCTTACCAAAAGGGGACAGGAGGAGATATTTACAAGAAATACAGGAAAGCCTTTTCAGGCACAGAATGGAATGGCATGGCTCAGACTAGGAGCTCAGTGGAAACTGGCACTTGATTCTCGAGAGAACACCATTCCTTTTGGATGTTGTTGTCCAAAAAATGCAGCGCTAAGTCTTACCCTGGCTTCCAGCACATTCTTCTGCGTACGATGCGTTGAGGAAAGGCATTTGTCGGAATTAGCCAAAGTGATGGGGAATTGCTATGTCTTTCAAATGATCAGCAAAAGTAGCCTTGGTTAATGGTTTTGATTTGTGAAAGTGTGAAATGCACACTAGAGCTAAATCTGCTACATGAAAGGCATTTCCTGAGAAGACAGAATTAAACTGTTGGTTTAAAAGTGGCATTGTAATTTGATATGTTGCACCAAACTTGAAGTGTCCCACATGAGCATTGTGTTGACTCCCAGGAAGAGCTTGCTAAGTTTTCCATTTTTGTCATGATTGTGGAGAGCAGCAAAAGGGTCAGGTTGGGTTGCAGAGCGTTACTGTGGTTGACTGCTCTCAGCAGTTTCCCTGACCGGGAATCGAACCCGGGCCGCGGCGGTGAGAGCGCCGAATCCTAGCCACTAGACCACCAGGGAGGTAGCCTAACAATCACCCACTGGGGGATTCGATCTTGTGAGTAAAGCTCCGTTTCCTCAGCAACAATAGGCAATGTGCCCTGCACTGACTACATACCAAAGATGTTTGCATTTGAGTTGTCTCACCTTATGTCTGTGCATCCTAAAAGCCAATCCAAACAAAGAGGGAACGCACATTTGGGATGCCTTGGCTTTTTCACCATGGCGTGTCAAAGAAGTGCCCAAGTGTGGATCTGGGCCAGGCAAAGTTTCCCTGACCGGGAATCGAACCCGGGCCGCGGCGGTGAAAACGCCAAATCCTAGCCACTAGACCATCAGGGAACTGAGCCCAGTGTTGTGTGGATGCTCACGTGCACCCACACTTGTTTTTGCTCTTTCCGAACACACCTGGACTCTCATCCCAAAGGCTCCTTCAGCGATAAGCTGCTGGTTGCGCATATCTGCCTTTCATTTCTGGAAACACGCAACACTCGGAGGCTCCTGAAGGTAACACTGACTCACCCGACCGTCCTTCAAGTGGCTGTCCTCTTTGAGTTGTTGAGCTACCTAACCAAACATGTTGAGCTTGAAACATCCCATGTGTGATTGTTTGTGAAAGCAGCTGGGGATGGTAGTGATTCCCAAACTTGCTTCTGCAGGCACACTATGCTAAAAACGTGCCATTTTGCTCTGCTACGACACAGCTGTTGCAAATTACGCGAGCCCACATCTCACTTCCCTTTGTCTTTTGAGCAGGCATTGGTGGTATAGTGGAGAGCATAGCTGCTTGCCAAGCAGTTGACCCGGGGTCGATTCCCGGCCAATGCAGGGAGCCTTCCCATGTCTGTGCAATGTTTGTCCCTTGCCAGCAAGAGTCAGTCCATCAAGTGGCCCCTTCCCTAATAGGGGCAATTGCTTTAGTCCAGTTGCTCCCAACCTTGATTCTCCAGGCACATTCTCCTGAAGACTTTTCGTTTTACCCTGCTATCACACAGCTGATTCAAATTAAACGCATCTCTGACGCGCTCTGCACCACTTTGCTACCGACCCATTCATGCCACTCAGCTGTGTTTCAACAGGGCAACGTGAAAAGTCTTCACCATAGTGTGCCTGCAGGCCCAGGCCTAGGAATCACTGCTCTAGTCTGTTTGACTGCAGTGGTAAGACTGTCCTCACAGTTTCTTCTGTCACACAAGGGCCATCCAGCGTAGGCAACCTCTTCCACTGATCAATTCTGGACATTATTTAACATCTGACATCCTGGGGCCGCTCTTTCTTTGCCGTCCCATCACAAAATTCACCCATTTTTATCCTCCTCCGCTTACCAAAAGGGGACAGGAGGAGATATTTACAAGAAATACAGGAAAGCCTTTTCAGGCACAGAATGGAATGGCATGGCTCAGACTAGGAGCTCAGTGGAAACTGGCACTTGATTCTCGAGAGAACACCATTCCTTTTGGATGTTGTTGTCCAAAAAATGCAGCGCTAAGTCTTACCCTGGCTTCCAGCACATTCTTCTGCGTACGATGCGTTGAGGAAAGGCATTTGTCGGAATTAGCCAAAGTGATGGGGAATTGCTATGTCTTTCAAATGATCAGCAAAAGTAGCCTTGGTTAATGGTTTTGATTTGTGAAAGTGTGAAATGCACACTAGAGCTAAATCTGCTACATGAAAGGCATTTCCTGAGAAGACAGAATTAAACTGTTGGTTTAAAAGTGGCATTGTAATTTGATATGTTGCACCAAACTTGAAGTGTCCCACATGAGCATTGTGTTGACTCCCAGGAAGAGCTTGCTAAGTTTTCCATTTTTGTCATGATTGTGGAGAGCAGCAAAAGGGTCAGGTTGGGTTGCAGAGCGTTACTGTGGTTGACTGCTCTCAGCAGTTTCCCTGACCGGGAATCGAACCCGGGCCGCGGCGGTGAGAGCGCCGAATCCTAGCCACTAGACCACCAGGGAGGTAGCCTAACAATCACCCACTGGGGGATTCGATCTTGTGAGTAAAGCTCCGTTTCCTCAGCAACAATAGGCAATGTGCCCTGCACTGACTACATACCAAAGATGTTTGCATTTGAGTTGTCTCACCTTATGTCTGTGCATCCTAAAAGCCAATCCAAACAAAGAGGGAACGCACATTTGGGATGCCTTGGCTTTTTCACCATGGCGTGTCAAAGAAGTGCCCAAGTGTGGATCTGGGCCAGGCAAAGTTTCCCTGACCGGGAATCGAACCCGGGCCGCGGCGGTGAAAACGCCAAATCCTAGCCACTAGACCATCAGGGAACTGAGCCCAGTGTTGTGTGGATGCTCACGTGCACCCACACTTGTTTTTGCTCTTTCCGAACACACCTGGACTCTCATCCCAAAGGCTCCTTCAGCGATAAGCTGCTGGTTGCGCATATCTGCCTTTCATTTCTGGAAACACGCAACACTCGGAGGCTCCTGAAGGTAACACTGACTCACCCGACCGTCCTTCAAGTGGCTGTCCTCTTTGAGTTGTTGAGCTACCTAACCAAACATGTTGAGCTTGAAACATCCCATGTGTGATTGTTTGTGAAAGCAGCTGGGGATGGTAGTGATTCCCAAACTTGCTTCTGCAGGCACACTATGCTAAAAACGTGCCATTTTGCTCTGCTACGACACAGCTGTTGCAAATTACGCGAGCCCACATGTCACTTCCCTTTGCCTTTTGAGCAGGCATTGGTGGTATAGTGGAGAGCATAGCTGCTTGCCAAGCAGTTGACCCGGGTTCGATTCCCGGCCAATGCAGGGAGCCTTCCCATGTCTGTGCAATGTTTGTCCCTTGCCAGCAAGAGTCAGTCCATAAAGTGGCCCCTTCCCTAATAGGGGCAATTGCTTTAGTCCAGTCGCTCCCAACCTTGATTCTCCAGGCACATTCTCCTGAAGACTTTTCGTTTTACCCTGCTATCACACAGCTGATTCAAATTAAACGCATCTCTGACGCGCTCTGCACCACTTTGCTACCGACCCATTCATGCCACTCAGCTGTGTTTCAACAGGGCAACGTGAAAAGTCTTCACCATAGTGTGCCTGCAGGCCCAGGCCTAGGAATCACTGCTCTAGTCTGTTTGACTGCAGTGGTAAGACTGTCCTCACAGTTTCTTCTGTCACACAAGGGCCATCCAGCGTAGGCAACCTCTTCCACTGATCAATTCTGGACATTATTTAACATCTGACATCCTGGGGCCGCTCTTTCTTTGCCGTCCCATCACAAAATTCACCCATTTTAATCCTCCTCCGCTTACCAAAAGGGGACAGGAGGAGATATTTACAAGAAATACAGGAAAGCCTTTTCAGGCACAGAATGGAATGGCATGGCTCAGACTAGGAGCTCAGTGGAAACTGGCACTTGATTCTCGAGAGAACACCATTCCTTTTTGATGTTGTTGTCCAAAAAATGCAGCGCTAAGTCTTACCCTGGCTTCCAGCACATTCTTCTGCGTACGATGCGTTGAGGAAAGGCATTTGTCGGAATTAGCCAAAGTGATGGGGAATTGCTATGTCTTTCAAATGATCAGCAAAAGTAGCCTTGGTTAATGGTTTTGATTTGTGAAAGTGTGAAATGCACACTAGAGCTAAATCTGCTACATGAAAGGCATTTCCTGAGAAGACAGAATTAAACTGTTGGTTTAAAAGTGGCATTGTAATTTGATATGTTGCACCAAACTTGAAGTGTCCCACATGAGCATTGTGTTGACTCCCAGGAAGAGCTTGCTAAGTTTTCCATTTTTGTCATGATTGTGGAGAGCAGCAAAAGGGTCAGGTTGGGTTGGGTTGGGTTGCAGAGCGTTACTGTGGTTGAGTGCTCTCAGCAGTTTCCCTGACCGGGAATCGAACCCGGGCCTTGCTTCTGCAGGCACACTATGCTAAAAACATGCCATTTTGCTCTGCTACGACACAGCTGTTGCAAATTACGCGAGCCCACATGTCACTTCCCTTTGCCTTTTGAGCAGGCATTGGTGGTATAGTGGAGAGCATAGCTGCTTGCCAAGCAGTTGACCCGGGTTCGATTCCCGGCCAATGCAGGGAGCCTTCCCATGTCTGTGCAATGTTTGTCCCTTGCCAGCAAGAGTCAGTCCATCAAGTGGCCCCTTCCCTAATAGGGGCAATTGCTTTAGTCCAGTCGCTCCCAACCTTGATTCTCCAGGCACATTCTCCTGAAGACTTTTCGTTTTACCCTGCTATCACACAGCACATTCTTCTGCGTACGATGCGTTGAGGAAAGGCATTTGTCGGAATTAGCCAAAGTGATGGGGAATTGCTATGTCTTTCAAATGATCAGCAAAAGTAGCCTTGGTTAATGGTTTTGATTTGTGAAAGTGTGAAATGCACACTAGAGCTAAATCTGCTACATGAAAGGCATTTCCTGAGAAGACAGAATTAAACTGTTGGTTTAAAAGTGGCATTGTAATTTGATATGTTGCACCAAACTTGAAGTGTCCCACATGAGCATTGTGTTGACTCCCAGGAAGAGCTTGCTAAGTTTTCCATTTTTGTCATGATTGTGGAGAGCAGCAAAAGGGTCAGGTTGGGTTGGGTTGGGTTGCAGAGCGTTACTGTGGTTGACTGCTCTCAGCAGTTTCCCTGACCGGGAATCGAACCCGGGCCGCAGCGGAGCGCCGAATCCTAGCCACTAGACCACCAGGGAGGTAGCCTAACAATCACCCACTGGGGGATTCGATCTTGTGAGTAAAGCTCCGTTTCCTCAGCAACAATAGGCAATGTGCCCTGCACTGACTACATACCAAAGATGTTTGCATTTGAGTTGTCTCACCTTATGTCTGTGCATCCTAAAAGCCAATCCAAACAAAGAGGGAACGCACATTTGGGATGCCTTGGCTTTTTCACCATGGCGTGTCAAAGAAGTGCCCAAGTGTGGATCTGGGCCAGGCAAAGTTTCCCTGACCGGGAATCGAACCCGGGCCGCGGCGGTGAAAACGCCAAATCCTAGCCACTAGACCATCAGGGAACTGAGCCCAGTGTTGTGTGGATGCTCACGTGCACCCACACTTGTTTTTGCTCTTTCCGAACACACCTGGACTCTCATCCCAAAGGCTCCTTCAGCGGTAAGCTGCTGGTTGCGCATATCTGCCTTTCATTTCTGGAAACACGCAACACTCGGAGGCTCCTGAAGGTAACACTGACTCACCCGACCGTCCTTCAAGTGGCTGTCCTCTTTGAGTTGTTGAGCTACCTAACCAAACATGTTGAGCTTGAAACATCCCATGTGTGATTGTTTGTGAAAGCAGCTGGGGATGGTAGTGATTCCCAAACTTGCTTCTGCAGGCACACTATGCTAAAAACATGCCATTTTGCTCTGCTACGACACAGCTGTTGCAAATTAAGCGAGCCCACATCTCACTTCCCTTTGTCTTTTGAGCAGGCATTGGTGGTATAGTGGAGAGCATAGCTGCTTGCCAAGCAGTTGACCCGGGTTCGATTCCCGGCCAATGCAGGGAGCCTTCCCATGTCTGTGCAATGTTTGTCCCTTGCCAGCAAGAGTCAGTCCATCAAGTGGCCCCTTCCCTAATAGGGGCAATTGCTTTAGTCCAGTCGCTCCCAACCTTGATTCTCCAGGCACATTCTCCTGAAGACTTTTCGTTTTACCCTGCTATCACACAGCTGATTCAAATTAAACGCATCTCTGACGCGCTCTGCACCACTTTGCTACCGACCCATTCATGCCACTCAGCTGTGTTTCAACAGGGCAACGTGAAAAGTCTTCACCATAGTGTGCCTGCAGGCCCAGGCCTAGGAATCACTGCTCTAGTCTGTTTGACTGCAGTGGTAAGACTGTCCTCACAGTTTCTTCTGTCACACAAGGGCCATCCAGCGTAGGCAACCTCTTCCACTGATCAATTCTGGACATTATTTAACATCTGACATCCTGGGGCCGCTCTTTCTTTGCCGTCCCATCACAAAATTCACCCATTTTTATCCTCCTCCGCTTACCAAAAGGGGACAGGAGGAGATATTTACAAGAAATACAGGAAAGCCTTTTCAGGCACAGAATGGAATGGCATGGCTCAGACTAGGAGCTCAGTGGAAACTGGCACTTGATTCTCGAGAGAACACCATTCCTTTTGGATGTTGTTGTCCAAAAAATGCAGCGCTAAGTCTTACCCTGGCTTCCAGCACATTCTTCTGCGTACGATGCGTTGAGGAAAGGCATTTGTCGGAATTAGCCAAAGTGATGGGGAATTGCTATGTCTTTCAAATGATCAGCAAAAGTAGCCTTGGTTAATGGTTTTGATTTGTGAAAGTGTGAAATGCACACTAGAGCTAAATCTGCTACATGAAAGGCATTTCCTGAGAAGACAGAATTAAACTGTTGGTTTAAAAGTGGCATTGTAATTTGATATGTTGCACCAAACTTGAAGTGTCCCACATGAGCATTGTGTTGACTCCCAGGAAGAGCTTGCTAAGTTTTCCATTTTTGTCATGATTGTGGAGAGCAGCAAAAGGGTCAGGTTGGGTTGGGTTGGGTTGCAGAGCGTTACTGTGGTTGACTGCTCTCAGCAGTTTCCCTGACCGGGAATCGAACCCGGGCCGCGGCGGTGAGAGCGCCGAATCCTAGCCACTAGACCACCAGGGAGGTAGCCTAACAATCACCCACTGGGGGATTCGATCTTGTGAGTAAAGCTCCGTTTCCTCAGCAACAATAGGCAATGTGCCCTGCACTGACTACATACCAAAGATGTTTGCATTTGAGTTGTCTCACCTTATGTCTGTGCATCCTAAAAGCCAATCCGAACAAAGAGGGAACGCACATTTGGGATGCCTTGGCTTTTTCACCATGGCGTGTCAAAGAAGTGCCCAAGTGTGGATCTGGGCCAGGCAGAGTTTCCCTGACCGGGAATCGAACCCGGGCCGTGGCGGTGAAAACGCCAAATCCTAGCCACTAGACCATCAGGGAACTGAGCCCAGTGTTGTGTGGATGCTCACGCGCACCCACACTTGTTTTTGCTCTTTCCGAACACACCTGGACTCTCATCCCAAAGGCTCCTTCAGCGGTAAGCTGCTGGTTGCGCATATCTGCCTTTCATTTCTGGAAACACGCAACACTCGGAGGCTCCTGAAGGTAACACTGACTCACCCGACCGTCCTTCAAGTGGCTGTCCTCTTTGAGTTGTTGAGCTACCTAACCAAACATGTTGAGCTTGAAACATCCCATGTGTGATTGTTTGTGAAAGCAGCTGGGGATGGTAGTGATTCCCAAACTTGCTTCTGCAGGCACACTATGCTAAAAACGTGCCATTTTGCTCTGCTACGACACAGCTGTTGCAAATTACGCGAGCCCACATGTCACTTCCCTTTGCCTTTTGAGCAGGCATTGGTGGTATAGTGGAGAGCATAGCTGCTTGCCAAGCAGTTGACCCGGGTTCGATTCCCGGCCAATGCAGGGAGCCTTCCCATGTCTGTGCAATGTTTGTCCCTTGCCAGCAAGAGTCAGTCCATCAAGTGGCCCCTTCCCTAATAGGGGCAATTGCTTTAGTCCAGTCGCTCCCAACCTTGATTCTCCAGGCACATTCTCCTGAAGACTTTTCGTTTTACCCTGCTATCACACAGCTGATTCAAATTAAACGCATCTCTGACGCGCTCTGCACCACTTTGCTACCGACCCATTCATGCCACTCAGCTGTGTTTCAACAGGGCAACGTGAAAAGTCTTCACCATAGTGTGCCTGCAGGCCCAGGCCTAGGAATCACTGCTCTAGTCTGTTTGACTGCAGTGGTAAGACTGTCCTCACAGTTTCTTCTGTCACACAAGGGCCATCCAGCGTAGGCAACCTCTTCCACTGATCAATTCTGGACATTATTTAACATCTGACATCCTGGGGCCGCTCTTTCTTTGCCGTCCCATCACAAAATTCACCCATTTTTATCCTCCT
Source organism: Atherinomorus stipes (assembly GCA_023101725.1). Classification (NCBI taxonomy): domain Eukaryota; kingdom Metazoa; phylum Chordata; class Actinopteri; order Atheriniformes; family Atherinidae; genus Atherinomorus; species Atherinomorus stipes. The sequence goes on along the minus strand of JALJCO010008135.1, from coordinate 49,196 downwards.
CCGCTTACCAAAAGGGGACAGGAGGAGATATTTACAAGAAATACAGGAAAGCCTTTTCAGGCACAGAATGGAATGGCATGGCTCAGACTAGGAGCTCAGTGGAAACTGGCACTTGATTCTCGAGAGAACACCATTCCTTTTGGATGTTGTTGTCCAAAAAATGCAGCACTAAGTCTTACCCTGGCTTCCAGCACATTCTTCTGCGTACGATGCGTTGAGGAAAGGCATTTGTCGGAATTAGCCAAAGTGATGGGGAATTGCTATGTCTTTCAAATGATCAGCAAAAGTAGCCTTGGTTAATGGTTTTGATTTGTGAAAGTGTGAAATGCACACTAGAGCTAAATCTGCTACATGAAAGGCATTTCCTGAGAAGACAGAATTAAACTGTTGGTTTAAAAGTGGCATTGTAATTTGATATGTTGCACCAAACTTGAAGTGTCCCACATGAGCATTGTGTTGACTCCCAGGAAGAGCTTGCTAAGTTTTCCATTTTTGTCATGATTGTGGAGAGCAGCAAAAGGGTCAGGTTGGGTTGCAGAGCGTTACTGTGGTTGACTGCTCTCAGCAGTTTCCCTGACCGGGAATCGAACCCTGGCCGCGGCGGTGAGAGCGCCGAATCCTAGCTACTAGACCACCAGGGAGGTAGCCTAACAATCACCCACTGGGGGATTCGATCTTGTGAGTAAAGCTCCGTTTCCTCAGCAACAATAGGCAATGTGCCCTGCACTGACTACATACCAAAGATGTTTGCATTTGAGTTGTCTCACCTTATGTCTGTGCATCCTAAAAGCCAATCCGAACAAAGAGGGAACGCACATTTGGGATGCCTTGGCTTTTTCACCATGGCGTGTCAAAGAAGTGCCCAAGTGTGGATCTGGGCCAGGCAGAGTTTCCCTGACCGGGAATCGAACCCGGGCCGTGGCGGTGAAAACGCCAAATCCTAGCCACTAGACCATCAGGGAACTGAGCCCAGTGTTGTGTGGATGCTCACGCGCACCCACACTTGTTTTTGCTCTTTCCGAACACACCTGGACTCTCATCCCAAAGGCTCCTTCAGCGGTAAGCTGCTGGTTGCGCATATCTGCCTTTCATTTCTGGAAACACGCAACACTCGGAGGCTCCTGAAGGTAACACTGACTCACCCGACCGTCCTTCAAGTGGCTGTCCTCTTTGAGTTGTTGAGCTACCTAACCAAACATGTTGAGCTTGAAACATCCCATGTGTGATTGTTTGTGAAAGCAGCTGGGGATGGTAGTGATTCCCAAACTTGCTTCTGCAGGCACACTATGCTAAAAACGTGCCATTTTGCTCTGCTACGACACAGCTGTTGCAAATTACGCGAGCCCACATGTCACTTCCCTTTGCCTTTTGAGCAGGCATTGGTGGTATAGTGGATAGCATAGATGTTTGCCAAGCAGTTGACCCGGGTTCGATTCCCGGCCAATGCAGGGAGCCTTCCCATGTCTGTGCAATGTTTGTCCCTTGCCAGCAAGAGTCAGTCCATAAAGTGGCCCCTTCCCTAATAGGGGCAATTGCTTTAGTCCAGTCGCTCCCAACCTTGATTCTCCAGGCACATTCTCCTGAAGACTTTTCGTTTTACCCTGCTATCACACAGCTGATTCAAATTAAACACATCTCTGACGCGCTCTGCACCACTTTGCTACCGACCCATTCATGCCACTCAGCTGTGTTTCAACAGGGCAACGTGAAAAGTCTTCACCATAGTGTGCCTGCAGGCCCAGGCCTAGGAATCACTGCTCTAGTCTGTTTGACTGCAGTGGTAAGACTGTCCTCACAGTTTCTTCTGTCACACAAGGGCCATCCAGCGTAGGCAACCTCTTCCACTGATCAATTCTGGACATTATTTAACATCTGACATCCTGGGGCCGCTCTTTCTTTGCCGTCCCATCACAAAATTCACCCATTTTAATCCTCCTCCGCTTACCAAAAGGGGACAGGAGGAGATATTTACAAGAAATACAGGAAAGCCTTTTCAGGCACAGAATGGAATGGCATGGCTCAGACTAGGAGCTCAGTGGAAACTGGCACTTGATTCTCGAGAGAACACCATTCCTTTTGGATGTTGTTGTCCAAAAAATGCAGCACTAAGTCTTACCCTGGCTTCCAGCACATTCTTCTGCGTACGATGCGTTGAGGAAAGGCATTTGTCGGAATTAGCCAAAGTGATGGGGAATTGCTATGTCTTTCAAATGATCAGCAAAAGTAGCCTTGGTTAATGGTTTTGATTTGTGAAAGTGTGAAATGCACACTAGAGCTAAATCTGCTACATGAAAGGCATTTCCTGAGAAGACAGAATTAAACTGTTGGTTTAAAAGTGGCATTGTAATTTGATATGTTGCACCAAACTTGAAGTGTCCCACATGAGCATTGTGTTGACTCCCAGGAAGAGCTTGCTAAGTTTTCCATTTTTGTCATGATTGTGGAGAGCAGCAAAAGGGTCAGGTTGGGTTGCAGAGCGTTACTGTGGTTGACTGCTCTCAGCAGTTTCCCTGACCGGGAATCGAACCCTGGCCGCGGCGGTGAGAGCGCCGAATCCTAGCTACTAGACCACCAGGGAGGTAGCCTAACAATCACCCACTGGGGGATTCGATCTTGTGAGTAAAGCTCCGTTTCCTCAGCAACAATAGGCAATGTGCCCTGCACTGACTACATACCAAAGATGTTTGCATTTGAGTTGTCTCACCTTATGTCTGTGCATCCTAAAAGCCAATCCAAACAAAGAGGGAACGCACATTTGGGATGCCTTGGCTTTTTCACCATGGCGTGTCAAAGAAGTGCCCAAGTGTGGATCTGGGCCAGGCAAAGTTTCCCTGACCGGGAATCGAACCCGGGCCGCGGCGGTGAAAACGCCAAATCCTAGCCACTAGACCATCAGGGAACTGAGCCCAGTGTTGTGTGGATGCTCACGTGCACCCACACTTGTTTTTGCTCTTTCCGAACACACCTGGACTCTCATCCCAAAGGCTCCTTCAGCGGTAAGCTGCTGGTTGCGCATTTCTGCCTTTCATTTCTGGAAACACGCAACACTCGGAGGCTCCTGAAGGTAACACTGACTCACCCGACCGTCCTTCAAGTGGCTGTCCTCTTTGAGTTGTTGAGCTACCTAACCAAACATGTTGAGCTTGAAACATCCCATGTGTGATTGTTTGTGAAAGCAGCTGGGGATGGTAGTGATTCCCAAACTTGCGTCTGCAGGCACACTATGCTAAAAACGTGCCATTTTGCTCTGCTACGACACAGCTGTTGCAAATTACGCGAGCCCACATGTCACTTCCCTTTGCCTTTTGAGCAGGCATTGGTGGTATAGTGGATAGCATAGATGTTTGCCAAGCAGTTGACCCGGGTTCGATTCCCGGCCAATGCAGGGAGCCTTCCCATGTCTGTGCAATGTTTGTCCCTTGCCAGCAAGAGTCAGTCCATAAAGTGGCCCCTTCCCTAATAGGGGCAATTGCTTTAGTCCAGTCGCTCCCAACCTTGATTCTCCAGGCACATTCTCCTGAAGACTTTTCGTTTTACCCTGCTATCACACAGCTGATTCAAATTAAACGCATCTCTGACGCGCTCTGCACCACTTTGCTACCGACCCATTCATGCCACTCAGCTGTGTTTCAACAGGGCAACGTGAAAAGTCTTCACCATAGTGTGCCTGCAGGCCCAGGCCTAGGAATCACTGCTCTAGTCTGTTTGACTGCAGTGGTAAGACTGTCCTCACAGTTTCTTCTGTCACACAAGGGCCATCCAGCGTAGGCAACCTCTTCCACTGATCAATTCTGGACATTATTTAACATCTGACATCCTGGGGCCGCTCTTTCTTTGCCGTCCCATCACAAAATTCACCCATTTTAATCCTCCTCCGCTTACCAAAAGGGGACAGGAGGAGATATTTACAAGAAATACAGGAAAGCCTTTTCAGGCACAGAATGGAATGGCATGGCTCAGACTAGGAGCTCAGTGGAAACTGGCACTTGATTCTCGAGAGAACACCATTCCTTTTGGATGTTGTTGTCCAAAAAATGCAGCGCTAAGTCTTACCCTGGCTTCCAGCACATTCTTCTGCGTACGATGCGTTGAGGAAAGGCATTTGTCGGAATTAGCCAAAGTGATGGGGAATTGCTATGTCTTTCAAATGATCAGCAAAAGTAGCCTTGGTTAATGGTTTTGATTTGTGAAAGTGTGAAATGCACACTAGAGCTAAATCTGCTACATGAAAGGCATTTCCTGAGAAGACAGAATTAAACTGTTGGTTTAAAAGTGGCATTGTAATTTGATATGTTGCACCAAACTTGAAGTGTCCCACATGAGCATTGTGTTGACTCCCAGGAAGAGCTTGCTAAGTTTTCCATTTTTGTCATGATTGTGGAGAGCAGCAAAAGGGTCAGGTTGGGTTGCAGAGCGTTACTGTGGTTGACTGCTCTCAGCAGTTTCCCTGACCGGGAATCGAACCCGGGCTGCAGCGGTGAGAGCACCGAATCCTAGCCACTAGACCACCAGGGAGGTAGCCTAACAATCACCCACTGGGGGATTCGATCTTGTGAGTAAAGCTCCGTTTCCTCAGCAACAATAGGCAATGTGCCCTGCACTGACTACATACCAAAGATGTTTGCATTTGAGTTGTCTCACCTTATGTCTGTGCATCCTAAAAGCCAATCCAAACAAAGAGGGAACGCACATTTGGGATGCCTTGGCTTTTTCACCATGGCGTGTCAAAGAAGTGCCCAAGTGTGGATCTGGGCCAGGCAAAGTTTCCCTGACCGGGAATCGAACCCGGGCCGCGGCGGTGAAAACGCCAAATCCTAGCCACTAGACCATCAGGGAACTGAGCCCAGTGTTGTGTGGATGCTCACGCGCACCCACACTTGTTTTTGCTCTTTCCGAACACACCTGGACTCTCATCCCAAAGGCTCCTTCAGCGGTAAGCTGCTGGTTGCGCATTTCTGCCTTTCATTTCTGGAAACACGCAACACTCGGAGGCTCCTGAAGGTAACACTGACTCACCCGACCGTCCTTCAAGTGGCTGTCCTCTTTGAGTTGTTGAGCTACCTAACCAAACATGTTGAGCTTGAAACATCCCATGTGTGATTGTTTGTGAAAGCAGCTGGGGATGGTAGTGATTCCCAAACTTGCGTCTGCAGGCACACTATGCTAAAAACGTGCCATTTTGCTCTGCTACGACACAGCTGTTGCAAATTACGCGAGCCCACATGTCACTTCCCTTTGCCTTTTGAGCAGGCATTGGTGGTATAGTGGAGAGCATAGCTGCTTGCCAAGCAGTTGACCCGGGTTCGATTCCCGGCCAATGCAGGGAGCCTTCCCATGTCTGTGCAATGTTTGTCCCTTGCCAGCAAGAGTCAGTCCATAAAGTGGCCCCTTCCCTAATAGGGGCAATTGCTTTAGTCCAGTCGCTCCCAACCTTGATTCTCCAGGCACATTCTCCTGAAGACTTTTCGTTTTACCCTGCTATCACACAGCTGATTCAAATTAAACGCATCTCTGACGCGCTCTGCACCACTTTGCTACCGACCCATTCATGCCACTCAGCTGTGTTTCAACAGGGCAACGTGAAAAGTCTTCACCATAGTGTGCCTGCAGGCCCAGGCCTAGGAATCACTGCTCTAGTCTGTTTGACTGCAGTGGTAAGACTGTCCTCACAGTTTCTTCTGTCACACAAGGGCCATCCAGCGTAGGCAACCTCTTCCACTGATCAATTCTGGACATTATTTAACATCTGACATCCTGGGGCCGCTCTTTCTTTGCCGTCCCATCACAAAATTCACCCATTTTAATCCTCCTCCGCTTACCAAAAGGGGACAGGAGGAGATATTTACAAGAAATACAGGAAAGCCTTTTCAGGCACAGAATGGAATGGCATGGCTCAGACTAGGAGCTCAGTGGAAACTGGCACTTGATTCTCGAGAGAACACCATTCCTTTTGGATGTTGTTGTCCAAAAAATGCAGCACTAAGTCTTACCCTGGCTTCCAGCACATTCTTCTGCGTACGATGCGTTGAGGAAAGGCATTTGTCGGAATTAGCCAAAGTGATGGGGAATTGCTATGTCTTTCAAATGATCAGCAAAAGTAGCCTTGGTTAATGGTTTTGATTTGTGAAAGTGTGAAATGCACACTAGAGCTAAATCTGCTACATGAAAGGCATTTCCTGAGAAGACAGAATTAAACTGTTGGTTTAAAAGTGGCATTGTAATTTGATATGTTGCACCAAACTTGAAGTGTCCCACATGAGCATTGTGTTGACTCCCAGGAAGAGCTTGCTAAGTTTTCCATTTTTGTCATGATTGTGGAGAGCAGCAAAAGGGTCAGGTTGGGTTGCAGAGCGTTACTGTGGTTGACTGCTCTCAGCAGTTTCCCTGACCGGGAATCGAACCCTGGCCGCGGCGGTGAGAGCGCCGAATCCTAGCCACTAGACCACCAGGGAGGTAGCCTAACAATCACCCACTGGGGGATTCGATCTTGTGAGTAAAGCTCCGTTTCCTCAGCAACAATAGGCAATGTGCCCTGCACTGACTACATACCAAAGATGTTTGCATTTGAGTTGTCTCACCTTATGTCTGTGCATCCTAAAAGCCAATCCAAACAAAGAGGGAACGCACATTTGGGATGCCTTGGCTTTTTCACCATGGCGTGTCAAAGAAGTGCCCAAGTGTGGATCTGGGCCAGGCAAAGTTTCCCTGACCGGGAATCGAACCCGGGCCGCGGCGGTGAAAACGCCAAATCCTAGCCACTAGACCATCAGGGAACTGAGCCCAGTGTTGTGTGGATGCTCACGTGCACCCACACTTGTTTTTGCTCTTTCCGAACACACCTGGACTCTCATCCCAAAGGCTCCTTCAGCGATAAGCTGCTGGTTGCGCATATCTGCCTTTCATTTCTGGAAACACGCAACACTCGGAGGCTCCTGAAGGTAACACTGACTCACCCGACCGTCCTTCAAGTGGCTGTCCTCTTTGAGTTGTTGAGCTACCTAACCAAACATGTTGAGCTTGAAACATCCCATGTGTGATTGTTTGTGAAAGCAGCTGGGGATGGTAGTGATTCCCAAACTTGCGTCTGCAGGCACACTATGCTAAAAACGTGCCATTTTGCTCTGCTACGACACAGCTGTTGCAAATTACGCGAGCCCACATGTCACTTCCCTTTGCCTTTTGAGCAGGCATTGGTGGTATAGTGGAGAGCATAGCTGCTTGCCAAGCAGTTGACCCGGGTTCGATTCCCGGCCAATGCAGGGAGCCTTCCCATGTCTGTGCAATGTTTGTCCCTTGCCAGCAAGAGTCAGTCCATAAAGTGGCCCCTTCCCTAATAGGGGCAATTGCTTTAGTCCAGTCGCTCCCAACCTTGATTCTCCAGGCACATTCTCCTGAAGACTTTTCGTTTTACCCTGCTATCACACAGCTGATTCAAATTAAACGCATCTCTGACGCGCTCTGCACCACTTTGCTACCGACCCATTCATGCCACTCAGCTGTGTTTCAACAGGGCAACGTGAAAAGTCTTCACCATAGTGTGCCTGCAGGCCCAGGCCTAGGAATCACTGCTCTAGTCTGTTTGACTGCAGTGGTAAGACTGTCCTCACAGTTTCTTCTGTCACACAAGGGCCATCCAGCGTAGGCAACCTCTTCCACTGATCAATTCTGGACATTATTTAACATCTGACATCCTGGGGCCGCTCTTTCTTTGCCGTCCCATCACAAAATTCACCCATTTTAATCCTCCTCCGCTTACCAAAAGGGGACAGGAGGAGATATTTACAAGAAATACAGGAAAACCTTTTCAGGCACAGAATGGAATGGCATGGCTCAGACTAGGAGCTCAGTGGAAACTGGCACTTGATTCTCGAGAGAACACCATTCCTTTTGGATGTTGTTGTCCAAAAAATGCAGCACTAAGTCTTACCCTGGCTTCCAGCACATTCTTCTGCGTACGATGCGTTGAGGAAAGGCATTTGTCGGAATTAGCCAAAGTGATGGGGAATTGCTATGTCTTTCAAATGATCAGCAAAAGTAGCCTTGGTTAATGGTTTTGATTTGTGAAAGTGTGAAATGCACACTAGAGCTAAATCTGCTACATGAAAGGCATTTCCTGAGAAGACAGAATTAAACTGTTGGTTTAAAAGTGGCATTGTAATTTGATATGTTGCACCAAACTTGAAGTGTCCCACATGAGCATTGTGTTGACTCCCAGGAAGAGCTTGCTAAGTTTTCCATTTTTGTCATGATTGTGGAGAGCAGCAAAAGGGTCAGGTTGGGTTGCAGAGCGTTACTGTGGTTGACTGCTCTCAGCAGTTTCCCTGACCGGGAATCGAACCCTGGCCGCGGCGGTGAGAGCGCCGAATCCTAGCTACTAGACCACCAGGGAGGTAGCCTAACAATCACCCACTGGGGGATTCGATCTTGTGAGTAAAGCTCCGTTTCCTCAGCAACAATAGGCAATGTGCCCTGCACTGACTACATACCAAAGATGTTTGCATTTGAGTTGTCTCACCTTATGTCTGTGCATCCTAAAAGCCAATCCAAACAAAGAGGGAACGCACATTTGGGATGCCTTGGCTTTTTCACCATGGCGTGTCAAAGAAGTGCCCAAGTGTGGATCTGGGCCAGGCAAAGTTTCCCTGACCGGGAATCGAACCCGGGCCGCGGCGGTGAAAACGCCAAATCCTAGCCACTAGACCATCAGGGAACTGAGCCCAGTGTTGTGTGGATGCTCACGCGCACCCACACTTGTTTTTGCTCTTTCCGAACACACCTGGACTCTCATCCCAAAGGCTCCTTCAGCGGTAAGCTGCTGGTTGCGCATTTCTGCCTTTCATTTCTGGAAACACGCAACACTCGGAGGCTCCTGAAGGTAACACTGACTCACCCGACCGTCCTTCAAGTGGCTGTCCTCTTTGAGTTGTTGAGCTACCTAACCAAACATGTTGAGCTTGAAACATCCCATGTGTGATTGTTTGTGAAAGCAGCTGGGGATGGTAGTGATTCCCAAACTTGCGTCTGCAGGCACACTATGCTAAAAACGTGCCATTTTGCTCTGCTACGACACAGCTGTTGCAAATTACGCGAGCCCACATGTCACTTCCCTTTGCCTTTTGAGCAGGCATTGGTGGTATAGTGGAGAGCATAGCTGCTTGCCAAGCAGTTGACCCGGGTTCGATTCCCGGCCAATGCAGGGAGCCTTCCCATGTCTGTGCAATGTTTGTCCCTTGCCAGCAAGAGTCAGTCCATAAAGTGGCCCCTTCCCTAATAGGGGCAATTGCTTTAGTCCAGTCGCTCCCAACCTTGATTCTCCAGGCACATTCTCCTGAAGACTTTTCGTTTTACCCTGCTATCACACAGCTGATTCAAATTAAACGCATCTCTGACGCGCTCTGCACCACTTTGCTACCGACCCATTCATGCCACTCAGCTGTGTTTCAACAGGGCAACGTGAAAAGTCTTCACCATAGTGTGCCTGCAGGCCCAGGCCTAGGAATCACTGCTCTAGTCTGTTTGACTGCAGTGGTAAGACTGTCCTCACAGTTTCTTCTGTCACACAAGGGCCATCCAGCGTAGGCAACCTCTTCCACTGATCAATTCTGGACATTATTTAACATCTGACATCCTGGGGCCGCTCTTTCTTTGCCGTCCCATCACAAAATTCACCCATTTTAATCCTCCTCCGCTTACCAAAAGGGGACAGGAGGAGATATTTACAAGAAATACAGGAAAGCCTTTTCAGGCACAGAATGGAATGGCATGGCTCAGACTAGGAGCTCAGTGGAAACTGGCACTTGATTCTCGAGAGAACACCATTCCTTTTGGATGTTGTTGTCCAAAAAATGCAGCGCTAAGTCTTACCCTGGCTTCCAGCACATTCTTCTGCGTACGATGCGTTGAGGAAAGGCATTTGTCGGAATTAGCCAAAGTGATGGGGAATTGCTATGTCTTTCAAATGATCAGCAAAAGTAGCCTTGGTTAATGGTTTTGATTTGTGAAAGTGTGAAATGCACACTAGAGCTAAATCTGCTACATGAAAGGCATTTCCTGAGAAGACAGAATTAAACTGTTGGTTTAAAAGTGGCATTGTAATTTGATATGTTGCACCAAACTTGAAGTGTCCCACATGAGCATTGTGTTGACTCCCAGGAAGAGCTTGCTAAGTTTTCCATTTTTGTCATGATTGTGGAGAGCAGCAAAAGGGTCAGGTTGGGTTGCAGAGCGTTACTGTGGTTGACTGCTCTCAGCAGTTTCCCTGACCGGGAATCGAACCCGGGCTGCAGCGGTGAGAGCACCGAATCCTAGCCACTAGACCACCAGGGAGGTAGCCTAACAATCACCCACTGGGGGATTCGATCTTGTGAGTAAAGCTCCGTTTCCTCAGCAACAATAGGCAATGTGCCCTGCACTGACTACATACCAAAGATGTTTGCATTTGAGTTGTCTCACCTTATGTCTGTGCATCCTAAAAGCCAATCCAAACAAAGAGGGAACGCACATTTGGGATGCCTTGGCTTTTTCACCATGGCGTGTCAAAGAAGTGCCCAAGTGTGGATCTGGGCCAGGCAAAGTTTCCCTGACCGGGAATCGAACCCGGGCCGCGGCGGTGAAAACGCCAAATCCTAGCCACTAGACCATCAGGGAACTGAGCCCAGTGTTGTGTGGATGCTCACGCGCACCCACACTTGTTTTTGCTCTTTCCGAACACACCTGGACTCTCATCCCAAAGGCTCCTTCAGCGGTAAGCTGCTGGTTGCGCATTTCTGCCTTTCATTTCTGGAAACACGCAACACTCGGAGGCTCCTGAAGGTAACACTGACTCACCCGACCGTCCTTCAAGTGGCTGTCCTCTTTGAGTTGTTGAGCTACCTAACCAAACATGTTGAGCTTGAAACATCCCATGTGTGATTGTTTGTGAAAGCAGCTGGGGATGGTAGTGATTCCCAAACTTGCGTCTGCAGGCACACTATGCTAAAAACGTGCCATTTTGCTCTGCTACGACACAGCTGTTGCAAATTACGCGAGCCCACATGTCACTTCCCTTTGCCTTTTGAGCAGGCATTGGTGGTATAGTGGAGAGCATAGCTGCTTGCCAAGCAGTTGACCCGGGTTCGATTCCCGGCCAATGCAGGGAGCCTTCCCATGTCTGTGCAATGTTTGTCCCTTGCCAGCAAGAGTCAGTCCATAAAGTGGCCCCTTCCCTAATAGGGGCAATTGCTTTAGTCCAGTCGCTCCCAACCTTGATTCTCCAGGCACATTCTCCTGAAGACTTTTCGTTTTACCCTGCTATCACACAGCTGATTCAAATTAAACGCATCTCTGACGCGCTCTGCACCACTTTGCTACCGACCCATTCATGCCACTCAGCTGTGTTTCAACAGGGCAACGTGAAAAGTCTTCACCATAGTGTGCCTGCAGGCCCAGGCCTAGGAATCACTGCTCTAGTCTGTTTGACTGCAGTGGTAAGACTGTCCTCACAGTTTCTTCTGTCACACAAGGGCCATCCAGCGTAGGCAACCTCTTCCACTGATCAATTCTGGACATTATTTAACATCTGACATCCTGGGGCCGCTCTTTCTTTGCCGTCCCATCACAAAATTCACCCATTTTAATCCTCCTCCGCTTACCAAAAGGGGACAGGAGGAGATATTTACAAGAAATACAGGAAAGCCTTTTCAGGCACAGAATGGAATGGCATGGCTCAGACTAGGAGCTCAGTGGAAACTGGCACTTGATTCTCGAGAGAACACCATTCCTTTTGGATGTTGTTGTCCAAAAAATGCAGCGCTAAGTCTTACCCTGGCTTCCAGCACATTCTTCTGCGTACGATGCGTTGAGGAAAGGCATTTGTCGGAATTAGCCAAAGTGATGGGGAATTGCTATGTCTTTCAAATGATCAGCAAAAGTAGCCTTGGTTAATGGTTTTGATTTGTGAAAGTGTGAAATGCACACTAGAGCTAAATCTGCTACATGAAAGGCATTTCCTGAGAAGACAGAATTAAACTGTTGGTTTAAAAGTGGCATTGTAATTTGATATGTTGCACCAAACTTGAAGTGTCCCACATGAGCATTGTGTTGACTCCCAGGAAGAGCTTGCTAAGTTTTCCATTTTTGTCATGATTGTGGAGAGCAGCAAAAGGGTCAGGTTGGGTTGCAGAGCGTTACTGTGGTTGACTGCTCTCAGCAGTTTCCCTGACCGGGAATCGAACCCGGGCCGCGGCGGTGAGAGCGCCGAATCCTAGCCACTAGACCACCAGGGAGGTAGCCTAACAATCACCCACTGGGGGATTCGATCTTGTGAGTAAAGCTCCGTTTCCTCAGCAACAATAGGCAATGTGCCCTGCACTGACTACATACCAAAGATGTTTGCATTTGAGTTGTCTCACCTTATGTCTGTGCATCCTAAAAGCCAATCCAAACAAAGAGGGAACGCACATTTGGGATGCCTTGGCTTTTTCACCATGGCGTGTCAAAGAAGTGCCCAAGTGTGGATCTGGGCCAGGCAAAGTTTCCCTGACCGGGAATCGAACCCGGGCCGCGGCGGTGAAAACGCCAAATCCTAGCCACTAGACCATCAGGGAACTGAGCCCAGTGTTGTGTGGATGCTCACGTGCACCCACACTTGTTTTTGCTCTTTCCGAACACACCTGGACTCTCATCCCAAAGGCTCCTTCAGCGGTAAGCTGCTGGTTGCGCATATCTGCCTTTCATTTCTGGAAACACGCAACACTCGGAGGCTCCTGAAGGTAACACTGACTCACCCGACCGTCCTTCAAGTGGCTGTCCTCTTTGAGTTGTTGAGCTACCTAACCAAACATGTTGAGCTTGAAACATCCCATGTGTGATTGTTTGTGAAAGCAGCTGGGGATGGTAGTGATTCCCAAACTTGCTTCTGCAGGCACACTATGCTAAAAACGTGCCATTTTGCTCTGCTACGACACAGCTGTTGCAAATTACGCGAGCCCACATGTCACTTCCCTTTGCCTTTTGAGCAGGCATTGGTGGTATAGTGGAGAGCATAGCTGCTTGCCAAGCAGTTGACCCGGGTTCGATTCCCGGCCAATGCAGGGAGCCTTCCCATGTCTGTGCAATGTTTGTCCCTTGCCAGCAAGAGTCAGTCCATAAAGTGGCCCCTTCCCTAATAGGGGCAATTGCTTTAGTCCAGTCGCTCCCAACCTTGATTCTCCAGGCACATTCTCCTGAAGACTTTTCGTTTTACCCTGCTATCACACAGCTGATTCAAATTAAACGCATCTCTGACGCGCTCTGCACCACTTTGCTACCGACCCATTCATGCCACTCAGCTGTGTTTCAACAGGGCAACGTGAAAAGTCTTCACCATAGTGTGCCTGCAGGCCCAGGCCTAGGAATCACTGCTCTAGTCTGTTTGACTGCAGTGGTAAGACTGTCCTCACAGTTTCTTCTGTCACACAAGGGCCATCCAGCGTAGGCAACCTCTTCCACTGATCAATTCTGGACATTATTTAACATCTGACATCCTGGGGCCGCTCTTTCTTTGCCGTCCCATCACAAAATTCACCCATTTTAATCCTCCTCCGCTTACCAAAAGGGGACAGGAGGAGATATTTACAAGAAATACAGGAAAGCCTTTTCAGGCACAGAATGGAATGGCATGGCTCAGACTAGGAGCTCAGTGGAAACTGGCACTTGATTCTCGAGAGAACACCATTCCTTTTGGATGTTGTTGTCCAAAAAATGCAGCGCTAAGTCTTACCCTGGCTTCCAGCACATTCTTCTGCGTACGATGCGTTGAGGAAAGGCATTTGTCGGAATTAGCCAAAGTGATGGGGAATTGCTATGTCTTTCAAATGATCAGCAAAAGTAGCCTTGGTTAATGGTTTTGATTTGTGAAAGTGTGAAATGCACACTAGAGCTAAATCTGCTACATGAAAGGCATTTCCTGAGAAGACAGAATTAAACTGTTGGTTTAAAAGTGGCATTGTAATTTGATATGTTGCACCAAACTTGAAGTGTCCCACATGAGCATTGTGTTGACTCCCAGGAAGAGCTTGCTAAGTTTTCCATTTTTGTCATGATTGTGGAGAGCAGCAAAAGGGTCAGGTTGGGTTGCAGAGCGTTACTGTGGTTGACTGCTCTCAGCAGTTTCCCTGACCGGGAATCGAACCCTGGCCGCGGCGGTGAGAGCGCCGAATCCTAGCTACTAGACCACCAGGGAGGTAGCCTAACAATCACCCACTGGGGGATTCGATCTTGTGAGTAAAGCTCCGTTTCCTCAGCAACAATAGGCAATGTGCCCTGCACTGACTACATACCAAAGATGTTTGCATTTGAGTTGTCTCACCTTATGTCTGTGCATCCTAAAAGCCAATCCAAACAAAGAGGGAACGCACATTTGGGATGCCTTGGCTTTTTCACCATGGCGTGTCAAAGAAGTGCCCAAGTGTGGATCTGGGCCAGGCAAAGTTTCCCTGACCGGGAATCGAACCCGGGCCGCGGCGGTGAAAACGCCAAATCCTAGCCACTAGACCATCAGGGAACTGAGCCCAGTGTTGTGTGGATGCTCACGTGCACCCACACTTGTTTTTGCTCTTTCCGAACACACCTGGACTCTCATCCCAAAGGCTCCTTCAGCGATAAGCTGCTGGTTGCGCATATCTGCCTTTCATTTCTGGAAACACGCAACACTCGGAGGCTCCTGAAGGTAACACTGACTCACCCGACCGTCCTTCAAGTGGCTGTCCTCTTTGAGTTGTTGAGCTACCTAACCAAACATGTTGAGCTTGAAACATCCCATGTGTGATTGTTTGTGAAAGCAGCTGGGGATGGTAGTGATTCCCAAACTTGCTTCTGCAGGCACACTATGCTAAAAACGTGCCATTTTGCTCTGCTACGACACAGCTGTTGCAAATTACGCGAGCCCACATGTCACTTCCCTTTGCCTTTTGAGCAGGCATTGGTGGTATAGTGGAGAGCATAGCTGCTTGCCAAGCAGTTGACCCGGGTTCGATTCCCGGCCAATGCAGGGAGCCTTCCCATGTCTGTGCAATGTTTGTCCCTTGCCAGCAAGAGTCAGTCCATAAAGTGGCCCCTTCCCTAATAGGGGCAATTGCTTTAGTCCAGTCGCTCCCAACCTTGATTCTCCAGGCACATTCTCCTGAAGACTTTTCGTTTTACCCTGCTATCACACAGCTGATTCAAATTAAACGCATCTCTGACGCGCTCTGCACCACTTTGCTACCGACCCATTCATGCCACTCAGCTGTGTTTCAACAGGGCAACGTGAAAAGTCTTCACCATAGTGTGCCTGCAGGCCCAGGCCTAGGAATCACTGCTCTAGTCTGTTTGACTGCAGTGGTAAGACTGTCCTCACAGTTTCTTCTGTCACACAAGGGCCATCCAGCGTAGGCAACCTCTTCCACTGATCAATTCTGGACATTATTTAACATCTGACATCCTGGGGCCGCTCTTTCTTTGCCGTCCCATCACAAAATTCACCCATTTTAATCCTCCTCCGCTTACCAAAAGGGGACAGGAGGAGATATTTACAAGAAATACAGGAAAGCCTTTTCAGGCACAGAATGGAATGGCATGGCTCAGACTAGGAGCTCAGTGGAAACTGGCACTTGATTCTCGAGAGAACACCATTCCTTTTGGATGTTGTTGTCCAAAAAATGCAGCGCTAAGTCTTACCCTGGCTTCCAGCACATTCTTCTGCGTACGATGCGTTGAGGAAAGGCATTTGTCGGAATTAGCCAAAGTGATGGGGAATTGCTATGTCTTTCAAATGATCAGCAAAAGTAGCCTTGGTTAATGGTTTTGATTTGTGAAAATGTGAAATGCACACTAGAGCTAAATCTGCTACATGAAAGGCATTTCCTGAGAAGACAGAATTAAACTGTTGGTTTAAAAGTGGCATTGTAATTTGATATGTTGCACCAAACTTGAAGTGTCCCACATGAGCATTGTGTTGACTCCCAGGAAGAGCTTGCTAAGTTTTCCATTTTTGTCATGATTGTGGAGAGCAGCAAAAGGGTCAGGTTGGGTTGCAGAGCGTTACTGTGGTTGACTGCTCTCAGCAGTTTCCCTGACCGGGAATCGAACCCGGGCTGCAGCGGTGAGAGCACCGAATCCTAGCCACTAGACCACCAGGGAGGTAGCCTAACAATCACCCACTGGGGGATTCGATCTTGTGAGTAAAGCTCCGTTTCCTCAGCAACAATAGGCAATGTGCCCTGCACTGACTACATACCAAAGATGTTTGCATTTGAGTTGTCTCACCTTATGTCTGTGCATCCTAAAAGCCAATCCAAACAAAGAGGGAACGCACATTTGGGATGCCTTGGCTTTTTCACCATGGCGTGTCAAAGAAGTGCCCAAGTGTGGATCTGGGCCAGGCAAAGTTTCCCTGACCGGGAATCGAACCCGGGCCGCGGCGGTGAAAACGCCAAATCCTAGCCACTAGACCATCAGGGAACTGAGCCCAGTGTTGTGTGGATGCTCACGTGCACCCACACTTGTTTTTGCTCTTTCCGAACACACCTGGACTCTCATCCCAAAGGCTCCTTCAGCGGTAAGCTGCTGGTTGCGCATTTCTGCCTTTCATTTCTGGAAACACGCAACACTCGGAGGCTCCTGAAGGTAACACTGACTCACCCGACCGTCCTTCAAGTGGCTGTCCTCTTTGAGTTGTTGAGCTACCTAACCAAACATGTTGAGCTTGAAACATCCCATGTGTGATTGTTTGTGAAAGCAGCTGGGGATGGTAGTGATTCCCAAACTTGCGTCTGCAGGCACACTATGCTAAAAACGTGCCATTTTGCTCTGCTACGACACAGCTGTTGCAAATTACGCGAGCCCACATGTCACTTCCCTTTGCCTTTTGAGCAGGCATTGGTGGTATAGTGGAGAGCATAGCTGCTTGCCAAGCAGTTGACCTGGGTCCGATTCCCGGCCAATGCAGGGAGCCTTCCCATGTCTGTGCAATGTTTGTCCCTTGCCAGCAAGAGTCAGTCCGTAAAGTGGCCCCTTCCCTAATAGGGGCAATTGCTTTAGTCCAGTCGCTCCCAATCTTGATTCACCAGGCACATTCTCCTGAAGACTTTTCGTTTTACCCTGCTATCACACAGCTGATTCAAATTAAACGCATCTCTGACGCGCTCTGCACCACTTTGCTACCGACCCATTCATGCCACTCAGCTGTGTTTCAACAGGGCAACGTGAAAAGTCTTCACCATAGTGTGCCTGCAGGCCCAGGCCTAGGAATCACTGCTCTAGTCTGTTTGACTGCAGTGGTAAGACTGTCCTCACAGTTTCTTCTGTCACACAAGGGCCATCCAGCGTAGGCAACCTCTTCCACTGATCAATTCTGGACATTATTTAACATCTGACATCCTGGGGCCGCTCTTTCTTTGCCGTCCCATCACAAAATTCACCCATTTTAATCCTCCTCCGCTTACCAAAAGGGGACAGGAGGAGATATTTACAAGAAATACAGGAAAGCCTTTTCAGGCACAGAATGGAATGGCATGGCTCAGACTAGGAGCTCAGTGGAAACTGGCACTTGATTCTCGAGAGAACACCATTCCTTTTGGATGTTGTTGTCCAAAAAATGCAGCGCTAAGTCTTACCCTGGCTTCCAGCACATTCTTCTGCGTACGATGCGTTGAGGAAAGGCATTTGTCGGAATTAGCCAAAGTGATGGGGAATTGCTATGTCTTTCAAATGATCAGCAAAAGTAGCCTTGGTTAATGGTTTTGATTTGTGAAAATGTGAAATGCACACTAGAGCTAAATCTGCTACATGAAAGGCATTTCCTGAGAAGACAGAATTAAACTGTTGGTTTAAAAGTGGCATTGTAATTTGATATGTTGCACCAAACTTGAAGTGTCCCACATGAGCATTGTGTTGACTCCCAGGAAGAGCTTGCTAAGTTTTCCATTTTTGTCATGATTGTGGAGAGCAGCAAAAGGGTCAGGTTGGGTTGGGTTGCAGAGCGTTACTGTGGTTGACTGCTCTCAGCAGTTTCCCTGACCGGGAATCGAACCCTGGCCGCGGCGGTGAGAGCGCCGAATCCTAGCTACTAGACCACCAGGGAGGTAGCCTAACAATCACCCACTGGGGGATTTGATCTTGTGAGTAAAGCTCCGTTTCCTCAGCAACAATAGGCAATGTGCCCTGCACTGACTACATACCAAAGATGTTTGCATTTGAGTTGTCTCACCTTATGTCTGTGCATCCTAAAAGCCAATCCAAACAAAGAGGGAACGCACATTTGGGATGCCTTGGCTTTTTCACCATGGCGTGTCAAAGAAGTGCCCAAGTGTGGATCTGGGCCAGGCAAAGTTTCCCTGACCGGGAATCGAACCCGGGCCGCGGCGGTGAAAACGCCAAATCCTAGCCACTAGACCATCAGGGAACTGAGCCCAGTGTTGTGTGGATGCTCACGTGCACCCACACTTGTTTTTGCTCTTTCCGAACACACCTGGACTCTCATCCCAAAGGCTCCTTCAGCGGTAAGCTGCTGGTTGCGCATATCTGCCTTTCATTTCTGGAAACACGCAACACTCGGAGGCTCCTGAAGGTAACACTGACTCACCCGACCGTCCTTCAAGTGGCTGTCCTCTTTGAGTTGTTGAGCTACCTAACCAAACATGTTGAGCTTGAAACATCCCATGTGTGATTGTTTGTGAAAGCAGCTGGGGATGGTAGTGATTCCCAAACTTGCGTCTGCAGGCACACTATGCTAAAAACGTGCCATTTTGCTCTGCTACGACACAGCTGTTGCAAATTACGCGAGCCCACATGTCACTTCCCTTTGCCTTTTGAGCAGGCATTGGTGGTATAGTGGAGAGCATAGCTGCTTGCCAAGCAGTTGACCTGGGTCCGATTCCCGGCCAATGCAGGGAGCCTTCCCATGTCTGTGCAATGTTTGTCCCTTGCCAGCAAGAGTCAGTCCATAAAGTGGCCCCTTCCCTAATAGGGGCAATTGCTTTAGTCCAGTCGCTCCCAACCTTGATTCTCCAGGCACATTCTCCTGAAGACTTTTCGTTTTACCCTGCTATCACACAGCTGATTCAAATTAAACGCATCTCTGACGCGCTCTGCACCACTTTGCTACCGACCCATTCATGCCACTCAGCTGTGTTTCAACAGGGCAACGTGAAAAGTCTTCACCATAGTGTGCCTGCAGGCCCAGGCCTAGGAATCACTGCTCTAGTCTGTTTGACTGCAGTGGTAAGACTGTCCTCACAGTTTCTTCTGTCACACAAGGGCCATCCAGCGTAGGCAACCTCTTCCACTGATCAATTCTGGACATTATTTAACATCTGACATCCTGGGGCCGCTCTTTCTTTGCCGTCCCATCACAAAATTCACCCATTTTAATCCTCCTCCGCTTACCAAAAGGGGACAGGAGGAGATATTTACAAGAAATACAGGAAAGCCTTTTCAGGCACAGAATGGAATGGCATGGCTCAGACTAGGAGCTCAGTGGAAACTGGCACTTGATTCTCGAGAGAACACCATTCCTTTTGGATGTTGTTGTCCAAAAAATGCAGCGCTAAGTCTTACCCTGGCTTCCAGCACATTCTTCTGCGTACGATGCGTTGAGGAAAGGCATTTGTCGGAATTAGCCAAAGTGATGGGGAATTGCTATGTCTTTCAAATGATCAGCAAAAGTAGCCTTGGTTAATGGTTTTGATTTGTGAAAGTGTGAAATGCACACTAGAGCTAAATCTGCTACATGAAAGGCATTTCCTGAGAAGACAGAATTAAACTGTTGGTTTAAAAGTGGCATTGTAATTTGATATGTTGCACCAAACTTGAAGTGTCCCACATGAGCATTGTGTTGACTCCCAGGAAGAGCTTGCTAAGTTTTCCATTTTTGTCATGATTGTGGAGAGCAGCAAAAGGGTCAGGTTGGGTTGGGTTGCAGAGCGTTACTGTGGTTGACTGCTCTCAGCAGTTTCCCTAACCGGGAATCGAACCCGGGCCGCAGCGGAGCGCCGAATCCTAGCCACTAGACCACCAGGGAGGTAGCCTAACAATCACCCACTGGGGGATTCGATCTTGTGAGTAAAGCTCCGTTTCCTCAGCAACAATAGGCAATGTGCCCTGCACTGATTACATACCAAAGATGTTTGCATTTGAGTTGTCTCACCTTATGTCTGTGCATCCTAAAAGCCAATCCAAACAAAGAGGGAACGCACATTTGGGATGCCTTGGCTTTTTCACCATGGCGTGTCAAAGAAGTGCCCAAGTGTGGATCTGGGCCAGGCAAAGTTTCCCTGACCGGGAATCGAACCCGGGCCGCGGCGGTGAAAACGCCAAATCCTAGCCACTAGACCATCAGGGAACTGAGCCCAGTGTTGTGTGGATGCTCACGCGCACCCACACTTGTTTTTGCTCTTTCCGAACACACCTGGACTCTCATCCCAAAGGCTCCTTCAGCGGTAAGCTGCTGGTTGCGCATTTCTGCCTTTCATTTCTGGAAACACGCAACACTCGGAGGCTCCTGAAGGTAACACTGACTCACCCGACCGTCCTTCAAGTGGCTGTCCTCTTTGAGTTGTTGAGCTACCTAACCAAACATGTTGAGCTTGAAACATCCCATGTGTGATTGTTTGTGAAAGCAGCTGGGGATGGTAGTGATTCCCAAACTTGCGTCTGCAGGCACACTATGCTAAAAACGTGCCATTTTGCTCTGCTACGACACAGCTGTTGCAAATTACGCGAGCCCACATGTCACTTCCCTTTGCCTTTTGAGCAGGCATTGGTGGTATAGTGGAGAGCATAGCTGCTTGCCAAGCAGTTGACCCGGGTTCGATTCCCGGCCAATGCAGGGAGCCTTCCCATGTCTGTGCAATGTTTGTCCCTTGCCAGCAAGAGTCAGTCCATAAAGTGGCCTCTTCCCTAATAGGGGCAATTGCTTTAGTCCAGTCGCTCCCAACCTTGATTCTCCAGGCACATTCTCCTGAAGACTTTTCGTTTTACCCTGCTATCACACAGCTGATTCAAATTAAACGCATCTCTGACGCGCTCTGCACCACTTTGCTACCGACCCATTCATGCCACTCAGCTGTGTTTCAACAGGGCAACGTGAAAAGTCTTCACCATAGTGTGCCTGCAGGCCCAGGCCTAGGAATCACTGCTCTAGTCTGTTTGACTACAGTGGTAAGACTGTCCTCACAGTTTCTTCTGTCACACAAGGGCCATCCAGCGTAGGCAACCTCTTCCACTGATCAATTCTGGACATTATTTAACATCTGACATCCTGGGGCCGCTCTTTCTTTGCCGTCCCATCACAAAATTCACCCATTTTAATCCTCCTCCGCTTACCAAAAGGGGACAGGAGGAGATATTTACAAGAAATACAGGAAAGCCTTTTCAGGCACAGAATGGAATGGCATGGCTCAGACTAGGAGCTCAGTGGAAACTGGCACTTGATTCTCGAGAGAACACCATTCCTTTTGGATGTTGTTGTCCAAAAAATGCAGCGCTAAGTCTTACCCTGGCTTCCAGCACATTCTTCTGCGTACGATGCGTTGAGGAAAGGCATTTGTCGGAATTAGCCAAAGTGATGGGGAATTGCTATGTCTTTCAAATGATCAGCAAAAGTAGCCTTGGTTAATGGTTTTGATTTGTGAAAGTGTGAAATGCACACTAGAGCTAAATCTGCTACATGAAAGGCATTTCCTGAGAAGACAGAATTAAACTGTTGGTTTAAAAGTGGCATTGTAATTTGATATGTTGCACCAAACTTGAAGTGTCCCACATGAGCATTGTGTTGACTCCCAGGAAGAGCTTGCTAAGTTTTCCATTTTTGTCATGATTGTGGAGAGCAGCAAAAGGGTCAGGTTGGGTTGGGTTGGGTTGCAGAGCGTTACTGTGGTTGACTGCTCTCAGCAGTTTCCCTGACCGGGAATCGAACCCGGGCCGCAGCGGAGCGCCGAATCCTAGCCACTAGACCACCAGGGAGGTAGCCTAACAATCACCCACTGGGGGATTCGATCTTGTGAGTAAAGCTCCGTTTCCTCAGCAACAATAGGCAATGTGCCCTGCACTGACTACATACCAAAGATGTTTGCATTTGAGTTGTCTCACCTTATGTCTGTGCATCCTAAAAGCCAATCCAAACAAAGAGGGAACGCACATTTGGGATGCCTTGGCTTTTTCACCATGGCGTGTCAAAGAAGTGCCCAAGTGTGGATCTGGGCCAGGCAAAGTTTCCCTGACCGGGAATCGAACCCGGGCCGCGGCGGTGAAAACGCCAAATCCTAGCCACTAGACCATCAGGGAACTGAGCCCAGTGTTGTGTGGATGCTCACGTGCACCCACACTTGTTTTTGCTCTTTCCGAACACACCTGGACTCTCATCCCAAAGGCTCCTTCAGCGGTAAGCTGCTGGTTGCGCATATCTGCCTTTCATTTCTGGAAACACGCAACACTCGGAGGCTCCTGAAGGTAACACTGACTCACCCGACCGTCCTTCAAGTGGCTGTCCTCTTTGAGTTGTTGAGCTACCTAACCAAACATGTTGAGCTTGAAACATCCCATGTGTGATTGTTTGTGAAAGCAGCTGGGGATGGTAGTGATTCCCAAACTTGCTTCTGCAGGCACACTATGCTAAAAACGTGCCATTTTGCTCTGCTACGACACAGCTGTTGCAAATTACGCGAGCCCACATGTCACTTCCCTTTGCCTTTTGAGCAGGCATTGGTGGTATAGTGGAGAGCATAGCTGCTTGCCAAGCAGTTGACCCGGGTTCGATTCCCGGCCAATGCAGGGAGCCTTCCCATGTCTGTGCAATGTTTGTCCCTTGCCAGCAAGAGTCAGTCCATAAAGTGGCCCCTTCCCTAATAGGGGCAATTGCTTTAGTCCAGTCGCTCCCAACCTTGATTCTCCAGGCACATTCTCCTGAAGACTTTTCGTTTTACCCTGCTATCACACAGCTGATTCAAATTAAACACATCTCTGACGCGCTCTGCACCACTTTGCTACCGACCCATTCATGCCACTCAGCTGTGTTTCAACAGGGCAACGTGAAAAGTCTTCACCATAGTGTGCCTGCAGGCCCAGGCCTAGGAATCACTGCTCTAGTCTGTTTGACTGCAGTGGTAAGACTGTCCTCACAGTTTCTTCTGTCACACAAGGGCCATCCAGCGTAGGCAACCTCTTCCACTGATCAATTCTGGACATTATTTAACATCTGACATCCTGGGGCCGCTCTTTCTTTGCCGTCCCATCACAAAATTCACCCATTTTAATCCTCCTCCGCTTACCAAAAGGGGACAGGAGGAGATATTTACAAGAAATACAGGAAAGCCTTTTCAGGCACAGAATGGAATGGCATGGCTCAGACTAGGAGCTCAGTGGAAACTGGCACTTGATTCTCGAGAGAACACCATTCCTTTTGGATGTTGTTGTCCAAAAAATGCAGCGCTAAGTCTTACCCTGGCTTCCAGCACATTCTTCTGCGTACGATGCGTTGAGGAAAGGCATTTGTCGGAATTAGCCAAAGTGATGGGGAATTGCTATGTCTTTCAAATGATCAGCAAAAGTAGCCTTGGTTAATGGTTTTGATTTGTGAAAGTGTGAAATGCACACTAGAGCTAAATCTGCTACATGAAAGGCATTTCCTGAGAAGACAGAATTAAACTGTTGGTTGAAAAGTGGCATTGTAATTTGATATGTTGCACCAAACTTGAAGTGTCCCACATGAGCATTGTGTTGACTCCCAGGAAGAGCTTGCTAAGTTTTCCATTTTTGTCATGATTGTGGAGAGCAGCAAAAGGGTCAGGTTGGGGTGGGTTGCAGAGCGTTACTGTGGTTGACTGCTCTCAGCAGTTTCCCTGACCGGGAATCGAACCCGGGCCGCGGCGGTGAGAGCGCCGAATCCTAGCCACTAGACCACCAGGGAGGTAGCCTAACAATCACCCACTGGGGGATTCGATCTTGTGAGTAAAGCTCCGTTTCCTCAGCAACAATAGGCAATGTGCCCTGCACTGACTACATACCAAAGATGTTTGCATTTGAGTTGTCTCACCTTATGTCTGTGCATCCTAAAAGCCAATCCAAACAAAGAGGGAACGCACATTTGGGATGCCTTGGCTTTTTCACCATGGCGTGTCAAAGAAGTGCCCAAGTGTGGATCTGGGCCAGGCAAAGTTTCCCTGACCGGGAATCGAACCCGGGCCGCGGCGGTGAAAACGCCAAATCCTAGCCACTAGACCATCAGGGAACTGAGCCCAGTGTTGTGTGGATGCTCACGCGCACCCACACTTGTTTTTGCTCTTTCCGAACACACCTGGACTCTCATCCCAAAGGCTCCTTCAGCGGTAAGCTGCTGGTTGCGCATTTCTGCCTTTCATTTCTGGAAACACGCAACACTCGGAGGCTCCTGAAGGTAACACTGACTCACCCGACCGTCCTTCAAGTGGCTGTCCTCTTTGAGTTGTTGAGCTACCTAACCAAACATGTTGAGCTTGAAACATCCCATGTGTGATTGTTTGTGAAAGCAGCTGGGGATGGTAGTGATTCCCAAACTTGCGTCTGCAGGCACACTATGCTAAAAACGTGCCATTTTGCTCTGCTACGACACAGCTGTTGCAAATTACGCGAGCCCACATGTCACTTCCCTTTGCCTTTTGAGCAGGCATTGGTGGTATAGTGGAGAGCATAGCTGCTTGCCAAGCAGTTGACCCGGGTTCGATTCCCGGCCAATGCAGGGAGCCTTCCCATGTCTGTGCAATGTTTGTCCCTTGCCAGCAAGAGTCAGTCCATAAAGTGGCCCCTTCCCTAATAGGGGCAATTGCTTTAGTCCAGTCGCTCCCAACCTTGATTCTCCAGGCACATTCTCCTGAAGACTTTTCGTTTTACCCTGCTATCACACAGCTGATTCAAATTAAACGCATCTCTGACGCGCTCTGCACCACTTTGCTACCGACCCATTCATGCCACTCAGCTGTGTTTCAACAGGGCAACGTGAAAAGTCTTCACCATAGTGTGCCTGCAGGCCCAGGCCTAGGAATCACTGCTCTAGTCTGTTTGACTGCAGTGGTAAGACTGTCCTCACAGTTTCTTCTGTCACACAAGGGCCATCCAGCGTAGGCAACCTCTTCCACTGATCAATTCTGGACATTATTTAACATCTGACATCCTGGGGCCGCTCTTTCTTTGCCGTCCCATCACAAAATTCACCCATTTTTATCCTCCTCCGCTTACCAAAAGGGGACAGGAGGAGATATTTACAAGAAATACAGGAAAGCCTTTTCAGGCACAGAATGGAATGGCATGGCTCAGACTAGGAGCTCAGTGGAAACTGGCACTTGATTCTCGAGAGAACACCATTCCTTTTGGATGTTGTTGTCCAAAAAATGCAGCGCTAAGTCTTACCCTGGCTTCCAGCACATTCTTCTGCGTACGATGCGTTGAGGAAAGGCATTTGTCGGAATTAGCCAAAGTGATGGGGAATTGCTATGTCTTTCAAATGATCAGCAAAAGTAGCCTTGGTTAATGGTTTTGATTTGTGAAAGTGTGAAATGCACACTAGAGCTAAATCTGCTACATGAAAGGCATTTCCTGAGAAGACAGAATTAAACTGTTGGTTTAAAAGTGGCATTGTAATTTGATATGTTGCACCAAACTTGAAGTGTCCCACATGAGCATTGTGTTGACTCCCAGGAAGAGCTTGCTAAGTTTTCCATTTTTGTCATGATTGTGGAGAGCAGCAAAAGGGTCAGGTTGGGTTGGGTTGGGTTGCAGAGCGTTACTGTGGTTGACTGCTCTCAGCAGTTTCCCTGACCGGGAATCGAACCCGGGCCGCGGCGGTGAGAGCGCCGAATCCTAGCCACTAGACCACCAGGGAGGTAGCCTAACAATCACCCACTGGGGGATTCGATCTTGTGAGTAAAGCTCCGTTTCCTCAGCAACAATAGGCAATGTGCCCTGCACTGACTACATACCAAAGATGTTTGCATTTGAGTTGTCTCACCTTATGTCTGTGCATCCTAAAAGCCAATCCAAACAAAGAGGGAACGCACATTTGGGATGCCTTGGCTTTTTCACCATGGCGTGTCAAAGAAGTGCCCAAGTGTGGATCTGGGCCAGGCAAAGTTTCCCTGACCGGGAATCGAACCCGGGCCGCGGCGGTGAAAACGCCAAATCCTAGCCACTAGACCATCAGGGAACTGAGCCCAGTGTTGTGTGGATGCTCACGCGCACCCACACTTGTTTTTGCTCTTTCCGAACACACCTGGACTCTCATCCCAAAGGCTCCTTCAGCGGTAAGCTGCTGGTTGCGCATTTCTGCCTTTCATTTCTGGAAACACGCAACACTCGGAGGCTCCTGAAGGTAACACTGACTCACCCGACCGTCCTTCAAGTGGCTGTCCACTTTGAGTTGTTGAGCTACCTAACCAAACATGTTGAGCTTGAAACATCCCATGTGTGATTGTTTGTGAAAGCAGCTGGGGATGGTAGTGATTCCCAAACTTGCGTCTGCAGGCACACTATGCTAAAAACGTGCCATTTTGCTCTGCTACGACACAGCTGTTGCAAATTACGCGAGCCCACATGTCACTTCCCTTTGCCTTTTGAGCAGGCATTGGTGGTATAGTGGAGAGCATAGCTGCTTGCCAAGCAGTTGACCCGGGTTCGATTCCCGGCCAATGCAGGGAGCCTTCCCATGTCTGTGCAATGTTTGTCCATTGCCAGCAAGAGTCAGTCCATAAAGTGGCCTCTTCCCTAATAGGGGCAATTGCTTTAGTCCAGTCGCTCCCAACCTTGATTCTCCAGGCACATTCTCCTGAAGACTTTTCGTTTTACCCTGCTATCACACAGCTGATTCAAATTAAACGCATCTCTGACGCGCTCTGCACCACTTTGCTACCGACCCATTCATGCCACTCAGCTGTGTTTCAACAGGGCAACGTGAAAAGTCTTCACCATAGTGTGCCTGCAGGCCCAGGCCTAGGAATCACTGCTCTAGTCTGTTTGACTACAGTGGTAAGACTGTCCTCACAGTTTCTTCTGTCACACAAGGGCCATCCAGCGTAGGCAACCTCTTCCACTGATCAATTCTGGACATTATTTAACATCTGACATCCTGGGGCCGCTCTTTCTTTGCCGTCCCATCACAAAATTCACCCATTTTAATCCTCCTCCGCTTACCAAAAGGGGACAGGAGGAGATATTTACAAGAAATACAGGAAAGCCTTTTCAGGCACAGAATGGAATGGCATGGCTCAGACTAGGAGCTCAGTGGAAACTGGCACTTGATTCTCGAGAGAACACCATTCCTTTTGGATGTTGTTGTCCAAAAAATGCAGCGCTAAGTCTTACCCTGGCTTCCAGCACATTCTTCTGCGTACGATGCGTTGAGGAAAGGCATTTGTCGGAATTAGCCAAAGTGATGGGGAATTGCTATGTCTTTCAAATGATCAGCAAAAGTAGCCTTGGTTAATGGTTTTGATTTGTGAAAGTGTGAAATGCACACTAGAGCTAAATCTGCTACATGAAAGGCATTTCCTGAGAAGACAGAATTAAACTGTTGGTTTAAAAGTGGCATTGTAATTTGATATGTTGCACCAAACTTGAAGTGTCCCACATGAGCATTGTGTTGACTCCCAGGAAGAGCTTGCTAAGTTTTCCATTTTTGTCATGATTGTGGAGAGCAGCAAAAGGGTCAGGTTGGGTTGGGTTGGGTTGCAGAGCGTTACTGTGGTTGACTGCTCTCAGCAGTTTCCCTGACCGGGAATCGAACCCGGGCCGCAGCGGAGCGCCGAATCCTAGCCACTAGACCACCAGGGAGGTAGCCTAACAATCACCCACTGGGGGATTCGATCTTGTGAGTAAAGCTCCGTTTCCTCAGCAACAATAGGCAATGTGCCCTGCACTGACTACATACCAAAGATGTTTGCATTTGAGTTGTCTCACCTTATGTCTGTGCATCCTAAAAGCCAATCCAAACAAAGAGGGAACGCACATTTGGGATGCCTTGGCTTTTTCACCATGGCGTGTCAAAGAAGTGCCCAAGTGTGGATCTGGGCCAGGCAAAGTTTCCCTGACCGGGAATCGAACCCGGGCCGCAGCGGTGAAAACGCCAAATCCTAGCCACTAGACCATCAGGGAACTGAGCCCAGTGTTGTGTGGATGCTCACGTGCACCCACACTTGTTTTTGCTCTTTCCGAACACACCTGGACTCTCATCCCAAAGGCTCCTTCAGCGGTAAGCTGCTGGTTGCGCATATCTGCCTTTCATTTCTGGAAACACGCAACACTCGGAGGCTCCTGAAGGTAACACTGACTCACCCGACCGTCCTTCAAGTGGCTGTCCTCTTTGAGTTGTTGAGCTACCTAACCAAACATGTTGAGCTTGAAACATCCCATGTGTGATTGTTTGTGAAAGCAGCTGGGGATGGTAGTGATTCCCAAACTTGCTTCTGCAGGCACACTATGCTAAAAACGTGCCATTTTGCTCTGCTACGACACAGCTGTTGCAAATTACGCGAGCCCACATCTCACTTCCCTTTGTCTTTTGAGCAGGCATTGGTGGTATAGTGTAGAGCATAGCTGCTTGCCAAGCAGTTGACCCGGGTTCGATTCCCAGCCAATGCAGGGAGCCTTCCCATGTCTGTGCAATGTTTGTCCCTTGCCAGCAAGAGTCAGTCCATCAAGTGGCCCCTTCCCTAATAGGGGCAATTGCTTTAGTCCAGTCGCTCCCAACCTTGATTCTCCAGGCACATTCTCCTGAAGACTTTTCGTTTTACCCTGCTATCACACAGCTGATTCAAATTAAACGCATCTCTGACGCGCTCTGCACCACTTTGCTACCGACCCATTCATGCCACTCAGCTGTGTTTCAACAGGGCAACGTGAAAAGTCTTCACCATAGTGTGCCTGCAGGCCCAGGCCTAGGAATCACTGCTCTAGTCTGTTTGACTGCAGTGGTAAGACTGTCCTCACAGTTTCTTCTGTCACACAAGGGCCATCCAGCGTAGGCAACCTCTTCCACTGATCAATTCTGGACATTATTTAACATCTGACATCCTGGGGCCGCTCTTTCTTTGCCGTCCCATCACAAAATTCACCCATTTTTATCCTCCTCCGCTTACCAAAAGGGGACAGGAGGAGATATTTACAAGAAATACAGGAAAGCCTTTTCAGGCACAGAATGGAATGGCATGGCTCAGACTAGGAGCTCAGTGGAAACTGGCACTTGATTCTCGAGAGAACACCATTCCTTTTGGATGTTGTTGTCCAAAAAATGCAGCGCTAAGTCTTACCCTGGCTTCCAGCACATTCTTCTGCGTACGATGCGTTGAGGAAAGGCATTTGTCGGAATTAGCCAAAGTGATGGGGAATTGCTATGTCTTTCAAATGATCAGCAAAAGTAGCCTTGGTTAATGGTTTTGATTTGTGAAAGTGTGAAATGCACACTAGAGCTAAATCTGCTACATGAAAGGCATTTCCTGAGAAGACAGAATTAAACTGTTGGTTTAAAAGTGGCATTGTAATTTGATATGTTGCACCAAACTTGAAGTGTCCCACATGAGCATTGTGTTGACTCCCAGGAAGAGCTTGCTAAGTTTTCCATTTTTGTCATGATTGTGGAGAGCAGCAAAAGGGTCAGGTTGGGTTGCAGAGCGTTACTGTGGTTGACTGCTCTCAGCAGTTTCCCTGACCGGGAATCGAACCCGGGCCGCGGCGGTGAGAGCGCCGAATCCTAGCCACTAGACCACCAGGGAGGTAGCCTAACAATCACCCACTGGGGGATTCGATCTTGTGAGTAAAGCTCCGTTTCCTCAGCAACAATAGGCAATGTGCCCTGCACTGACTACATACCAAAGATGTTTGCATTTGAGTTGTCTCACCTTATGTCTGTGCATCCTAAAAGCCAATCCAAACAAAGAGGGAACGCACATTTGGGATGCCTTGGCTTTTTCACCATGGCATGTCAAAGAAGTGCCCAAGTGTGGATCTGGGCCAGGCAAAGTTTCCCTGACCGGGAATCGAACCCGGGCCGCGGCGGTGAAAACGCCAAATCCTAGCCACTAGACCATCAGGGAACTGAGCCCAGTGTTGTGTGGATGCTCACGCGCACCCACACTTGTTTTTGCTCTTTCCGAACACACCTGGACTCTCATCCCAAAGGCTCCTTCAGCGGTAAGCTGCTGGTTGCGCATTTCTGCCTTTCATTTCTGGAAACACGCAACACTCGGAGGCTCCTGAAGGTAACACTGACTCACCCGACCGTCCTTCAAGTGGCTGTCCTCTTTGAGTTGTTGAGCTACCTAACCAAACATGTTGAGCTTGAAACATCCCATGTGTGATTGTTTGTGAAAGCAGCTGGGGATGGTAGTGATTCCCAAACTTGCTTCTGCAGGCACACTATGCTAAAAACGTGCCATTTTGCTCTGCTACGACACAGCTGTTGCAAATTACACGAGCCCACATGTCACTTCCCTTTGCCTTTTGAGCAGGCATTGGTGGTATAGTGGAGAGCATAGCTGCTTGCCAAGCAGTTGACCCGGGTTCGATTCCCGGCCAATGCAGGGAGCCTTCCCATGTCTGTGCAATGTTTGTCCCTTGCCAGCAAGAGTCAGTCCATAAAGTGGCCCCTTCCCTAATAGGGGCAATTGCTTTAGTCCAGTCGCTCCCAACCTTGATTCTCCAGGCACATTCTCCTGAAGACTTTTCGTTTTACCCTGCTATCACACAGCTGATTCAAATTAAACGCATCTCTGACGCGCTCTGCACCACTTTGCTACCGACCCATTCATGCCACTCAGCTGTGTTTCAACAGGGCAACGTGAAAAGTCTTCACCATAGTGTGCCTGCAGGCCCAGGCCTAGGAATCACTGCTCTAGTCTGTTTGACTGCAGTGGTAAGACTGTCCTCACAGTTTCTTCTGTCACACAAGGGCCATCCAGCGTAGGCAACCTCTTCCACTGATCAATTCTGGACATTATTTAACATCTGACATCCTGGGGCCGCTCTTTCTTTGCCGTCCCATCACAAAATTCACCCATTTTTATCCTCCTCCGCTTACCAAAAGGGGACAGGAGGAGATATTTACAAGAAATACAGGAAAGCCTTTTCAGGCACAGAATGGAATGGCATGGCTCAGACTAGGAGCTCAGTGGAAACTGGCACTTGATTCTCGAGAGAACACCATTCCTTTTGGATGTTGTTGTCCAAAAAATGCAGCGCTAAGTCTTACCCTGGCTTCCAGCACATTCTTCTGCGTACGATGCGTTGAGGAAAGGCATTTGTCGGAATTAGCCAAAGTGATGGGGAATTGCTATGTCTTTCAAATGATCAGCAAAAGTAGCCTTGGTTAATGGTTTTGATTTGTGAAAGTGTGAAATGCACACTAGAGCTAAATCTGCTACATGAAAGGCATTTCCTGAGAAGACAGAATTAAACTGTTGGTTTAAAAGTGGCATTGTAATTTGATATGTTGCACCAAACTTGAAGTGTCCCACATGAGCATTGTGTTGACTCCCAGGAAGAGCTTGCTAAGTTTTCCATTTTTGTCATGATTGTGGAGAGCAGCAAAAGGGTCAGGTTGGGTTGCAGAGCGTTACTGTGGTTGACTGCTCTCAGCAGTTTCCCTGACCGGGGATCGAACCCGGGCCGCGGCGGTGAGAGCGCCGAATCCTAGCCACTAGACCACCAGGGAGGTAGCCTAACAATCACCCACTGGGGGATTCGATCTTGTGAGTAAAGCTCCGTTTCCTCAGCAACAATAGGCAATGTGCCCTGCACTGACTACATACCAAAGATGTTTGCATTTGAGTTGTCTCACCTTATGTCTGTGCATCCTAAAAGCCAATCCAAACAAAGAGGGAACGCACATTTGGGATGCCTTGGCTTTTTCACCATGGCGTGTCAAAGAAGTGCCCAAGTGTGGATCTGGGCCAGGCAAAGTTTCCCTGACCGGGAATCGAACCCGGGCCGCGGCGGTGAAAACGCCAAATCCTAGCCACTAGACCATCAGGGAACTGAGCCCAGTGTTGTGTGGATGCTCACGTGCACCCACACTTGTTTTTGCTCTTTCCGAACACACCTGGACTCTCATCCCAAAGGCTCCTTCAGCGGTAAGCTGCTGGTTGCGCATTTCTGCCTTTCATTTCTGGAAACACGCAACACTCGGAGGCTCCTGAAGGTAACACTGACTCACCCGACCGTCCTTCAAGTGGCTGTCCTCTTTGAGTTGTTGAGCTACCTAACCAAACATGTTGAGCTTGAAACATCCCATGTGTGATTGTTTGTGAAAGCAGCTGGGGATGGTAGTGATTCCCAAACTTGCTTCTGCAGGCACACTATGCTAAAAACGTGCCATTTTGCTCTGCTACGACACAGCTGTTGCAAATTACACGAGCCCACATCTCACTTCCCTTTGCCTTTTGAGCAGGCATTTGTGGTATAGTGGAGAGCATAGCTGCTTGCCAAGCAGTTGACCCGGGTTCGATTCCCGGCCAATGCAGGGAGCCTTCCCATGTCTGTGCAATGTTTGTCCCTTGCCAGCAAGAGTCAGTCCATCAAGTGGCCCCTTCCCTAATAGGGGCAATTGCTTTAGTCCAGTCGCTCCCAACCTTGATTCTCCAGGCACATTCTCCTGAAGACTTTTCGTTTTACCCTGCTATCACACAGCTGATTCAAATTAAACGCATCTCTGACGCGCTCTGCACCACTTTGCTACCGACCCATTCATGCCACTCAGCTGTGTTTCAACAGGGCAACGTGAAAAGTCTTCACCATAGTGTGCCTGCAGGCCCAGGCCTAGGAATCACTGCTCTAGTCTGTTTGACTGCAGTGGTAAGACTGTCCTCACAGTTTCTTCTGTCACACAAGGGCCATCCAGCGTAGGCAACCTCTTCCACTGATCAATTCTGGACATTATTTAACATCTGACATCCTGGGGCCGCTCTTTCTTTGCCGTCCCATCACAAAATTCACCCATTTTTATCCTCCTCCGCTCACCAAAAGGGGACAGGAGGAGATATTTACAAGAAATACAGGAAAGCCTTTTCAGGCACAGAATGGAATGGCATGGCTCAGACTAGGAGCTCAGTGGAAACTGGCACTTGATTCTCGAGAGAACACCATTCCTTTTGGATGTTGTTGTCCAAAAAATGCAGCGCTAAGTCTTACCCTGGCTTCCAGCACATTCTTCTGCGTACGATGCGTTGAGGAAAGGCATTTGTCGGAATTAGCCAAAGTGATGGGGAATTGCTATGTCTTTCAAATGATCAGCAAAAGTAGCCTTGGTTAATGGTTTTGATTTGTGAAAGTGTGAAATGCACACTAGAGCTAAATCTGCTACATGAAAGGCATTTCCTGAGAAGACAGAATTAAACTGTTGGTTTAAAAGTGGCATTGTAATTTGATATGTTGCACCAAACTTGAAGTGTCCCACATGAGCATTGTGTTGACTCCCAGGAAGAGCTTGCTAAGTTTTCCATTTTTGTCATGATTGTGGAGAGCAGCAAAAGGGTCAGGTTGGGTTGCAGAGCGTTACTGTGGTTGACTGCTCTCAGCAGTTTCCCTGACCGGGGATCGAACCCGGGCCGCGGCGGTGAGAGCGCCGAATCCTAGCCACTAGACCACCAGGGAGGTAGCCTAACAATCACCCACTGGGGGATTCGATCTTGTGAGTAAAGCTCCGTTTCCTCAGCAACAATAGGCAATGTGCCCTGCACTGACTACATACCAAAGATGTTTGCATTTGAGTTGTCTCACCTTATGTCTGTGCATCCTAAAAGCCAATCCAAACAAAGAGGGAACGCACATTTGGGATGCCTTGGCTTTTTCACCATGGCGTGTCAAAGAAGTGCCCAAGTGTGGATCTGGGCCAGGCAAAGTTTCCCTGACCGGGAATCGAACCCGGGCCGTGGCGGTGAAAACGCCAAATCCTAGCCACTAGACCATCAGGGAACTGAGCCCAGTGTTGTGTGGATGCTCACGTGCACCCACACTTGTTTTTGCTCTTTCCGAACACACCTGGACTCTCATCCCAAAGGCTCCTTCAGCGGTAAGCTGCTGGTTGCGCATTTCTGCCTTTCATTTCTGGAAACACGCAACACTCGGAGGCTCCTGAAGGTAACACTGACTCACCCGACCGTCCTTCAAGTGGCTGTCCTCTTTGAGTTGTTGAGCTACCTAACCAAACATGTTGAGCTTGAAACATCCCATGTGTGATTGTTTGTGAAAGCAGCTGGGGATGGTAGTGATTCCCAAACTTGCTTCTGCAGGCACACTATGCTAAAAACGTGCCATTTTGCTCTGCTACGACACAGCTGTTGCAAATTACACGAGCCCACATGTCACTTCCCTTTGCCTTTTGAGCAGGCATTGGTGGTATAGTGGAGAGCATAGCTGCTTGCCAAGCAGTTGACCCGGGTTCGATTCCCGGCCAATGCAGGGAGCCTTCCCATGTCTGTGCAATGTTTGTCCCTTGCCAGCAAGAGTCAGTCCATAAAGTGGCCCCTTCCCTAATAGGGGCAATTGCTTTAGTCCAGTCGCTCCCAACCTTGATTCTCCAGGCACATTCTCCTGAAGACTTTTCGTTTTACCCTGCTATCACACAGCTGATTCAAATTAAACGCATCTCTGACGCGCTCTGCACCACTTTGCTACCGACCCATTCATGCCACTCAGCTGTGTTTCAACAGGGCAACGTGAAAAGTCTTCACCATAGTGTGCCTGCAGGCCCAGGCCTAGGAATCACTGCTCTAGTCTGTTTGACTGCAGTGGTAAGACTGTCCTCACAGTTTCTTCTGTCACACAAGGGCCATCCAGCGTAGGCAACCTCTTCCACTGATCAATTCTGGACATTATTTAACATCTGACATCCTGGGGCCGCTCTTTCTTTGCCGTCCCATCACAAAATTCACCCATTTTTATCCTCCTCCGCTTACCAAAAGGGGACAGGAGGAGATATTTACAAGAAATACAGGAAAGCCTTTTCAGGCACAGAATGGAATGGCATGGCTCAGACTAGGAGCTCAGTGGAAACTGGCACTTGATTCTCGAGAGAACACCATTCCTTTTGGATGTTGTTGTCCAAAAAATGCAGCGCTAAGTCTTACCCTGGCTTCCAGCACATTCTTCTGCGTACGATGCGTTGAGGAAAGGCATTTGTCGGAATTAGCCAAAGTGATGGGGAATTGCTATGTCTTTCAAATGATCAGCAAAAGTAGCCTTGGTTAATGGTTTTGATTTGTGAAAGTGTGAAATGCACACTAGAGCTAAATCTGCTACATGAAAGGCATTTCCTGAGAAGACAGAATTAAACTGTTGGTTGAAAAGTGGCATTGTAATTTGATATGTTGCACCAAACTTGAAGTGTCCCACATGAGCATTGTGTTGACTCCCAGGAAGAGCTTGCTAAGTTTTCCATTTTTGTCATGATTGTGGAGAGCAGCAAAAGGGTCAGGTTGGGTTGCAGAGCGTTACTGTGGTTGACTGCTCTCAGCAGTTTCCCTGACCGGGAATCGAACCCGGGCCGCGGCGGTGAGAGCGCCGAATCCTAGCCACTAGACCACCAGGGAGGTAGCCTAACAATCACCCACTGGGGGATTCGATCTTGTGAGTAAAGCTCCGTTTCCTCAGCAACAATAGGCAATGTGCCCTGCACTGACTACATACCAAAGATGTTTGCATTTGAGTTGTCTCACCTTATGTCTGTGCATCCTAAAAGCCAATCCAAACAAAGAGGGAACGCACATTTGGGATGCCTTGGCTTTTTCACCATGGCGTGTCAAAGAAGTGCCCAAGTGTGGATCTGGGCCAGGCAAAGTTTCCCTGACCGGGAATCGAACCCGGGCCGTGGCGGTGAAAACGCCAAATCCTAGCCACTAGACCATCAGGGAACTGAGCCCAGTGTTGTGTGGATGCTCACGTGCACCCACACTTGTTTTTGCTCTTTCCGAACACACCTGGACTCTCATCCCAAAGGCTCCTTCAGCGGTAAGCTGCTGGTTGCGCATATCTGCCTTTCATTTCTGGAAACACGCAACACTCGGAGGCTCCTGAAGGTAACACTGACTCACCCGACCGTCCTTCAAGTGGCTGTCCTCTTTGAGTTGTTGAGCTACCTAACCAAACATGTTGAGCTTGAAACATCCCATGTGTGATTGTTTGTGAAAGCAGCTGGGGATGGTAGTGATTCCCAAACTTGCTTCTGCAGGCACACTATGCTAAAAACGTGCCATTTTGCTCTGCTACGACACAGCTGTTGCAAATTACGCGAGCCCACATGTCACTTCCCTTTGCCTTTTGAGCAGGCATTGGTGGTATAGTGGAGAGCATAGCTGCTTGCCAAGCAGTTGACCCGGGTTCGATTCCCGGCCAATGCAGGGAGCCTTCCCATGTCTGTGCAATGTTTGTCCCTTGCCAGCAAGAGTCAGTCCATAAAGTGGCCCCTTCCCTAATAGGGGCAATTGCTTTAGTCCAGTCGCTCCCAACCTTGATTCTCCAGGCACATTCTCCTGAAGACTTTTCGTTTTACCCTGCTATCACACAGCTGATTCAAATTAAACGCATCTCTGACGCGCTCTGCACCACTTTGCTACCGACCCATTCATGCCACTCAGCTGTGTTTCAACAGGGCAACGTGAAAAGTCTTCACCATAGTGTGCCTGCAGGCCCAGGCCTAGGAATCACTGCTCTAGTCTGTTTGACTGCAGTGGTAAGACTGTCCTCACAGTTTCTTCTGTCACACAAGGGCCATCCAGCGTAGGCAACCTCTTCCACTGATCAATTCTGGACATTATTTAACATCTGACATCCTGGGGCCGCTCTTTCTTTGCCGTCCCATCACAAAATTCACCCATTTTTATCCTCCTCCGCTTACCAAAAGGGGACA
Organism: Atherinomorus stipes; assembly: GCA_023101725.1. Lineage (NCBI taxonomy): Eukaryota > Metazoa > Chordata > Actinopteri > Atheriniformes > Atherinidae > Atherinomorus > Atherinomorus stipes. The sequence continues at coordinate 12,340 of JALJCO010008135.1, read as the reverse complement.
GGAGGAGATATTTACAAGAAATACAGGAAAGCCTTTTCAGGCACAGAATGGAATGGCATGGCTCAGACTAGGAGCTCAGTGGAAACTGGCACTTGATTCTCGAGAGAACACCATTCCTTTTGGATGTTGTTGTCCAAAAAATGCAGCGCTAAGTCTTACCCTGGCTTCCAGCACATTCTTCTGCGTACGATGCGTTGAGGAAAGGCATTTGTCGGAATTAGCCAAAGTGATGGGGAATTTTTGCTTGCTATGTCTTTCAAATGATCAGCAAAAGTAGCCTTGGTTAATGGTTTTGATTTGTGAAAGTGTGAAATGCACACTAGAGCTAAATCTGCTACATGAAAGGCATTTCCTGAGAAGACAGAATTAAACTGTTGGTTGAAAAGTGGCATTGTAATTTGATATGTTGCACCAAACTTGAAGTGTCCCACATGAGCATTGTGTTGACTCCCAGGAAGAGCTTGCTAAGTTTTCCATTTTTGTCATGATTGTGGAGAGCAGCAAAAGGGTCAGGTTGGGGTGGGTTGCAGAGCGTTACTGTGGTTGACTGCTCTCAGCAGTTTCCCTGACCGGGAATCGAACCCGGGCCGCGGCGGTGAGAGCGCCGAATCCTAGCCACTAGACCACCAGGGAGGTAGCCTAACAATCACCCACTGGGGGATTCGATCTTGTGAGTAAAGCTCCGTTTCCTCAGCAACAATAGGCAATGTGCCCTGCACTGACTACATACCAAAGATGTTTGCATTTGAGTTGTCTCACCTTATGTCTGTGCATCCTAAAAGCCAATCCAAACAAAGAGGGAACGCACATTTGGGATGCCTTGGCTTTTTCACCATGGCGTGTCAAAGAAGTGCCCAAGTGTGGATCTGGGCCAGGCAAAGTTTCCCTGACCGGGAATCGAACCCGGGCCGTGGCGGTGAAAACGCCAAATCCTAGCCACTAGACCATCAGGGAACTGAGCCCAGTGTTGTGTGGATGCTCACGTGCACCCACACTTGTTTTTGCTCTTTCCGAACACACCTGGACTCTCATCCCAAAGGCTCCTTCAGCGGTAAGCTGCTGGTTGCGCATATCTGCCTTTCATTTCTGGAAACACGCAACACTCGGAGGCTCCTGAAGGTAACACTGACTCACCCGACCGTCCTTCAAGTGGCTGTCCTCTTTGAGTTGTTGAGCTACCTAACCAAACATGTTGAGCTTGAAACATCCCATGTGTGATTGTTTGTGAAAGCAGCTGGGGATGGTAGTGATTCCCAAACTTGCGTCTGCAGGCACACTATGCTAAAAACGTGCCATTTTGCTCTGCTACGACACAGCTGTTGCAAATTACGCGAGCCCACATGTCACTTCCCTTTGCCTTTTGAGCAGGCATTGGTGGTATAGTGGAGAGCATAGCTGCTTGCCAAGCAGTTGACCCGGGTTCGATTCCCGGCCAATGCAGGGAGCCTTCCCATGTCTGTGCAATGTTTGTCCCTTGCCAGCAAGAGTCAGTCCATAAAGTGGCCCCTTCCCTAATAGGGGCAATTGCTTTAGTCCAGTCGCTCCCAACCTTGATTCTCCAGGCACATTCTCCTGAAGACTTTTCGTTTTACCCTGCTATCACACAGCTGATTCAAATTAAACACATCTCTGACGCGCTCTGCACCACTTTGCTACCGACCCATTCATGCCACTCAGCTGTGTTTCAACAGGGCAACGTGAAAAGTCTTCACCATAGTGTGCCTGCAGGCCCAGGCCTAGGAATCACTGCTCTAGTCTGTTTGACTGCAGTGGTAAGACTGTCCTCACAGTTTCTTCTGTCACACAAGGGCCATCCAGCGTAGGCAACCTCTTCCACTGATCAATTCTGGACATTATTTAACATCTGACATCCTGGGGCCGCTCTTTCTTTGCCGTCCCATCACAAAATTCACCCATTTTAATCCTCCTCCGCTTACCAAAAGGGGACAGGAAGAGATATTTACAAGAAATACAGGAAAGCCTTTTCAGGCACAGAATGGAATGGCATGGCTCAGACTAGGAGCTCAGTGGAAACTGGCACTTGATTCTCGAGAGAACACCATTCCTTTTGGATGTTGTTGTCCAAAAAATGCAGCGCTAAGTCTTACCCTGGCTTCCAGCACATTCTTCTGCGTACGATGCGTTGAGGAAAGGCATTTGTCGGAATTAGCCAAAGTGATGGGGAATTTTTGCTTGCTATGTCTTTCAAATGATCAGCAAAAGTAGCCTTGGTTAATGGTTTTGATTTGTGAAAGTGTGAAATGCACACTAGAGCTAAATCTGCTACATGAAAGGCATTTCCTGAGAAGACAGAATTAAACTGTTGGTTGAAAAGTGGCATTGTAATTTGATATGTTGCACCAAACTTGAAGTGTCCCACATGAGCATTGTGTTGACTCCCAGGAAGAGCTTGCTAAGTTTTCCATTTTTGTCATGATTGTGGAGAGCAGCAAAAGGGTCAGGTTGGGGTGGGTTGCAGAGCGTTACTGTGGTTGACTGCTCTCAGCAGTTTCCCTGACCGGGAATCGAACCCGGGCCGCGGCGGTGAGAGCGCCGAATCCTAGCCACTAGACCACCAGGGAGGTAGCCTAACAATCACCCACTGGGGGATTCGATCTTGTGAGTAAAGCTCCGTTTCCTCAGCAACAATAGGCAATGTGCCCTGCACTGACTACATACCAAAGATGTTTGCATTTGAGTTGTCTCACCTTATGTCTGTGCATCCTAAAAGCCAATCCAAACAAAGAGGGAACGCACATTTGGGATGCCTTGGCTTTTTCACCATGGCGTGTCAAAGAAGTGCCCAAGTGTGGATCTGGGCCAGGCAAAGTTTCCCTGACCGGGAATCGAACCCGGGCCGCGGCGGTGAAAACGCCAAATCCTAGCCACTAGACCATCAGGGAACTGAGCCCAGTGTTGTGTGGATGCTCACGCGCACCCACACTTGTTTTTGCTCTTTCCGAACACACCTGGACTCTCATCCCAAAGGCTCCTTCAGCAGTAAGCTGCTGGTTGCGCATTTCTGCCTTTCATTTCTGGAAACACGCAACACTCGGAGGCTCCTGAAGGTAACACTGACTCACCCGACCGTCCTTCAAGTGGCTGTCCTCTTTGAGTTGTTGAGCTACCTAACCAAACATGTTGAGCTTGAAACATCCCATGTGTGATTGTTTGTGAAAGCAGCTGGGGATGGTAGTGATTCCCAAACTTGCGTCTGCAGGCACACTATGCTAAAAACGTGCCATTTTGCTCTGCTACGACACAGCTGTTGCAAATTACGCGAGCCCACATGTCACTTCCCTTTGCCTTTTGAGCAGGCATTGGTGGTATAGTGGAGAGCATAGCTGCTTGCCAAGCAGTTGACCCGGGTTCGATTCCCGGCCAATGCAGGGAGCCTTCCCATGTCTGTGCAATGTTTGTCCCTTGCCAGCAAGAGTCAGTCCATAAAGTGGCCCCTTCCCTAATAGGGGCAATTGCTTTAGTCCAGTCGCTCCCAACCTTGATTCTCCAGGCACATTCTCCTGAAGACTTTTCGTTTTACCCTGCTATCACACAGCTGATTCAAATTAAACGCATCTCTGACGCGCTCTGCACCACTTTGCTACCGACCCATTCATGCCACTCAGCTGTGTTTCAACAGGGCAACGTGAAAAGTCTTCACCATAGTGTGCCTGCAGGCCCAGGCCTAGGAATCACTGCTCTAGTCTGTTTGACTGCAGTGGTAAGACTGTCCTCACAGTTTCTTCTGTCACACAAGGGCCATCCAGCGTAGGCAACCTCTTCCACTGATCAATTCTGGACATTATTTAACATCTGACATCCTGGGGCCGCTCTTTCTTTGCCGTCCCATCACAAAATTCACCCATTTTAATCCTCCTCCGCTTACCAAAAGGGGACAGGAAGAGATATTTACAAGAAATACAGGAAAGCCTTTTCAGGCACAGAATGGAATGGCATGGCTCAGACTAGGAGCTCAGTGGAAACTGGCACTTGATTCTCGAGAGAACACCATTCCTTTTGGATGTTGTTGTCCAAAAAATGCAGCGCTAAGTCTTACCCTGGCTTCCAGCACATTCTTCTGCGTACGATGCGTTGAGGAAAGGCATTTGTCGGAATTAGCCAAAGTGATGGGGAATTTTTGCTTGCTATGTCTTTCAAATGATCAGCAAAAGTAGCCTTGGTTAATGGTTTTGATTTGTGAAAGTGTGAAATGCACACTAGAGCTAAATCTGCTACATGAAAGGCATTTCCTGAGAAGACAGAATTAAACTGTTGGTTGAAAAGTGGCATTGTAATTTGATATGTTGCACCAAACTTGAAGTGTCCCACATGAGCATTGTGTTGACTCCCAGGAAGAGCTTGCTAAGTTTTCCATTTTTGTCATGATTGTGGAGAGCAGCAAAAGGGTCAGGTTGGGGTGGGTTGCAGAGCGTTACTGTGGTTGACTGCTCTCAGCAGTTTCCCTGACCGGGAATCGAACCCGGGCCGCGGCGGTGAGAGCGCCGAATCCTAGCCACTAGACCACCAGGGAGGTAGCCTAACAATCACCCACTGGGGGATTCGATCTTGTGAGTAAAGCTCCGTTTCCTCAGCAACAATAGGCAATGTGCCCTGCACTGACTACATACCAAAGATGTTTGCATTTGAGTTGTCTCACCTTATGTCTGTGCATCCTAAAAGCCAATCCAAACAAAGAGGGAACGCACATTTGGGATGCCTTGGCTTTTTCACCATGGCGTGTCAAAGAAGTGCCCAAGTGTGGATCTGGGCCAGGCAAAGTTTCCCTGACCGGGAATCGAACCCGGGCCGCGGCGGTGAAAACGCCAAATCCTAGCCACTAGACCATCAGGGAACTGAGCCCAGTGTTGTGTGGATGCTCACGCGCACCCACACTTGTTTTTGCTCTTTCCGAACACACCTGGACTCTCATCCCAAAGGCTCCTTCAGCGGTAAGCTGCTGGTTGCGCATTTCTGCCTTTCATTTCTGGAAACACGCAACACTCGGAGGCTCCTGAAGGTAACACTGACTCACCCGACCGTCCTTCAAGTGGCTGTCCTCTTTGAGTTGTTGAGCTACCTAACCAAACATGTTGAGCTTGAAACATCCCATGTGTGATTGTTTGTGAAAGCAGCTGGGGATGGTAGTGATTCCCAAACTTGCTTCTGCAGGCACACTATGCTAAAAACGTGCCATTTTGCTCTGCTACGACACAGCTGTTGCAAATTACGCGAGCCCACATGTCACTTCCCGTTGCCTTTTGAGCAGGCATTGGTGGTATAGTGGAGAGCATAGCTGCTTGCCAAGCAGTTGACCCGGGTTCGATTCCCGGCCAATGCAGGGAGCCTTCCCATGTCTGTGCAATGTTTGTCCCTTGCCAGCAAGAGTCAGTCCATAAAGTGGCCCCTTCCCTAATAGGGGCAATTGCTTTAGTCCAGTCGCTCCCAACCTTGATTCTCCAGGCACATTCTCCTGAAGACTTTTCGTTTTACCCTGCTATCACACAGCTGATTCAAATTAAACGCATCTCTGACGCGCTCTGCACCACTTTGCTACCGACCCATTCATGCCACTCAGCTGTGTTTCAACAGGGCAACGTGAAAAGTCTTCACCATAGTGTGCCTGCAGGCCCAGGCCTAGGAATCACTGCTCTAGTCTGTTTGACTGCAGTGGTAAGACTGTCCTCACAGTTTCTTCTGTCACACAAGGGCCATCCAGCGTAGGCAACCTCTTCCACTGATCAATTCTGGACATTATTTAACATCTGACATCCTGGGGCCGCTCTTTCTTTGCCGTCCCATCACAAAATTCACCCATTTTAATCCTCCTCCGCTTACCAAAAGGGGACAGGAAGAGATATTTACAAGAAATACAGGAAAGCCTTTTCAGGCACAGAATGGAATGGCATGGCTCAGACTAGGAGCTCAGTGGAAACTGGCACTTGATTCTCGAGAGAACACCATTCCTTTTGGATGTTGTTGTCCAAAAAATGCAGCGCTAAGTCTTACCCTGGCTTCCAGCACATTCTTCTGCGTACGATGCGTTGAGGAAAGGCATTTGTCGGAATTAGCCAAAGTGATGGGGAATTTTTGCTTGCTATGTCTTTCAAATGATCAGCAAAAGTAGCCTTGGTTAATGGTTTTGATTTGTGAAAGTGTGAAATGCACACTAGAGCTAAATCTGCTACATGAAAGGCATTTCCTGAGAAGACAGAATTAAACTGTTGGTTGAAAAGTGGCATTGTAATTTGATATGTTGCACCAAACTTGAAGTGTCCCACATGAGCATTGTGTTGACTCCCAGGAAGAGCTTGCTAAGTTTTCCATTTTTGTCATGATTGTGGAGAGCAGCAAAAGGGTCAGGTTGGGGTGGGTTGCAGAGCGTTACTGTGGTTGACTGCTCTCAGCAGTTTCCCTGACCGGGAATCGAACCCGGGCCGCGGCGGTGAGAGCGCCGAATCCTAGCCACTAGACCACCAGGGAGGTAGCCTAACAATCACCCACTGGGGGATTCGATCTTGTGAGTAAAGCTCCGTTTCCTCAGCAACAATAGGCAATGTGCCCTGCACTGACTACATACCAAAGATGTTTGCATTTCAGTTGTCTCACCTTATGTCTGTGCATCCTAAAAGCCAATTCAAACAAAGAGGGAACGCACATTTGGGATGCCTTGGCTTTTTCACCATGGCGTGTCAAAGAAGTGCCCAAGTGTGGATCTGGGCCAGGCAAAGTTTCCCTGACCGGGAATCGAACCCGGACCGCGGCGGTGAAAACGCCAAATCCTAGCCATTAGACCATCAGGGAACTGAGCCCAGTGTTGTGTGGATGCTCACGCGCACCCACACTTGTTTTTGCTCTTTCCGAACACACCTGGACTCTCATCCCAAAGGCTCCTTCAGCGGTAAGCTGCTGGTTGCGCATTTCTGCCTTTCATTTCTGGAAACACGCAACACTCGGAGGCTCCTGAAGGTAACACTGACTCACCCGACCGTCCTTCAAGTGGCTGTCCTCTTTGAATTGTTGAGCTACCTAACCAAACATGTTGAGCTTGAAACATCCCATGTGTGATTGTTTGTGAAAGCAGCTGGGGATGGTAGTGATTCCCAAACTTGCTTCTGCAGGCACACTATGCTAAAAACGTGCCATTTTGCTCTGCTACGACACAGCTGTTGCAAATTACGCGAGCCCACATGTCACTTCCCGTTGCCTTTTGAGCAGGCGTTGGTGGTATAGTGGAGAGCATAGCTGCTTGCCAAGCAGTTGACCCGGGTTCGATTCCCAGCCAATGCAGGGAGCCTTCCCATGTCTGTGCAATGTTTGTCCCTTGCCAGCAAGAGTCAGTCCATAAAGTGGCCCCTTCCCTAATAGGGGCAATTGCTTTAGTCCAGTCGCTCCCAACCTTGATTCTCCAGGCACATTCTCCTGAAGACTTTTCGTTTTACCCTGCTATCACACAGCTGATTCAAATTAAACGCATCTCTGACGCGCTCTGCACCACTTTGCTACCGACCCATTCATGCCACTCAGCTGTGTTTCAACAGGGCAACGTGAAAAGTCTTCACCATAGTGTGCCTGCAGGCCCAGGCCTAGGAATCACTGCTCTAGTCTGTTTGACTGCAGTGGTAAGACTGTCCTCACAGTTTCTTCTGTCACACAAGGGCCATCCAGCGTAGGCAACCTCTTCCACTGATCAATTCTGGACATTATTTAACATCTGACATCCTGGGGCCGCTCTTTCTTTGCCGTCCCATCACAAAATTCACCCATTTTAATCCTCCTCCGCTTACCAAAAGGGGACAGGAAGAGATATTTACAAGAAATACAGGAAAGCCTTTTCAGGCACAGAATGGAATGGCATGGCTCAGACTAGGAGCTCAGTGGAAACTGGCACTTGATTCTCGAGAGAACACCATTCCTTTTGGATGTTGTTGTCCAAAAAATGCAGCGCTAAGTCTTACCCTGGCTTCCAGCACATTCTTCTGCGTACGATGCGTTGAGGAAAGGCATTTGTCGGAATTAGCCAAAGTGATGGGGAATTTTTGCTTGCTATGTCTTTCAAATGATCAGCAAAAGTAGCCTTGGTTAATGGTTTTGATTTGTGAAAGTGTGAAATGCACACTAGAGCTAAATCTGCTACATGAAAGGCATTTCCTGAGAAGACAGAATTAAACTGTTGGTTGAAAAGTGGCATTGTAATTTGATATGTTGCACCAAACTTGAAGTGTCCCACATGAGCATTGTGTTGACTCCCAGGAAGAGCTTGCTAAGTTTTCCATTTTTGTCATGATTGTGGAGAGCAGCAAAAGGGTCAGGTTGGGGTGGGTTGCAGAGCGTTACTGTGGTTGACTGCTCTCAGCAGTTTCCCTGACCGGGAATCGAACCCGGGCCGCGGCGGTGAGAGCGCCGAATCCTAGCCACTAGACCACCAGGGAGGTAGCCTAACAATCACCCACTGGGGGATTCGATCTTGTGAGTAAAGCTCCGTTTCCTCAGCAACAATAGGCAATGTGCCCTGCACTGACTACATACCAAAGATGTTTGCATTTCAGTTGTCTCACCTTATGTCTGTGCATCCTAAAAGCCAATTCAAACAAAGAGGGAACGCACATTTGGGATGCCTTGGCTTTTTCACCATGGCGTGTCAAAGAAGTGCCCAAGTGTGGATCTGGGCCAGGCAAAGTTTCCCTGACCGGGAATCGAACCCGGACCGCGGCGGTGAAAACGCCAAATCCTAGCCATTAGACCATCAGGGAACTGAGCCCAGTGTTGTGTGGATGCTCACGCGCACCCACACTTGTTTTTGCTCTTTCCGAACACACCTGGACTCTCATCCCAAAGGCTCCTTCAGCGGTAAGCTGCTGGTTGCGCATTTCTGCCTTTCATTTCTGGAAACACGCAACACTCGGAGGCTCCTGAAGGTAACACTGACTCACCCGACCGTCCTTCAAGTGGCTGTCCTCTTTGAATTGTTGAGCTACCTAACCAAACATGTTGAGCTTGAAACATCCCATGTGTGATTGTTTGTGAAAGCAGCTGGGGATGGTAGTGATTCCCAAACTTGCTTCTGCAGGCACACTATGCTAAAAACGTGCCATTTTGCTCTGCTACGACACAGCTGTTGCAAATTACGCGAGCCCACATGTCACTTCCCGTTGCCTTTTGAGCAGGCGTTGGTGGTATAGTGGAGAGCATAGCTGCTTGCCAAGCAGTTGACCCGGGTTCGATTCCCAGCCAATGCAGGGAGCCTTCCCATGTCTGTGCAATGTTTGTCCCTTGCCAGCAAGAGTCAGTCCATAAAGTGGCCCCTTCCCTAATAGGGGCAATTGCTTTAGTCCAGTCGCTCCCAACCTTGATTCTCCAGGCACATTCTCCTGAAGACTTTTCGTTTTACCCTGCTATCACACAGCTGATTCAAATTAAACGCATCTCTGACGCGCTCTGCACCACTTTGCTACCGACCCATTCATGCCACTCAGCTGTGTTTCAACAGGGCAACGTGAAAAGTCTTCACCATAGTGTGCCTGCAGGCCCAGGCCTAGGAATCACTGCTCTAGTCTGTTTGACTGCAGTGGTAAGACTGTCCTCACAGTTTCTTCTGTCACACAAGGGCCATCCAGCGTAGGCAACCTCTTCCACTGATCAATTCTGGACATTATTTAACATCTGACATCCTGGGGCCGCTCTTTCTTTGCCGTCCCATCACAAAATTCACCCATTTTAATCCTCCTCCGCTTACCAAAAGGGGACAGGAAGAGATATTTACAAGAAATACAGGAAAGCCTTTTCAGGCACAGAATGGAATGGCATGGCTCAGACTAGGAGCTCAGTGGAAACTGGCACTTGATTCTCGAGAGAACACCATTCCTTTTGGATGTTGTTGTCCAAAAAATGCAGCGCTAAGTCTTACCCTGGCTTCCAGCACATTCTTCTGCGTACGATGCGTTGAGGAAAGGCATTTGTCGGAATTAGCCAAAGTGATGGGGAATTTTTGCTTGCTATGTCTTTCAAATGATCAGCAAAAGTAGCCTTGGTTAATGGTTTTGATTTGTGAAAGTGTGAAATGCACACTAGAGCTAAATCTGCTACATGAAAGGCATTTCCTGAGAAGACAGAATTAAACTGTTGGTTGAAAAGTGGCATTGTAATTTGATATGTTGCACCAAACTTGAAGTGTCCCACATGAGCATTGTGTTGACTCCCAGGAAGAGCTTGCTAAGTTTTCCATTTTTGTCATGATTGTGGAGAGCAGCAAAAGGGTCAGGTTGGGGTGGGTTGCAGAGCGTTACTGTGGTTGACTGCTCTCAGCAGTTTCCCTGACCGGGAATCGAACCCGGGCCGCGGCGGTGAGAGCGCCGAATCCTAGCCACTAGACCACCAAGGAGGTAGCCTAACAATCACCCACTGGGGGATTCGATCTTGTGAGTAAAGCTCCGTTTCCTCAGCAACAATAGGCAATGTGCCCTGCACTGACTACATACCAAAGATGTTTGCATTTCAGTTGTCTCACCTTATGTCTGTGCATCCTAAAAGCCAATCCAAACAAAGAGGGAATGCACATTTGGGATGCCTTGGCTTTTTCACCATGGCGTGTCAAAGAAGTGCCCAAGTGTGGATCTGGGCCAGGCAAAGTTTCCCTGACCGGGAATCGAACCCGGACCGCGGCGGTGAAAACGCCAAATCCTAGCCATTAGACCATCAGGGAACTGAGCCCAGTGTTGTGTGGATGCTCACGCGCACCCACACTTGTTTTTGCTCTTTCCGAACACACCTGGACTCTCATCCCAAAGGCTCCTTCAGCGGTAAGCTGCTGGTTGCGCATTTCTGCCTTTCATTTCTGGAAACACGCAACACTCGGAGGCTCCTGAAGGTAACACTGACTCACCCGACCGTCCTTCAAGTGGCTGTCCTCTTTGAATTGTTGAGCTACCTAACCAAACATGTTGAGCTTGAAACATCCCATGTGTGATTGTTTGTGAAAGCAGCTGGGGATGGTAGTGATTCCCAAACTTGCTTCTGCAGGCACACTATGCTAAAAACGTGCCATTTTGCTCTGCTACGACACAGCTGTTGCAAATTACGCGAGCCCACATGTCACTTCCCGTTGCCTTTTGAGCAGGCGTTGGTGGTATAGTGGAGAGCATAGCTGCTTGCCAAGCAGTTGACCCGGGTTCGATTCCCGGCCAATGCAGGGAGCCTTCCCATGTCTGTGCAATGTTTGTCCCTTGCCAGCAAGAGTCAGTCCATAAAGTGGCCCCTTCCCTAATAGGGGCAATTGCTTTAGTCCAGTCGCTCCCAACCTTGATTCTCCAGGCACATTCTCCTGAAGACTTTTCGTTTTACCCTGCTATCACACAGCTGATTCAAATTAAACGCATCTCTGACGCGCTCTGCACCACTTTGCTACCGACCCATTCATGCCACTCAGCTGTGTTTCAACAGGGCAACGTGAAAAGTCTTCACCATAGTGTGCCTGCAGGCCCAGGCCTAGGAATCACTGCTCTAGTCTGTTTGACTGCAGTGGTAAGACTGTCCTCACAGTTTCTTCTGTCACACAAGGGCCATCCAGCGTAGGCAACCTCTTCCACTGATCAATTCTGGACATTATTTAACATCTGACATCCTGGGGCCGCTCTTTCTTTGCCGTCCCATCACAAAATTCACCCATTTTAATCCTCCTCCGCTTACCAAAAGGGGACAGGAAGAGATATTTACAAGAAATACAGGAAAGCCTTTTCAGGCACAGAATGGAATGGCATGGCTCAGACTAGGAGCTCAGTGGAAACTGGCACTTGATTCTCGAGAGAACACCATTCCTTTTGGATGTTGTTGTCCAAAAAATGCAGCGCTAAGTCTTACCCTGGCTTCCAGCACATTCTTCTGCGTACGATGCGTTGAGGAAAGGCATTTGTCGGAATTAGCCAAAGTGATGGGGAATTTTTGCTTGCTATGTCTTTCAAATGATCAGCAAAAGTAGCCTTGGTTAATGGTTTTGATTTGTGAAAGTGTGAAATGCACACTAGAGCTAAATCTGCTACATGAAAGGCATTTCCTGAGAAGACAGAATTAAACTGTTGGTTGAAAAGTGGCATTGTAATTTGATATGTTGCACCAAACTTGAAGTGTCCCACATGAGCATTGTGTTGACTCCCAGGAAGAGCTTGCTAAGTTTTCCATTTTTGTCATGATTGTGGAGAGCAGCAAAAGGGTCAGGTTGGGGTGGGTTGCAGAGCGTTACTGTGGTTGTGGTAAAGCTCCGTTTCCTCAGCAACAATAGGCAATGTGCCCTGCACTGACTACATACCAAAGATGTTTGCATTTGAGTTGTCTCACCTTAAGTCTGTGC